>JAVIAB010000088.1:45864219-46259219 GCA_032433765.1 Megaustenia siamemsis
CTTCTTCTCCTTCTCCTTCTTCTTCTCCTTCTTCTTCTCCTTCTCCTTCTACTTCTTCTCCTCCTTCTCCTTCTTCTGCCTCTCCTTCTTCTCCTTCTTCTTCTCCTTCTCCTTCTACTTCTTCTCCTCCTTCTCCTTCTTCTGCCTCTCCTTCTCCTTCTTCTTCTTCTCCTCCTTCTCCTTCTTCTTCAGCTTCTTCTTCACCTTCGTCTTCTCCTTCTTCTTCTTCTTCTTCATCTTCTTCTTCTCCTCCTTCTCCTTCTCCTTCTTCTTCATCTTCATCTTCTTCATCTTCATCTTCATCTTCTTCTTCTCCTCCTTCTCCTTCTATTTCTTCTTCATCTTCTTCATCTTCATCTTCTTCTTCTCCTCCTTCTCCTTCATCTTCATCTTCTCTTCCTCTTCTTCTACTCCTTCTTCTTCTCAACTGCAACGCAATGAGATGTTTAGAACAGTAAAGGTCATGAACAAGGCGGTTCGTGCCAAGTCTTTAGTTTGCCACACAGACTTGCTGCATTGGTCATATTTGTGTTCTTAGGGCTTTGACGGTATTGTAAAGCTGGTCACTCAGTTGAAATACTATGAACACCAATCCGATTGAAAAGTAACATTTATTTAAATGAGAAGGTATAGGTTCAATTTATTTATTATTTATATTGTAGAGCCCACAAAATGTTTTTGTGGAGCTGAGGAAATAATACAAATGTAAGCAAAAGCAAACAATCTCATACATCATAGTCACTGATCTTGAAACATGGCATTGCTTTATAGTCTACTGATCTTGAAACATGGCATTACTTTATAGTCCATTGACCTTGAAACATGGCATTGCTTTATAGTCCATTGATCTTGAAACATGGCATTACTTTATAGTCTACTGATCTTGAAACGTGGCATTACTTTATAGTCCATTGACCTTGAAACATGGCATTGCTTTATAGTCCATTGATCTTGAAACATGTCATTGCTTTATAGTCTACTGATCTTGAAACTTGGCATTGCTTTATAGTCTGCTGATCTTGAAACATGGCATTGCTTTATAGTCTGCTGATCTTGAAACAAAAAATCTGATTCGAAGAATTCGCTTCTGTTGCACACGCAGCCTTTATCCCTGATTTCCAAGAAGAAACCATCTCAGAAACTTGAAAACAGAAAGTGTTAAGTTAGTACCTCATAGACGGCAGAAATCATAATTGTCCGTGCCAGGCGAAACACTGCACGGTCTTGCTTTGTTCTGAATACCATATTAGGGACCTCTCTATTAGTTATTCTCCTTAATAAAGTCGTAGATAGTGTTTGAAGTAAATGTCTATACATTATAAGCTATTCTAAAACAGCCATCAATGAAACAGTTCATTTCAACCGTTCATCCATTTTCAAACAACGGTTCATATATTGTTATCTCATACATCTTCTTCCTCTTCTCTTTTCTTCCTCATTTGCCTCTCAGCGTCGAGGGGAGATATAATTTGCGGTCTTTTGCTCTTCTGTTCGCCTCTGCTACTTTGTTTCTTAGTGCTTCTAATCTTTTTCGTGGACGACCATTGGGTCGGGTGTTCTCGCAATGCTTATTGAAGGCTCGTTGTGTTGTGTTTTAATCACTCTGTCTTTTCATGTGGCCAAATCATTTTATCTTTTGTTTCTTTATATATTCTATGCCGGGGGCTATTCTTAGCTTTTTTTTCTCAGATCTTCATTTCTGATCTTATCTCTCAGACTGTTTCCTGTCATTCGTCTAACACATTTTATCTCAGTAGAGCTTCACGCACTGCTATTGCGTTATTGATATTTATCTATTCTAATTACACGCTTATAGATGTATTATAGTCTCATAAATGAATGTCATTATTTGTAACTAAATTTTCTTCTGCCTTTTCAATTTTGTACAGCTTGAGAGCTCTGCTTGAAATTGACAAAGTGCCTGGGCGGTTTGACAGATCACACGGATGGAGACTCACAAGCTCCGTCTACTTGAAGCCACTCTCATGTTGCATCCATCAAATTGTTTTCTTTTCACACAATTATTTGAGCGTCGCAGAATGTCGCGAACGTGGTGGAAATAATTGACCTGCTTTCATGACTGCCTGATGTAAAACCAATCACGTATCCCTCCACCATGTTCATTTTATTTACTTAACTGTAACATATAATGTTATCGATTTTGATAACGATGCTACTAATTAGATAGTTGTGTGAGGCCTGGAAGTACATCTTAAAACTACATTACACAAATAAATCATTAATCATGAACAAGTCATGTATTGAGAATCTGTGCTTTCATGACATATTTCAAAATTGTCTTCTCTTTCCTCCTCATCACAACAGATGTCTTATACTCTTAACATCCTCCCCCTTTTCCTCTCCATCCTCTATTAATTCTTCATCTTCTTCGACTTCCATCTTTTGCTATGCATTTACTATATAATTATACAGGTACAGAAGCACGGGTCATGAACAAGAAGACTATGTCTTCACCAGTTCAACGTAGTTTGTTATGCAGAGTTATTTTTATGTGACACAGTTTTGCTCTTGGGATGTTCTATTGAGGGGGAACATTAACTTTCCTCTCTTGCTGTCATTAGCTTTAGTCATGCTACACAATGTTTACTTTTAAGATTATATATATATATATTTATATATTTATATATGTATATATGGTAAAGAAAGATCTATATATATAGGCTTCATAGACTACACAAAAGCATTTGACAAAGTAAAGCATGTGAAAATAATCAATATGATGCAGATATTAAATATTGATGGCAAGGATCTGCGAATCGTAAACAGCTTGTATTGGCAAAAAACAGCAGATATACGAATTAGCAACCAAACAGGACAATTAAAATATATAAAACAAGGAGTCAGACAAGGCTGTGTTCTGTCGCCGGATTTGTTTTCACTTTACAGCGAACATATTATGAGATAAATAGTAGACAAAAAAGAAATTGAAGTCTACGGTCACAGCATAAATAATTTACGATATGCGGATGACACAGTCTTAATAGCAGAGACAGAGAATGAACTACAAGAAATGATAGACATATAAGTAAAAGAAAGCAATAAAAAATGTCTCAGTCTGAATAGTAAGAAAATAGAAGCAATGGTCATATTGAAAAAAAAAACAATCATCACCATCATGCAGCATACAAATAAAGAGGACAAATCTGAAACAAGTGCAACGCCTCAAATACGTGGACACTATAATAACATAAGATGGGAGATGCACCACAGAAATAAAAAGAAGAATAGCTCAGGCCAAAAATAGCATTTCAGAAAGTGAAAAATATCTTATGCAACAAATCTATGTTAACAGAAGTAAGAAAGAGAGTTCATCGGTGCTATATAGAACCAATTCTGACCTATGGAAGCGAATCATGGACAGTAGATGTATTTTGCCAGCTATAGCCAACTATTCCAACTTTCCTCTTCTCATGATGTTCCCGAAAAATGTTGATTGTTTCTTTCTGATGTTTTTTTAGGAGTTCCCTTTTTGTGTTGGCCTCTGAGAATTTCCTGGAGCCAGTCGTGGGGAGTGTTAAACACTCCAAGGTATGAAGACAGCTTTACAAGGGAGGAACACAACACAATACTGACGTTTCGGCCTGTGGCCTTCTTCAGAGTACAAGGACAACCATAGCATGACCACATAGACATTCTTTCGTTTCGTTCCCGGCGGACAGACCAGTTATTTGAGCTGATACAATTTTATATATATATATAAATATATATATACATGTATATATATATATATATATATATATATATATATATATATATATATATATATATATATTCTCCTATTCTTTCTAATTTATACATCTTAACACTCATCCTACCTCCCCTCATGTAGCTTTCTTCTTTTTTCATTTTTCTACATCCTACTTTCTTCTTTTCTGTCCACCTCTCCATTCTTTTGATCATGTAGTTATAGATAATTGTGTTTCACCGTTTGTTTTCGTTGTCCTTGTACTCTGAAGAAGGCCACAGGCCGAAACGTCAGTATTGTGTTGTGTTCCTCCCTTGTAAAGCTGTCTTCATACCTTGAAGTGTTTAACACTTCCCACTACTGGCTACTTGCTACCAGCTTTACCGCAGCATCGCAATTATTTGCCTATTCCCTTAAGAATTTCCTCATTGGTCTATTTAGCTGTCCAGGGAGCTTTCAACATTCTTCTGAGAAATCCCATCTCTGTGGCCTCTAATCGTCTTTTCATTTGTTTGTCTACTGTCTATGATTCACTTCCATAGGTCAGAATTGGTTCTATATAGAACCGATGAATTCTCTTTCTCACTTCTATTGACTTAGATTTGTTGCATAAGATATTTTTCACTTTCTGAAATGCTATTTTGGCCTGAGTTATTCTGCTTTTTATTTCTGTGGTACATCTCCCATCTGATGTTATTATTGTGCCCACGTATTTGAAACGTTGCACTTGTTTCAGATTTGTCCTGTTTATTTGTATGCTGCATGATGGTGATGATTGTTTCTTCGATATGACCCTTACTTCGGTTTCCTTACTGTTCAGACTGGGTCCTTTTTGTTGCTTTATTTTACTATTATGTCTATAATTTATTGTAGTTCATTCTCTGTCTCCGCTATTAAGACTGTGTCATCCGCATATCGTAAATTATTTATGTTGTGACCGTTGACTTCAATTCCTTTTTTGTCTACTATTGATCTCATAATATGTTCGCTGTAAAGTGAAAACAAATACGACGACAGAACACAGCCTCGTCTGAGTGAAACAAAAAAGATTCACCAGCCTTATGGAGCTATGATTGGTCTATAATAATAATTGTATAAGTGGAATTATATACAATCATAGGTCCATAAAGCTGGTGAATCTTTTTTTTTTTAATATCCATTTGGTAAAAATGTATTGCAAAATTTATTTCTCATTTTTTGGAAAGCCACCTCTGCCTGAGCTATTCTGCACCTCACTCTGTTGTACATATATAATTCGAAGTTAACATCGTTCCAAGGTATTTCATTGACTATATTTAATACTGTTCCATTTATTTCAATTGCTATATATCCATTTAGGAAACCGATTTTTCGTTCTTGTAACCACCACATTATTCTGTATCACCAATAGCACATATATATCTTATCCCATGGATAGTTCAGTGCACTGCGGGTACAGCAGATGCCTGTTCGTCAATGATCATCTTGAACTGTTGTCAGGCTGTGATCGGTAATATTGAATCTGTTACTGCTATAGACAGGTAAGCATAATGCAACCTGTATCTTACCCCCGCTGCAGTGTCGGAAGGTCTTCTTTGTAAACACCTTGAAAAAAATGTCCGACCAGGTAAGCCCGCTGATGCAAGAATCAGATGATCCGAGGTACACTTTCACTCTAGCACATTCTATCTGACCATAGTGAAAAAAATTAGCTACCTGACAACCGAAGTTATGGGCATGGGATTTATTAACAATAAGGTGGAAAACTGACTTCCGCACAAGAATAAATCACTGGCCACATAAAAATGTCACTCTTCTCTACTCAACGATGTAATAAGCTTCATATTTAAGTACATCATACACAAGTTTATACATATATTATGGACATAGAGTACGTCGCCAGGATCATAATTTCTTAAGCGAAGAAGATGAGGATGGGTGGGTCAAGTTTGTATATACTGAGAGGCTGACGAGTCTAGAGATGGAAACGGATCGACCCGGAGTGCTTAGGGGTAAGGGCAGATGTGTCTACAATGAACACTTAACGGGAACAATCAGGTCTGTACAGGTTTCGAGAAATGCTAGGACGGGCAGGGAAGAAAATATGGGGATGCATCGACTGCAGTGAAGCTGATCCCATCAAAAGAATAAATACAGCCTAATATGTATGCACTTGTATGTGTAGGTTGTATGCATGCACACGCATAAGGGCCGGATGAGGTGAGTAAGATCAATGATCGTGAACCGGGTTTCGACACTTGCACTAACATTTCATGCGTTTTCGTCGACATTTTCCCCAATTTGTAGCAGAACCCAGTGTTCATTCAGTGCCCCAGTTCACTGTAACTCTTTGGAAGAAGCAGTGATAAAAATAATGTGTCTATCTCTGGGAGAGCTTACATGTATTTGCATTTCTTATGTATATACTTTTGATAGCCGTTAGATAGACGAAAAGTCTAAACTTTTGAAATTGACTTTATGATAACATCAAAACTGCGACCGAGAAACAGAACGTTTGCATAAAGGAGCCGATTATATTTTCATGACATTACATTATCAGAAATTATCACCAAAGTGATGGGCGCTATCTGAAGAATGATTCACTTGAAACACTAAAGTTGATAAATATATTTCATATATACACAGCATCCAGACAAAAGTAACACAAATCCAGACAAAGATAAAACTATGAGAATTTATGATTTTTTTTTCTAAATTCTAAATAATGATGTTTAAAACAAAGAGTCAGACAAGGCTGTGTTCTGCCGCCGTTTTGTTTTAACTTCACAGCGAAAATATTATGAAATCAACAGTATATATAACAATAATTGAAGACAACGGCCACAACATAAATAATTTTCGATATGCGGATGAAAAAATAGTAATATCAGACACAGAGAATGAGCTACAAGAAATGACAGACATAATAGTAAAAGAAAGCAACAAGAAAGGTCTCAGTCTGATAAGTAAGAAAACAGAAGTAATGGTCATATCGAAGAAATAATCATCACCATCATGTAGTATAAAAATAAACAGGACACATCTGAAACAAGTGTAACGTTTCAAATACTTGTGCACAATAATAACATCAGATGGGAGATGTACCACATAAATAAAAAGCTGAATAGCACAGGCCAAAATAAGATTTCACAAAAGGAAAAACATCTTATGTAACAAGTCTGTGTCAAAGAATTGAGAAAGAGAGTTCAATGATGACATATAGAGCAAATTCTGACTTGTGGAAACGAATCTTGGACAAGCACATGAAAAGACGATTAAATGCTACAGAGACGAGATTTCTCAGAACAATGTTGAACGTTTGTAACAGTATATGTGATTAAAGCATGGGTCAGTAACTTAACCGGGACTCATTTCTAAACGTCTTATAATAGTGATATAACAGACGCCAGTAGTTAGTGACCTGACAGTAGTTAGTGACCTGACAGTAGTTAGTGACCTGACAGTAGTTAGTGACCTGACAGTAGTTAGTGACCTGACAGTAGTTAGTGACCTGACAGTAGTTAGTGACCTGACAGTAGTTAGTGACCTGACAGTAGTTAGTAACAGTACGTAAGCAATGGAAAGTTGTGCGACTGAAAATTCTCCTAGCTGTTAGTGGATGAGTAGGTGGGGATGAAGGAAGGCTAGTAGTCAGACACAAGTTTAGGGAGAATGGAAAGTTTATAGTTGTTGTGAAATGGTTAGTCAACACACAGCTTCTAGGATAGGTCAAAGTCATGAAGTAAACATCATTATTTTGAAACTCTGGAGAGGTCAAGGTGACCAGAGGTTACTTTGGAGCCACAATGAAGCCTGTTTGGACCATCCTAAAACGTAAGAGTTCACTGAAAGTACCCAGATGTCCGCTGTTGTGATAGTTTGGAGGCGGAAGTCACAGAGCGGTTAGCTTCGCGACGGCTTCGCGACAATTCCACTGGATGCAGGTATTTCACACACATATGTTTGTTTGGGTATTTAATCTTGGACACAATAGGTTTTCAGTAGTTAGGCATGCAATTTAGAACAGTCAAGTAGTTAGACACAAAATTTAAGCAGAGTAAGACATACGAAAAGATAGCAGTGACTTAGGAATTGAGCAATAGACAGAAGAAGGACAAGTGAATTAGAACATAGAGAACATTTAATTGTGAAATGGTTTTTTAAAGTGTTTCAATTTGTGCTTAGGAGAACACAGTAATAAGTAAGTAGAGAGAGAGAGAGAGAGAGAGAGAGAGAGAGAGAGAGAGAACTTTTACAATATGCACTTGTGGACATTTCAATAAATATCCGGTGATAACCTCTGAATGTCCAGAATTATTAAAGAACAGTAATTCTAAGATAAGTGCATGCACCATTATGTATCACGTGCCAAGTTAAAGTTCAATAAATTTGATAATGTATTATGACTGAATAGTCTGTGATGATTAACGTTGTTGGCTATACATTTGCTGTGTTGTGATGACTCTAAGTATAAAGCTTAATATAACTATAACCATAACAAGAAAGATAAATAACATCACCAACATATTACACGTTCCCTGGATAACTAAAAAATACCAGCGAGGACATTCTCAAAGAGGTCAACACAAAAAAGGATACTCCTAAAAAAACAGAATGAAATAACCAACATTTTTCGGCCACATCATAATTAAAGGAAAGTTAGAATATTTGGCTACATCTGGCAAAATACAGGGAACGAGAAAATCGCGGACGATAAGGAAAGAAGGTACTAGGTAGCTTGGTCTCAGTAGGGCATGGAAAACAGTCAACAATAGAATTGATACGAGATACTGTGGATCGAAGGCCGTGGAAGGACATGATTACCTACGCAAACCGGTACGGAACATCATGATGATGAAGAATAATGATGGTGACACAACCAAATTGTGTACTAAAGTCTGGCTGCTGTTTGTCTCCCACGCAGCCTCTTTGCTGTATTGTCGGTGCATTTTGTCGGGTCGATATTGATTCCTCTGGAAATGTTATTCCACTTTTTGTTTCATGTTGTCGCTCTAATCATTAATCTCTTAATGCTGTTCTGTTATCCTTAATGTTTTGTTATTCTTTCATAAACACTTATTAACGTTGCAGTCTTCCGCATGATCTACAGTAATAGATCTTTGTTTGTGTTTAAATAATGATTGATCAATTGTGTTGTCCTGTTTGTCTTCAGTTGTTGTTGTTGTTGTTGTTGTTGTTGTTGCGTTCGCCAGCTTTCATCTCTGACGAAGTCCCTAGAGACTAGGAATTGAATTGTGCGTGTTAATCCATTTTTCCCTGGCATCCGTGTGCACATGGATCCCTCGCCGCACAGGCAGATAATTCCGACTTCGGAGGTACTCATGTTTTTTTCCGTCGATGAGTAACTGACGTTTCAAGCCGGGTCTCGCAGCTGAGACCAGGGGTGGTTGCCGCAGAGAGAAATCATGAATAAAAATCCCAAACGGTTTAGCCGAGATTTGAACCTACAACCTCTCTGTCTCGAGGCCGGCGTCTTGCTTCGAGACCAACAAGCCCCCCCCCCCCCCATGGACTGGGAATATGAGGAAACTGCAACAAGGAACACTTCATGCATAGCCTTCAATGGTTCCTGCCGCCTATCCACCATATACCCCGAAGTTCACGTCATACTGAAAATGATGATCGTCATGTTTTTTTTTTAATTGTATAGCGCTTGATGATGTTAGGCCATCGTTGTTGACTCCAATTCCGAAAATATAAACGCACAGTTAGTCGTCATATTATCCCCGTCGCACATCAAACAACAGACCGTAAGATTAACGTAAGGCCTTTCTAGGGATTTACGATGAGCCATTACGATGACGTATCACACATAACAATGTCGCACTCACAGCAATGACGCGTCCTTTAGATTCTTGATTACTCTAGTGAATGCAGCCCACGACGAACAAAACACAGTGCAAATTTCCTAGAGAGATAAAATTGCGGCTGACGAAGCATTTCACATTAATGTGTAATATGGAAATAACTTGCGTCAAGGAATTCCAACAACGGTCGTGAACAACACCAATGTGACGTAAAGCGCAGAACAAGTCTAGACGGTTGAAGGTCGCATTCAGAACACTTAATTTGTCAAAAAGGGACTGTTGCCGGCGTACGACTTCGCTTTAGTGGCGCAGAAGTAATAAATAGATCATGATTTTGACTTTAACGCAGAAAAGTGCAACGGAGAACCGAAATTAATCAGACCCCGAATGCACTTTCTGCAGCGATCGAGAGGACGTGGACTAGATCAGCCATCTTGGAGACGGAAGTCAAAAACTGCTTATTGTCTTTAATTGATAATTGTTATTCTTCTCATGCAACAAGATGGTCTTCGTACAAGCAATAGAAGGGCTAGGGAATCCTGTTTGTCTTCAATTGATAATAGTTGTTCTTCTCCTGATACAAGATGGTCTTCGTACAAGCAATAGAAGGGCTAGGGAATCCTGTTTGTCTTCAATTGACAATAGTTGTTCTTCTCCTGATACAAGATGGCCTTCGTACAAGCAAGAGAATGGCTAGAGAATCCAAGATTTCTCTTTTCACTTTAAGGGGCATAGTGAACGTGTTAGTGACCACATTTCTATTGACCAACATCACTCTATATAGGCGATATGTTCATTATTGCGCCAGGCCGCCCTGGGTGAGCCTAGGAGCCGTCGACGAGAATCTAACCCGATCTCATATATTTAGGTATCACTGAATTATCCTTTTAAACATTACCGCACCTGAAATTTGTGCTTTTAATTCCTCCTCCATGTTTTGTTCATTATTATTTGTCTTTCAATTTGTGAAGTGCTTGATGTCTAAACATGTTAACTCTGGTATCATACTTTTTATTGTTTTTTTTTTTTTTTTTTTTGGGGGGGGGGGGGTGGGGGGTTTAATTAAAACTTGTCTTTAATAAAAACTCTAATTCAAAATGTAAAACTCGAATGCAGTAAGCACAACCACCTAGTAAATCAAGATGTTCCTACATCACTCGTTTAAAGTGGATGAAAAAGAGATTGGAATAGTTTCCGGTTGAACTCGGAATAAAAAGAAGGTTGTCGGGCGAACACTGAGTTAAAAAAAAGAATGTGGAGTTAATACAAAATAAAATGAATATTGTCAATGAACGCAGAGTTAAAGAAAGAGTTCGGGCTAACTCAAAATAAAACAAATTTTGTCAACGAACGCAGAGTTAAAGGAGTATTCTCGGGCTAAGGCGGAATAAAAGGAAAATTGTCGGGCGAACACGGAATAACAGGAAGATTTCTTCACGGACATTTTGAAATACCGACTTTTCTCTTGAATCCTGACTCTCTTGGTAGAGACTAGTTATAGCTTGTTTCATAACTCGTGCCCAAATTTAAAAATCGATAGCTTTTTAACCGCTTGTTGTAAGATATTCAAAAATGTGCATGTAAAGTTATAATGATTAGAACCCAACAGGGAATTAATTTCATTAAAAAAAAACATTTGGTTATTATTGTTGCTTATTTGATTTATATAAATTTATAACGACCCATTGATGTAGCCAAAACTTAATGTTTACAGTATTTTAAACTAAAAATAGCGAGTACAAATCCATACACTGTAGAATTGACGTATTTGCACGCTTTCCCCGTGGTTTTTTTTTTTTGACACAATTAGACACTTGAGAAATTGTGTGTTCCATTTCCGTTCATTCATAGGTGTAGACGTGGAACAATAACATTTATCACGAGTCTTAAAATGAAATTCTGCAGTTTACAAAACATCGCAATAAAAATGTATGACTATTTTTGCAGAGGCTAAACGAGGAAGATTATTTCATTCTTTAGAAAACCCTGAGAATAGGACAAGACACATTTTGGATTTATCTAAACGGTCATTTAATCGCTGGATTCAAGCACGTGACCGTCAATGTTCCAAATATACAACATCACAAGGAAGAGCAAAAATGTTGGATAATTTCGACAGTGAACTTATTAGAAGTGAAATTCGGAAAATGTTGGTTATGAATGAAACTGTTACAATAAGAAAATTAAAAATTTCGCTGAAAAAGAACAACAGTATTGAAATATCAAAGTCTACATTATGGAGGAATGTGAGAGCTGCAGGCTGTACATTCAGAGAGTGTTCCAATGGACGAAACATCATCTGTGAGAAGCCACATATAGTAGTCATGAGAAGCAAGCACTTACGTGAAGTAAAAGAGGTACGCAAGTAAGGTTATGATATTGTGTACTTGGATGAAACATGGATCAATGCTCACCACACTAACCAAAGGGAATGGCAGTCATCAGATGGAAAGATTAAGAGATTAATACCTAGCAGCAAAGGACAGCGCTTGATAATTGCTCATGCAGGTAGTCGACAACATGGACTAATACAGAATGCAGAGCTCATTTTTCTTTCAAAAACCATAGACAATCGGGATTATCACTCTGAGATGAATGGTCACATATTTAGACATTGGATTGAAAATTCTGTTCTCCCATCACTAGATCGACCATCTTGCCTAATAATGGACAATGCAGCACAACAAACACTTCAAAGAACACAAGAAACACTTCAAAGACACGTCAATGTATTTTACTAAATGTCACCCTTTATGTTTGGGAGAACATTACTGCAAATGTCTTTGTAAAGATACATTAAATTGCTGAGGTTACTGCAGTATCTGTCTGTCTATTTATCGATTGTCCTCTCTAGCCGAAGACAACACATAGGGCAGAAACTTTTGAATCTGTGTCCAACGATATTTGTTGTCAAGTGCTAGACTTTCCACAGGGCACGCATTATATCACACAACAGGAAACGCATTATATCACGTCACAGGGCACGCATTGTATCACACAACAGGGCACGCATTATATCACACAACAGGGAACGCATTATATCACGTCACAGGGCACGCATTATATCACACAACAGGGAACGCATTATATCACGTCACAGGGCACGCATTGTATCACACAACAGGGAACGCATTATATCACGTCACAGGGCACGCATTATATCACACAACAGGGAACTCATTACATCACGTCACAGGGCACGCATTAAATCACACAACAGGGAACGCATTATATCACGTCACAGGGCACGCATTATATCACAGGCCCTATTTGGGTCGAGTCTCTCATTCTCAACAAAGTGAACAATTTTAGCGCGAAACATGCTGTTTTTGCATCTCGTCTCAGTGTTTTTTTAATACGTTTTTAGGTTGATCTTGTTTTTTATCCTCTGATTCCCATTTTAGGGCATGCTTTGAGATTTTCTTATTGTCTCTTGTCATCACATGGTCAACATACGACCACCCTCGTACCTTGATTATTTATAGATGTTAATTTTTGACGGTTTGACATTTCTTTATATCCTTGCACTAGTTTTGACATCCATGGTTTATAAATAATGTTCCTGAGGAATTTGTTTTCAATTGCATGAAATATTCCCCACATCTTTAGTTGATTTCCAGCTTTAGCAAGAGTACGAAGGTACCCCGGTATCATCATCATTAAGTACCGGGCCTGCTGGCGTAGGTGATCATGTCTCTCCACAACTTTCGATCTCGACAGTTATTTATCATTTCTGTTGTCGACATTCTGCCAAGCCATTCTCTTATGCTGTCTGGTATCTTTTCTCTTTGCTTTCCTCTATCTCTTCGTCCCTCAATTTTCCCAGTTGTCACAATATATTCCAGCTGTTCCCTTCTAATTACATGGCCAAAAAATGATGATTGTTTCTTCCTAATATTAAAAATATTCTCTCTTTTTGTTTTGGTCTCTTTCAGAACGTTTTCATTACTTTTCTTCGCTGGTATTTTCACTATTTTTCTGTAAAACCACATTTCTACAGTCTCCCCGGTGATTTTCCTGTCTGTTGTCCTAGTGTCCATGAATCACATCCATATGCTAAGACTAGCTCCACATAACATTTAAGATCTCTTTTTCTTGTTTCTTATGTCAAAAATTGATTGCACAATGTCTCCCTAATTTTTTTGGGGAAAGCTGTTTTTGCCTGGGCCATACAGCATCTCACCTTTGTTTTACAATTGCCATCTGAGGTTAACATTGTTTCCACATATTTACAATTTATTTACATGTTTTGATATTATTCCACTTTCCTTTATTGTGCATTGCCGTGATAACTTTTTTTTCTTTGTTGTTATCATTACTTCACTCTTTTCCCTATTAAGGCTGAGTCCTTTATTACTGGGGTATACATGAATAAAAAGAATAAATTCCTAGTTTGTCGTAATCCAACGATGCACAATATTATGCTAAACAAAACTCATATATGTTCCCGTTGCAACTCCAACACTTGTACTGGCCTAAACAACCATCTCTTAAACTGTACTCATCATCATCATGTGCCATACCGGTTGGCGTAGGTGATCATGTCCCTCCACAATCTTCTATCTACAGTGCATCGTATCAGTTCTGTTGTTGACTGTTTTCCATGCCATGACACCAAGCTATCCAGTATTTTCTCTCTTTGTCGTTCGCGATCTCTCTTTCCTTTTATTTTGCCATTTGTAACAAAGTATTCCAACTTTCCATCTTTTCATGATGTGCCGTGAAAAATGTTGATTGCTTCTTTGTGATGTTTCTTAAGAGCTCCCTTTTTGTGTTGGCCTCTTTGAGAACTTCCTCATTGGTCTTTTTATCTGTCCAGGGAACTTTCAACATTCTTTTGAGAAATCCCATCTCTGTGGCCTCTAATCGTCTTTTCATTTGTTTGTCTACTGTCCATGATTCGCTTCCATAGGTCAGAATTGGTTCTATATAGCACCGATGCACTCTCTTTCTCATTTTTATTGACATAGATTTGTTGCATAAGATATTTTTCATTTTCTGAAATTCTATTTTGGCCTGAGCTATTCTGCTTTTTATTTCTGTGGTGCATCTTCCATCTGATGTAATTATTGTGACTAAGTATTTGAAACGTTGTACTTGTTTCAGATTTGTCTCGTTTATTTTTATGCTGCATGCTGGTGATGATTGTTTCTTCGATATAACCATTACTTCTGTTTTCTTACTATTCAGACTGAGACATTTCTTGTTGCTTTCTTTTACTATTATGACTATCATTTCTTGTAGTTCGTTCTCTTGTCTCTGCTATTAGACTGTGTCATCAGCATTTCGCAAATTATTTATGTTGTGACCATTGACTTCAATTCTTTTTTTGTCTACTATTACTAACCGTACTATAAGAACTAAAACAGCCTTGTTGAAAACAGTGACGAGATTAGATTGTTCACCGCGCTGTTTCAAATCGCCAAACTAAAATTGCGCACTCAGCATTCGTCCTTCCCCCTCCCCTCTCTTAGTAATTTGAGTTTGGTAAATTCGAGTGTCTACACGTAGACAAATGATACGACATGTATCGCGTATTTACGTCTAGCGTGTAATTGAACACTTGCTAGCTGAAGATCGAAAGTAGCAAATTGTTTATCACTGCCACGGGGAGGTGGGACCTCATTTCTCAAGGTAGGACTTGTACCATCACTGGAATGATATCAAAAAGCAATCTGGCATTACCCTTGAGAGTCAGGCGATCACTTAGATTTTTGTTCACTCCACCGAGAACTTTTTTGTGTGATCAGTTTGAGAATGACAATTAATAGCACTGTCAGATTAAAATAATGACGTTTCTGTACAAAATTTTGGCACAGAGCCAGATTACAGTAATGATGCATCTGTACAATTTAATGGCACTGTCAGAGTGCAGTAATGATGTTTCTGTACAAATTAATGACGCTATCTGAATACAGTCAGTAATGATGTTTCTGTACAAATTAATGGCACTGTCAGAGTGCAGTAATGATGTTTCTGTACAAATTAATGGCACTGTCAGAGTGCAGTAGTGATGTTTGTGTACAAATTAATGGCACTGTCAGAGTGCAGTAATGATGTTTCTGTACATATTAATGGCACTGTCAGAGTACTGTAATGATGTTTGTGCACAAATTAATGGCACTGTTAGAGTAGGTCAATGATGTTTGTGTACAAATTAATGGCACTGTCAGAGTACAGCAATGATGTTTATGTACAAATTAATGGCACTGTCAGAGTACAGTAATGATGTTTCTGTACAAATTAATGGCACTATCAGAGTACAGTAATGATGTTTCTGTACAAATTAATTCTGGATCAACGTATAGACATTTCAATGACCTTGATCTTGATCTGGTATATATATGTTGAGTATCCTTCTTCATGGACATTAGACAAGAAAACAGAACAGAAAATTGAAGCCTTTGAAATGTGGATTTATAGAAGAATAGGTAGAATTGGATGGAAACAAAAGATAACAACCGATGAAGTTTTAAAACAACTGAAAATAAAAAGAGAACTACTAAATACAATTAAGACAAGACAAATGAAATTTTTGGGGCATGTTAAAAGACACAACAGCCTATTGAAAGTAATATTGGAAGGGAAAATACAAGGTAAAAGAGGCAGAGGCAGACCAAGACTAACATGGACGAGTAACATCATAAGATGGACAAGTCAATCTATGACAACCTGCACCATCAAAGCAAGAAACAGAGTAGAATGGCGATCCATGGTAGCCAACCTTTGTTGCGGAGAAGGCACTCGATGATGATGATGATGATGATGATCCTTCTTCAGTCCGGAGGTCAGCAAATATTCTAGCTAGATTTTCTTCTTTTTTCCTTTGCACACACACACATAAAAATATATAATTCTTTTTCTTCTTCCTTTCAGTTAACTGTGGAGCATAGGACTTCAGAATTCACTTTCGAGGTCGTTCTATTTCTTGCACTTCTTCAATTCATTCAATGTCTTCTCCATCATCTTCAGCTTTGCTTCCATCTGTCTTCTCCAAGAGTATTTTAGTCTTCCTCTTTGTCTATTTCCCTGAGGATTTAAAAAAAATGGCATGTCGTGTAATACTCTCAGTCGGCTTCCGCTGTGTGCGCCGTCGGAGTTAAACATTTTAAAAAAACGTAGCTTCATTTTTGTTATTTCCATGTTTCCTACTGCAACGAAGCCTCTACTTATTGTCTGTATTCTTAGTTTGGTGCCATACTCTGTTCCTCATTCTTTATCTATATTACTGCCTAATGCTTGTAGTGTCTTCTACATATTTCGCTCACAGTTCACACTAAATCCCATCTGATGTCTCCTACACATCTGGCTCACAGTTCACACTAAATCTCATCTGATGTCTCCTACACATCTGGCTCACAGTTCACACTAAATCCAATCTGATGTCTCCTACACATCTGGCTCACAGTTCACACTAAATCCCATCTGATGTCTCCTACACATCTGGCTCACATTCCAAGCCAAATCTCATCTGATGTCTCCTACACATCTGGCTCACAGTTCACACTAAATCCCATCTGATGTCTCCTACACATCTGGCTCACAGTTCACACTAAATCCCATCTGATGTCTCCTACACATCTGGCTCACAGTTCACACTAAATCCCATCTGATGTCTCCTACACATCTGGCTCACATTCCAAGCCAAATCTCATCTGATGTCTCCTACACATCTGGCTCACATTCCAAGCCAAATCTCATCTGATGTCTCCTACACATCTGGCTCACAGTTCACACTAAATCCCATCTGATGTCTCCTACACATCTGGCTCTCAGTTCACACTAAATCCCATCTGATGTCTCCTACACATCTGGCTCACAGTTCACACTAAATCCCATCTGATGTCTCCTACACATCTGGCTCACAGTTCACACTAAATCCCATCTGATGTCCAGTTGGTTGTTGCATTATAAGAAACGGAAACAGCTTCAACTAATGGGATAAAGCAGTTAAGGTAAGATAGATGGATGTTTGGTCCATCTCTGAATGTGAAGATTAGACTCAGCGGATATCATTCATTCATTGGGTGCTGTCATGGATCATCATGGATCCCTGGATCCCAATTGTACCCTGTTGCTTGACTTGATTGTCTACGTTGTCAAATGTTCACCTATCCATCTTGTGAGGTTATCAGTCAACTTTAATCTTGTTCTGCCTCTGCCCCGTCTACCTTATACTTTCCTCTTTAAGAGGATTTCTAATATTTTATTGTTTCTCTTTGCATGTCAACAAATCATATATATATATATATATATAACACAATCTTCTATCAACAGTGAATCGTATCAATTCTGTTATTGACTGTTTTCCATGCCATGACACCAAGCTATCTATTATCTTTTCTCTTTGTTGCCCGTGATCTCTCTTTCCCTGTATTAGTTGTTACCAAGTATTCCAACTTTCCTCTTACGATGTGCCCGAAAAAATTGTGATTGTTTCTTGCGGGTGTTTTTTGGGAGCTCCCTTTCTTGTGTTGGTCTCTTTGAGACTGTCCTCGTTGGTCTGTTTAGTTGATCGGGGAACTTTAACATTCTTCTGAGAAATCCCATCTCTGTGGCCTCTAATCGCCTTTTCATTTCTTTGTTTACTGTCAATGACTTGCTTCCATACGTCAGAAATGGCTCTATATAGCACCGATGAACTCTCTTTCTCACTTCTATTAACATAGATTTGTTGTATAAGACGCTTTTCCTTTTCTGAAATAATATTTTGGCCTGAGCTATTCTACTTTTTATTTTTATGGTACATCTTCCATCTGAAGTTATTATTGTGCCCATGTATTTGAATGTACATGTATCAGATGTGTCCTGTTTATACTACATGCTGGTGATGATTGTTTCTCGATATAACCATTACTTCTGTTTTCTTACTATTCAGACTGAGACCTTTCTTGTTGCTTTCTTTTACTATTATGTCTATCGTTTCTTGTAGTTCATTCTCTGTGTCTGATATTAATATTTTGTCATCCGCATATCGCAAATTATTTATGTTGTGACCGTTGACTTCAATTATTTTCTTTCCTACTAATATTAATGTAATGTTACTATCGTATCTGTTTACAGAACAATGGACAGCTAATTTGATTATTTATCGCCATCTTTTATTCACTCTATACTATAGAAGACTTTAATGATGCACCTGTTAACTCCCAGAGGGGCAAATATCTTTATCTGTGTGGTTTGTTTGTAGCTTTTACCTAACATGTAGACCAGGTGATATTGAAAGCAAAGAAAAGTCTTATCTTCGTTGAGGATCATGGGAGCAGCACAACGTGAGCAGTGTCATCTTTTAAACAATTCTGTTATTGACTGTATGAGAGAGTCTGGGAACAATGTCAGCGATTAAACTCTTTTGGGAGGTCTAGTCTAAGAAAAGTCTGTTTCATTTTCGTGCCAGAATGTTAACGCGGTTCATTGCCCTTCTGCACTCAACAGCAGCCAAACTGGCAAGTCTTTCAACATTCAACATCGATGTTGTTAGTGTCCACACATTGAGAAATATACTTGGGGAGAGATCTGAGCACCTATGGGCGTGTTCGATGTGCAACGAGGATGACCTGTCTAACTAATGTAAAATAAAATAAAATAATGTAAGCTAAGCTAAACATTAGTTGACATTTGGGATAAGACAGCTCTGACGGTCTCTTCCATAAACGATAACATATGACATACAGCAATACACATAATGTATAACATGCAACAACTCAACACATAATGTTACTTTTAAGTTCGATTTCATGCGTTGCAGTCTGACAAGTAAAAAAATGTGTATAATTATTCATCGTAGGTCGTGCAACAACGTTCACGCATGTCAGGGTTCTCCTCTCAGGTTTTCAGTGTTTTCGGGAAAAGCTTGGAATGTTCGGAGTGCAGTGAAGACATTCCAGGCATAACATATCATATAACGCAAGTAAGGATGATATCAGAAAGAAGTATCACATTTTCTGCCCTTTTAGTTAATGGTAAATGTTGAGTACGAGATTTGAATCGGCGTCATAACAATCGAGTTTCCATCCATATGTTCTCTGCCGACTAACAAGAAGTGTTAGGAGACTTCTGGATAGTGTAGCTTCAAGGATCGAAACTCACGATTCGAGACGGCATTTCTCACTTTCCCAGAGTACTACACTGGTGCCCATTTCTGCCAGCGGCTGGGTCGATCGCGGATGTATTTTATTTCCAACCACGAGTACAATTCACACTGCCTCCTGGGGGAATCGAACACGGGTTGTCCGGACGTCAGTAGCCTAGTCTGGTGGTTTTCCCAATTAGGCTACGAGGTCACAACTTTTGGTTGAATGAAGACAGTAACTATTAGACTAGCATTGGGAGCTGGACAATTTATTGACGGAAAGGATATACATAAATAACTTCAAAGAAAAAATATGTCGCAGTTAAATAGAATTGGTTGTAATTAAGACGCTATTTTCAACCGAATACCATTAACAACTAGGAAAAAAATGAGCACTTAATCGATCTGAAATATGAATTGTTACATTCTGTATGTGGAGCATTGTGCGACAGATTTATGAACGGATGACCATTGCTGTTTATGTTATTATTCACGGCACCCCGCTACACAAAACACATTACCTCCACATTACTTCCCTTTCAGGCCCGTACAAACATAATTCAATACATTAGGGGTAACGGCAACAAACAGCACACCAAGACCCACTTAGTAGACAGAAACGATTAAGTGTATAGATACAGTTCAAAAAATCATTGACAGGATATGTCACCCCTATGATCTACTCCCTCTGTCCTTTCTTTTCTTATTTATTAGCTTCAATGGCATGAAAAAATTATAGCATTCTTTAATATATGCAAAAGGTGGAAACACTAATTGAGATATGGTTTATCATGTTTATTGTTTTTTATTAGACAGTCTTACTGGCGTTTGGGTAATCAGGTCACAAAGCTATTAATAGAAACATTTTGCAATAGCAACGGCCCTTCTTCCTATTCTGACCTTCTCCAATCACTTTGGGTAGCAATAGCTCCCTTTTGATTTCATCTCAATATTTCGAAAAACGTTTCATGGGATAACAAAGGGGTTCACTGCCAAGAAATAACCTCATATATTATTTTAAATAAAAAATAAAAAGCATTGCGTTGCAATCAATTTCTTAAAGAGAGACAACATCTAATTCAAAAATTATTTCTTTATTAACAAGCACAATTTATTAGAATGAAAGTTTGTGAGATTATAATCATGCAACATTCTTAAAATGGTAACTGAAAAATATTGGCACTAACACCATATCACCCATAGACCTTACGGTATTGAGAGGACCCTCTACTTAATATTAAAGAGAAATGTCTACTTTCTCCTTGGTCGTTCATATGTTAACGTGTTGTAATATACTGTGTTGTGTACGGTTCTGTGCATTTATTTACAGGATTCATGTGTTTGAACCTGAACAAATGGGCTAGAATAGCTTTAACTACAGCATCCCGTGCTAAGCTAAAAGTCTACTAAGAAATATATCTTATTATAAGGTTATACGCATCTCTTTGGATCGTATCACAAGCGAAAACAGTTCCAAAAAAAAAAAAAAAGATACAACAAGAAATTACGTGCTTGGTGATCTTTTAAATTTTGTGAGGAAACGCAAAATGAAATAATAATTGTCCATACATCTCGGTCATCAGGCCTGGCAAAATAACTTTCTGCAAGAAACTGCGAAAGGAGCAAGAAGGAGGGGTGGACATAGAGAGAGAGATGAAAATACAACATCAAAGAATGTTGGACTGGACATTACAGTGTCCCATGACTGCCTAACGTTACAGTGTCCCATGACTGCCTCACTTTGAGTTATTGAGTTATTAGCTCAATAACTCAATAACTCATGACTGCCTAACGTTACAGTGTCCCATGACTGCTTAACTTTACAGTGTACCATGACTGTCTAACTTCTAACTTTACAGTATCCCTTGATTGCCTAACTTTACAGTGCCCCATGACTGCCTAACATTACAGTGCCCCATGACTGCCTAGCTTTGCAGAGTCCCATGACTGCTTAACGTTACAGTATCCTATGACTGCCTAACATTACAGTGCCCCATGACTACCTAACTTTGCAGAGTCCCATGACTGCCTAACATTACAGTGCCCCATGACTGCCTAGCTTTGCAGAGTTCCATGACTGCCTAACATTACAGTGCCCCATGACTGCCTAACAAAACAGTGCCCCATGACTGCCTAACTTTACAGTGCCCCATGACTGCCTAACTTTACAGTGCCCCATGACTGCCTAGCTTTGCAGAGTCCCATGACTGCTTAACGTTACAGTATCCTATGACTGCCTAACTTTACAGTTTCCCATGACTGCCTAATTTTACAGTGTCCCATGACAGCCTAATTTTACAGTGTCCCATGACTGCCTAACTTTACTGTGTTCCATGACTGCCTAGCTTTGCAGAGTCCCATGACTGCTTAACGTTACAGTATCCTATGGCTGCCTAACTTTACAGTTTCCCATGACTGCCTAATTTTACAGTGTCCCATGACAGCCTAATTTTACAGTGTCCCATGACTGCCTAACTTTACTGTGTTCCATGACTGCCTAACTTTGCAGTGTTCCATGACTGCCTAACTTTGCAGAGTTCCATGACCGCCTAACGTTACAGTGTCCCATGACTGCCTAACTTTGCAGTGTCCATGACTGCCTTACTTTGCAGAGTCCCATTACTGCCTAACGTTACAGTGTCCCATGACTGTCTAACGTTACAGTGTCCCATGATTGCCTAACAAAACAGTGTCCCATGACTCCATAACGTTACAGTGTCTCATGACTGCCTAACGTTACAGTGTCCCAAGACTGCCTAACGTAAAAGTGTCCCATGACTGCCTAACGTTATAGTGTCCCATGACTGCCTAACGTTACAATGTCTCATGACTGCCTAACGTTACAGTGTCTCATGACTGCCTAACGTTACAGTATCCCATTGAGGCATCGATACCATCCAATGCATGTTACAATGAAATATATTTTAAAAAAATACAGGCTGTAAAAGTAAGGTGCTACCGTAAGTTTTTTTTAAATAAACAAAAGAAATACTTTGTAAAATTGTTACTGATGGTTCAAGTTTGTATGTAAAGCCCCATTTACCTCACGCTCTACAGGCAGAACAAAGATAACAGCGTTGCGTACGTTATGACCACAAGTAGTATGACGATGCAGGTATTGGCAGTGACCAGGGCATTACTTTGGTTGGAGTCACAAAACTACACACACGCCAGTATACTAAGTGATTCGATGAGCATGATAATGAAAGTGGAGGCGGGTTCTGTACGCAGTAAGTGGGTCAAGTCATTACAAAAGTCAACGATATGCAGAGTAACCTTTGTCTACTGCCCTGGACATGCGGGAGTATGGGGTATTGACAGAGCGGTAAGGTTGTCTAGTTGTTTTGTCATTGACAACGTTAACCAATGGATGATACATACGTCATCAATGCCCTCCGAGATGCGGGAAGGGAACTGGACTTCGAACCCATGGTCTACGTCTCTCCTTCGGATGAAGGAGATGGGAGTTAAAGATGGATAAATGCAGAAACGATAAACTTAGTGGTCGCATAGAGGATTTATAAACCAACACAGAACTGAAGTCGTCAGTTGTTGAACGCTGCAGGAGACAAGTTGAGTAGGGGATCTGAGCACCTATGGACATGTTCGGAGTGCAGCGATGGTAACCTACAACTAACTTCATAACTATTTATAACATTTATTTTATTTAGAAAAACCGTGTTGGTAGGAGTATATCAAAAGATATAATATATGGGCAAATACATCTAACAAAGAACATAGGCGGAAGACGGGTCGACAGGCGGTGACAAAAATGATCGATTATTTCAATGAGTGGTCGGAGAAGATAGTTTAAGAAATCCATAGACTGACATTAGTACAAGAAATATAAATTAATTATTAATAGGTGGCAGTGATAATTCAGTGATAAGTGAGCAGAACCACTGGAGACAAGAGGTCGGGTTAGATCATGATAGTTCACCTCCGTCCAAAATTAAACAGGTACTTCATTTTTCTGGGAAACAAAGACAGCACTGGCGTAATGTCGACCACATTACCCCGAGAACTAAGTGCAGATGTTCCTATACGCCATGGCTTGCGTGACATGAAGAGACATCCTCCTTTCTGATTGACATAAAACACAAACGAATGATCAGCCTTGTCAGTGCTCAAACGTGAAATACACAAAAGAAAGAGGGATGTCTAAATTCAAGAGAGTTATAGCAGGTACCGTGGGTACACTTTGCTCGTTCTGTGGATGGATCTGTCTGTCCAGGACTGACAAATTCAACCACGAGAAAAGATGTTCAGTAAAGTAGCACCCAGTATGAGACACTAATGCTTTACCAAACTACTGACTTATCATGATTGCTTGCTACCAACCGTCAGTCAAGACGCCAAAGGCCATATATAGCAGATACGAGGGAGTACATATACATCTTAGTCGTGTCACACTAGGGGGTTTGTTAAGGAGGTGATCCGAGCTCGTATGGACTTATTCGATGTTCAATGAGGGTAATCAGGCGGCTAAACTAAACTAATATCAATTAAACTAAAATAAAATAAACTAAATTAAACTAGGATAAACCTAAGAGAACAGGGAGTCAAAAATACATTTCTAATGGGTGTGTCAGTAACCCATAGTAAACGTCTACACAATTGGACTCTTATAAAGCCTTAACATTAATGATTACGAAACTGCGCTATCCTTCATTTCAATGAAGTCACGCTCCTAGTTAGCACATTAATCTGTTTGACAGTTTTGCTTCTATTTGACCTCCAGCTGCGATAATTTGTTAAATTAACATATTTTAAAAAAAAAAAACGTACTTCGAGTTCGTTGAGAATGAAAATGTGGAACCAAATAATTCCTGCAAAAAAGTAGGATGTCCTTGTTTTATTGTGTTTATGACTATACCATTCATGCGCGTCCTTTTTGTTCTGTAGAAAGTCAGTCTATACTAACAATATATTTCTGACACTCCAGTCCTTGTAAGTTCACTTGTTTTCAATTTACTATTTTTGTCCAAGAAAGGCAGTTCATCAATAACTCATTTCTAATTCTATATTGCTGTCAGGGCTGAACGTGTTGTTGGAAAATCGACAGCTTTTTAACTAGCTGTAAAATCAATTAATGCACTCCAAACAACAAAAACACGTGTAATGGTTCTTATTTCAAGTGTTCGTTTTCCCAAAATGCGTCTGTAACTCTCTGAGCAGAGAAAAAAAATTCTAGCGCTGAATTTGTAATTCCATTTTAAGAGTTGTCTTTGATCCCATCAAAGTTGTCATGCAACATTTCTTTGCTATTCATGTCTTTTAGAACATTACACGATTCCTTTAAAACACATCATTGCATTTTTTATTCGTAAGTAGAGAATCTGCTTACCCGTGAATGATTCAAGTTAATAAGGTTCTCTGATCTTTCCGCAGATCGATGTCTGCTAACAGGCTCTTTCTTCCAGTCGAAGATAGCAGAGAAACGGAAAGCCTTCCAGCAATGCAGCTGATTAGGAGATACAAGTCACAGCCTCTGAAGAATCATATTTTGAGATTGAAAGATGAACCAGGGGAATTACCGTCCTTTAGAATTCCAGGAAAATGTACATGTTCATTTGGCTTTGGTAATGTCTGTGTTATCTATCTTAAAATATGACTTGGATAATGCTGACGGCTTGGAGGCTATGAAGAAGAAGCAAATCTGGGTGGACGTTTGAAAAAAGATTAGATAAATTTGATGTTAAAATTGGGGTAATATTATACGGATATTGCTAAAGAAATTCTGGTAAAATGTGTTGTTACTGGCGGCAAGATTAAATTGAAATCTTAATCAGAAATAAAATAGATGAAAAGTAGTGAGTGCACCTTTCTGTAACTGATAAATTCGGTCAAACGCTACGATGTTCAAGTCGTTGTTAGCTATACTCCTAAAGTCGGTCACAGTTTTTCTACGATGTTCAAGTCGTTGTTAGCTTTACTCCTAAAGTCGGTCACAGTTTTTCTACGATGTTCAAGTCGTTGTTAGCTTTACTCCTAAAGTCGGTCACAGTTTTTCTACGATGTTCAAGTCGTTGTTAGCTTTACTCCTAAAGTCGGTCACAGTTTTTCTACGATGTTCACGTCGTCGTTAGCTTTATTCCTAAAGTCGATCACAGTTTTTCTGCAATGTTCATGTTGTTAACTTTAGTCACTATTTACTTCCCTTCGCTGTAATTATATTGTCGACTTTTTCTATGGGAAATTACGTTCTAAAAGCAGGAAAATGACGCACCAGAAGCGGTAAATCACGTACTACAAGCGTTTAAATCACGTAGTTGGAAACCACAAAAATTATACAGCGTGGCCAGTAATAACTTAGCTGATACCGAGAAATCACGAAATTGATATGGTCTAACACGATATAGGAGCAAAACATAACAAAGAGGAAGAAAACAGGTCTGAAAAGGGTACAATTAAATGAGTGAGGACACAAATCTGACAGGAGAAACCACACATTAGAAACTTAAACAAAACGTAGAGTATGCGATGATGTCACGTTATCTTTTTCAAATTAATAAAGATCATTCTTCTTGTCGTTTTAAAAACCGATCTTTACTATTATTTTCTTGCTAACAACAATTGAGCAACTCACAGCATCTAGTAAAACGATACAAATCACAGTCTCCAACAAATCACAGTCTCCAACAAATCAGTCTCCAACAAATCACAGTCTCCAACAAATCACAGTCTCCAACAAATCACAGTCTCCAACAAATCACAGTCTCCAACAAATCACAGTCTCCAATCTAAACGTTATATGTTTCTTCTATCAATAACTTTGGTAGTTACCGAATCACGTGGGATGAGTATAAGTAACTTTAACGTCTCGATTATTCCTCCGTTAACTCGTTTAATTCCTACTCCCCTAGTACCTTTTTAACCATTTAAAGCCCTAAATTTGCTGCACTTAGTGTTCCAACTTTCCTCTTTTCAAGATGTTGTAGAAAAGTGCCGATTTGTTTTATTTCTGATGCTTTATATGAGCCCTCTTTTTGTGTTGACCTTGTCTCCTGCTTGTTCTTTTAGTCTTTGTAGAGTCAAGGCAAATAAATGCACATATATGCATCAAAATGCGAATCTGCAGTAAAGTTAACAGTGAGAAGAAATGAAAATATAAATATATAGACAAATAAATATGGTATGTTAAAGCTTCACGTAACAGCTTGTAGTGTCCACTTGTTACGCGAAACTTTAACTTTACCATTGTTAACTTTAACTTTACCATTGTTAACTTTAACATTACCATTGTTAACTGTAACTTTACCATTGTTAACTTTAACTTCACCATTGTTAACTTTAACTTTACCATTGTTAACTTTAACTTTACCATTGTTAACTTTAACTTTACCATTGTTAACTTTAACTTTACCATTGTTAACTTTAACTTTACCATTTATCTCTAGATATAATACTTTACGTTTTTTCCAAGGAAGATTACATATTTTTATCAGAAATCACATTCTGTGGCATTTAATCATATTTTCTCTTGTTTGTATACTGTCCATGATTTGCTTCCTAAATTGGCTCTATATAGCGCCGATGAAGCCTCTTTCTACTTCTGTTGACATATACTTGCGTACATTTGGGGATGAGTGACGAAATTTAAAAAATAATTTCCTTCTGCATATAAAATAAAGACAAGTTCGAATCATGGACCAGCAAAAATGGAAAATTGAGTAAGTTTAAAATAAACACTCGACTATGCTGAACATGCGGCCTTGATTCACCAGTATCAGGGAAACTCATACCACAAAAGAGAGCTCTGTTTAAAAAAAAGGTAATAATAGGGAGCGTTGAAAGCAGTAACACAGCCAGATCTTGAAAACAGTAATAATATGGAGCTTTGAAAACAGTAACAATAGGATGCTTTGAAAACAGTAACAATAGGGAGCTTTGAAAACAGTAACAATAGGTAGCTTTGAAAACAGTAACAATAGGGAGCTTTGAAAACAGTAACAATAGGTAGCTTTGAAAACAGTAACAATAGGGAGCTTTGAAAACAGTAACAATAGGTAGCTTTGAAAACAGTAACAATAGGGAGCTTTGAAAACAGTAACAATAGGGAGCTTTGAAAATAGTAATAATAGGAAGCTTTGAAAATAATAACATTAGGGAGCTTTGAAAAAAGTAACAATAGGGAGCTTTGAAAATAGTAACAATAGGAAGCTTTGAAAATAATAACAATAGGGAGCTTTGAAAAAAGTAACAATAGGAAGCTTTGAAAATAGTAACAATAGGAAGCTTTGAAAACAGTAACAATAGGAAGCTTTGAAAACAGTAACAATAGGAATCTTTGAAAACAGTAAAAATAGGAAGCTTTGAAAACAGTAACAATAGGGAGCTTTGAAAGTAGTAACACAGCGAGCTTTGCAAACAGTAACAAAAGGTAGCTTTGAAAACAGTAACAATAGGAAGCTTTGAAAACAGTAAAAATAGGGAGCTTTGAAAACAGTAACAAAAGGTAGCTTTGAAAACAGTAACAATAGGTAGCTTGACAACAGTATCAATAGGGTACTTTGAAGACAGTAACTATAGGGAGCTTTGAAAACAGTAACAATAGGGAGCTTTGACAACAGTATCAATAGGGTACTTTGAAGACAGTAACAATAGGTAGCTTTGACAACAGTATCATTAGGGAACTTTGAAGGCAGTAACTATAGGGAGCTTTGAAAACAGTAACAATAGGGAGCTTTGACAACAGTATCAATAAGGAACTTTGAAGACAGTAACAATAGGTAGCTTTGACAACAGTATCAATAGGGAACTTTGAAGACAGTAACTATAGGGAGCTTTGACAACAGTATCAATAGGGAACTTTGAAGACAGTAACTATAGGGAGCTTTGACAACAGTATCAATAGGGAACTTTGAAAACAAAAACTATAGCTAGCTCTTGAAAACAGTAACGATTGAGAACTTTGAAAACAGTAACTATAAACAGTTCTTGAAAACAGTAACAATAGTTATCTCCTGAAAATAGTAACAACAGAGTGCTCTCAAAACAGTAACAATAGGGCTTTTTGAAAACGTTAACAATGGGTAGTTCATTATAGCAATAAGAAATATCTACATGGCATGGTAATGGAATTAATTCTTCCTTCTTATGTTGCTGCACTCAGGAGTCTCCATCGCGATATTTCGACAGTTTGCAAGCATCGAGTGGAGCAAGAGGATGTCACATGATCCAAGTGACTTTGTTCTTGTGTAACAAGACGGCTGATCACTGCTGCTACTTAATGGGAACTAAATTGATGATATCATTTTATCCTGTTGCAAAGATCTTTACAGTTTATATTATTGAGACAGAACCTCATCATCACATGTGGCAAGAAACGGATATAGCAACAGCAACAAAAACTATCATTCTGTGTTTTTAACATAAAAATATGGCTGTAAAACATTGCAAAATCGAAACATATTTTGAAAAAAAAAACACATCAGTGAATATGAGTGCAAGCCATAATACTGATGTATTACGGTGGGTGGAGGAAAGAACACAATTATACATTTAGCAAGAACTTACAAATTAAGAAAACTGCTTGATAAAGAACACAATTATACATTTAGCAAGAACTTGCAAATTAAGAAAACTGCTTGATAAAGAACACAATTATACATTTAGCAAGAACTTACAAATTAAGAAAACTGCTTGATAAAGAACACAATTATACATTTAGCAAGAACTTACAAATTAAGAAATCTGCTTGATAAAGAATACAATTATACATTTAGCAAGAACTTACAAATTAAGAAAACTGCTTGATAAAGAATACAATTATACATTTAGCAAAAACTTACAAATTAAGAAAACTGCTTGATAAAGAATACAATTATACATTTAGCAAAAACTTACAAATTAAGAAAACTGCTTGATAAAGAACACAATTATACATTTAGCAAGAACTTACAATTTAAGAAAACTGCTTGATAAAGAATACACAAGCAAGCGAAAATAAATCATTTTGGCCATTAAAACAACACAATAGACTAGAGAAGGTAATTATGGAGCGCAAAGTTTCAGGTAAACGAAGAGAAAGAGGAAATCGAAGTAGGGTGAAAGGTATTACAGGCGAGCTGGGATTATTTGATGGCGCAAAAGTTGAAAATCTCATGTAGAGCAGAGAAAACACAAGTTAAGCCATCATGAGAGAACAGTTCCACAGGGACAGGATAGAAGAATATTTCTGAGAAAAGTAGTGCGTGCAATTCTGTTGCTTCTTTCTCTTGCTTTTCTTGACCAAAAATGGACAAAACAGTTAAACGGAACACAGTGTTTTGTACAGCTGGACAAGATTTTCTGCACTTCCAACCAGTTGCTGGCATATTTCTCAGGATGCCCTAAGTAGGACTCACACTATTTAATTTTACGTGCAGTGTCTTTCACCATATTGTCTAACGGATACCTTTCTTTTTCGTTTCATTCCCTTTGGAGTCATTAACATCATGACACGTCGTGTTTGTTTATAAATCTGTTCTAATATCCAACTCCCCGCAATTATCACTTTGTGCATTTCTACTTAGCTGCACACTGTAGCAGTTCTTTACTGTTTTTGTTTATTTCACCAACTAAGGGGTGTGGCCCCTAAATTGCACGTTTGTTCGGTTGCTCCTTGTGACCATCCCAATGTCAGTAATCGAGTCCGTAATTGATAAAGTACATCAACTTTCGAGTCGAGGCAGTACTGATATACAATTCAAAAGATAAAAGAAACAGGAGAAAGGAGATGTGGCCAGGCACCACGAATACAACTTTTTTTCTTTCTGCGGATGAAAATGCCTGTCAAATATTGGCATATTCAACCACGAAAGAAGCTGTTCAGCAAAGCAGTATCCATCATAAAAAACTAATATTTTTACCAAACTACTGACTTATCATGGTTCCTTGCTACCAACCGTCTGTCAAGACGCCAAAGTCTATATATCAAGTGGTAAATGTCTCACAACAAGACCATCATTTGAGTAGCAACTCTATCGGAGCGTGACCCTAATATTTGCAGCAACTGTCCCAGGAGACCATCATTTGCTATAGTAAATGTCGCAAAATAATCTTGTCTTTTCTCCTCACTTCCACTTATACTCCTTTGGTTGTCAAGGGAGATACAAGGTTTTTGTCCTTAAGAGAGCCTCAACCGTCGTCGTAACGTTTCTTGGATATGGTCAGTCCATTTGGGTGTATCAGGCGCTCTTCTCCCATCTCTTGTTGAAATATATTTTTTGTGTTTTATTGGTTCTCTTGACGTTTTTTTTCCAGATGAGAAAATGATTTCTTTTATTGTCTCTGTATGTACTCGTAGTTCACGTATGTAGTCGCAGTTTATGTATGTAGTCGTAGTTTATGTATGTAGTCGTAGTTTATGTATGTAAAAAAAAAGTAAAGAGCCCCCGTCACGCCAAGTGGCGTATAGGGAATATGGTGTTAGTGACCATACATTTTACAGACCTTCAGCACAAGATTTTTGGTGCAATGTGGTCGGTATTACGCCCGTGCCGCTTTACTTTCCCAGAAAAAAAATTCGGTACCCATTTAAGGCTGGGTGAACCCGGAAGCCGTCGGTTGGGATCGTACCCTACCTCTTGTCCTTTGTAGTCCAGTTCACTAACGACTGACCTATCGCGACTCCAGTTTATTATGCATGTGCTCGTAGTTTATGTATGTACTCGTAGTTTATGTATGTACTCGTAGTTTATGTATGTACTCGTAGTTTATATATGTACTCGTACGTCATCATTTGTAATACTGTTTCTTTTGATCACTCCAAGCGCATTTCTCGAACATCTTTTCTTTGTGATGTCTAGCTTCTTTTTATGTTTATTCGTGAGCCACCATGTTTAGCACTGATAGCACTAGCTGGGAATGTATATACAGAGTATGCGAAAAAGAATGTACACTTTTCTCCCTCTTTTCTGCAACATGATTTTTGTTTCTGAGAAGTGTAAGAAGCACCGATTGTAATCGAATCATAAAAGTTTAAGTTGAAATACCAGCCGTACACACGCACACATATTTTCCAAGATGGCGCGCACGAAATATCAGACAACATTTTATGTTGCAGAATACACGCCTAGTATTTGAGGAAATGGACTATCGACTAGATATCTGCCCTGAACCGGAGGATGCCTATGCTGAGTCTTTATAATGTAGCAAATAAATACTTTGATGTATTACATTACCATCGGTATAAAAAAGATCTTCATATCACATCAGGGGGGCCGACTACATTTTATTTAAAAAGGTACATTGGTTTTCGTACAAGGTACCCTATTTATGTTGTTTACTTAGAAGAAAACTAAACGTTATGTATAGAAACTGTTTCACAACAACACCATATAGTTGTGTAGGAACTATCTCAAAGCAACACCATATAGTTGTGTAGGAACTATCTCAGAACAACACCATATAGTTGTTTAGGAACTATCTCAGGGCAACACTATATAGTTGTGTAGGAACTATCTCAGAGCAATACCATATAGTTGTGTAGGAACTATCTCAGGGCAACACCATATAGTTGTGTAGGAACTATCTCAGAACAACATCATATAGTTGTGTATGAACTATCTCAGGGCAACACCATATAGTTGTGTAGGAACTAATTCAGAACAACACCATATACTTGTGTAGGAACTAATTCAGAGCAACACCATATAGTTGTGTAGGAACTATCTCAGGGCAACACCATATAGTTGTATAGGAACTAATTCAGAACAACACCATATAGTTGTGTAGGAACTATCTCAGAACAACACCATATAGTTGTGTAGGAACTATCTCAGAACAACACCATATAGTTGTGTAGGAACTATCTCAGAGCAACACCATATAGTTGTTTAGGAACTATCTCAGAACAACACCATATAGTTGTGTAGGAACTATCTCAGAACAACACCATATAGTTGTGTAGGAACTATCTCCGAACAACACCATATAGTTGTGTAGGAACTATCTCAGAGCAACACCATATAGTTGTTTAGGAACTATCTCAGAACAACACCATATTGTTGTGTAGGAACTATCTCAGAAAAACACCATATAGTTGTGTAGGAACTATCTCAGAACAACACCATATAGTTGTGTAGGAACTATCTCAGAACAACACCATATAGTTGTGTAGGAACTATCTCAGAACAAGACTTTAATTTATGTAGCAATACCAACCTAATCCTTTAAATAAACTGAAGAAGAAGCGCTACATGTAAACACAACAATCAAGTTTGATTTGAGGAGAAATGAAACAAAAAAAAAGTAGAAAAAAACGGTATGGTTAAAGCTTCACGTAATAAGAGGACAACACAAACTAAAACGACGTTTCGGCTCAATAGGCCTTCAGCAGGAACAAATATACAATACACACACACACACACACACAAATATATATTAAAATAAAAAAAATAATAAAAATAAATATAATTTCGAACGAGAAGGAAAAAGAAAGAGTATTCTTCACTGTATAATCTGATGTGTAAGCATTTTTGTGCGCTGGGGAATGTGTGTGTCCTCAAGCGTGAAAATGTACACACACAGCACGCAGTAACAGAAGTTTCCGAAAACAAGTCATAGTGATTACATAAAGCTAGAAGAACAGACTAGAGGAGTGTAAGGTACCCGAGATTAGATAGAGGTGTCCTGGAGTGGGATATGAGATATAGGGGACAGACGAAGTGATGCAGTATGGACTAGTAGAGGATAGATGTGAATAGCATAGTATGTGCATATAATGATGTGCTCAAACACGAGAAATAGAGAATAGACATTATAGGGAAGGGACACCCACATGGAAACTATGCGTAAGAGTGTGATACATTAATTCATCGAGTGGTCAGCGAACCCAATTGGACTATAAGGCGATTCTCTAAGGCGAACCGACTGTGGTCGCTGGAGTGGTTGCGGACAATACCAGTGATATGGTTGTTATCTTTGCCTTTGGGGTCCGAGAAATTAAAGTGAGACACCACTGGAGTGCCAGTATTCTGTTATACATCTCGAAGGTGTTTACAAAACCTTTTTCCGCTAAACGTCAACCAGGCTCGCTAATATAAGTCATGTGACATCATTGGCATATGATGGTATCATTATTTGGCGAGACACACATGCTAAACCATCCCTGATCTCGACCTTCCGTTATGGAATAAAACAGAGTCGGTGCGGAACACAGGTTTGATTTGGCACAGACTTCAAGAAAACCATAAAGAAACAGAAACAAGTTTTAATTTTGCGCTGTCCCTCACCTACGTTAAGCTGTAAGCATACCATTTTTGTTAAGTTTTATTGTATTTTTTATCATCAGTGTTACAGCAGCCTCACATCTTGAGGATGTTTTATGTAATAAACATCATTTAAGTAAAAAAAATACTGAAAGGTCGGATGTTAAATTAGAGAGTTTACCAGCAAAAAAAAAAAATATACAGAACAGGGAGTGCGTTACAGCAATCATATAATTGGGACACACCAGACACTAGAATGTTAATTGCCAGATTTATCAGCAAAAGCATAAACAAAGCCATAACAGAATTAGCTAGTCTAAACAACATAGAGAACTTGGCCTGGTTCGACACAAAAAATCAAATTAGTTTGTAAATTAAGGCGTATATTGTTTTGCACTTTTGTGTAGAATTGTTGTTTTATTAAACATCAGACTCGGACGTTCACCTTCATAGTTGCTACTGCACATTTTCGTCCTTGAATGACAATGAAATTATAGCAAGTAAAGCTGTGCCTTTGTTTATAAGAACTCCATTTTGAACCAAATCTTGGAGCACAGGCCACATACAAGGTATGTCTTACCCATCCCTATTCTTGGACATTTTCTTTAATTCTCTCCAGTCTATGTCAGTGTTTTGGAGGATTTCCATGACTTCTCTTTCCTATGTAGTCTTGGGCCCTCCTGGTTTTCTTTTCCCCTGTGAGTTCCATGTTAGTGTCTATCTTCTCATGTTGTATTCATAATCTGCTACATCTATTGACTCTTGCTTTCTTCATTTCTAATCTTGTAATATCATCTTATTAACAGAATTGTTCTAAAACAATTGTTAACAAATGTTTGATATTTGATAATTGTATACTTGTGAATAGTGAGCTACTAAATTATGTTCCATTCTTTGGAAACACGCCCGACTTCTGCAATTTTTGAAAAAATAATTATAAACTGAAGAGTAGAGAATAGCACGTCAGAAAATACAAAGACTGTGATCATTGATCATCTTAAACTTTGAAGAGAGAAAAATAATATTTTGGTTAAATAAAGAAATACAACAAAGAACTGATTATTGTGTGCAATTAAGTAGAAATACGCAAAGTGAAAATTGCGGGGAGTTGGATATTAGAACAGATATATAATCAAACACGACTTGTGTCATGATGTTATGGACTCCAAAGGGAAAGAAACGAAAAAGAAAGGTAGCCGATGGACAATATGTTGAAGGACAATGCACGTACAATTAAATAGTGTGAGTCCTACTTAGGGCACCCTGAGAAAGATGCCAGCAACTGGTTGAAAGTGCAGATAATCTTGTCCAGCTGTACAAAACACTGTGTTCCGTTTAACTGTTTTGACCATTTGTGGTCAAGAAAAGCAAGCGAAAGAAGCAACAAAACAGTAAAGATGTGCACGCACTACTTTTCTCAGAAATCATCTTCTAGCTTGTCCCTGTTGGGACTGTTCTCTCATGATGGCTACTTTCATGTTTGCTCTGTTCTACAAAAGATTTCCAACGTGTGCATCATCAAACAATCCCAGCTCGACTGTAATACGTTACACCCTCTTCTTCCATACTAAGCTTGCAAACTGTCCAAATATCGCGTGGAGATTCCTCAATGAATAACATAAGAAACAAGAATGAATTCATTTGCCAGGCAATGTAGATATTTCTTATTGCCATCGTGAACTCGCCACTACCACCAATTTCCAAAAGCAATTTTGTTACTGTTTTGAGAGCACAAGTTTTGTTACTGTTTTGAACAACTCTCTACTGTTATTGATATCAAAGCTCCCTGTTGTTACTGTTTTCAAAGTTTTTTTCGCTACTGTTTTCAAGAGCTCTCTACAGTTACTGTTTTCAACAGCTCTCTACCGTTACTGTTTTCAAGAGCTCTCTTCAGTTACTGTTTTCAAGAACTCTATGGTTTTATTGTTCTAAAGGCGCGCAATTATAACTATTTTTAAGAGCTGTTTATTATTACTGTTTTTAAGTATTCTCTTTTGTTACTGTTTTCAAAAAACTCTCTACTGTTAAAGTTTTCAATCGCCCTCTTTTGCTGCAATATTTATCAGTTTACAGTCTGTGCCAGCGTTTCTCTGGGGCTTGTGAACCATGGCCGCATGCGTAGCACAGTCATCACGAACCTGTTTCCCTCAAATTTCTATTTTGAACCGACTAAATTTTCCATTTCTGCTCGTCCATGATTCGAAATTGTGTTTATGTTATCTGCAGAAGAAAATGATTTTAAAAATTGCGTCACGTAACCCCAAATGTACGCAACATGTCTGTGTCAACAGAAGTAGAAACAGGATTCTTCAGCTCTATATAGAACCAATTTAGGAAGCAAATCATGGGCAGTGCATAAACAAGAGAAAAGATTATTAAATGCCAAAGAATGGGATTTCTGCTAAGAATATTTAGATTTTCCTTGAGAAACTAAAAGATCAGGCAACAATTTTCAGCGAGGTCAACACAAAAAGAGAGCTCCATAACAAACATCAGAAAGAAAATTTTGGCACTTTCTTTTCGAGTACATCTTGAGATGATGAAAGTTGGAATATTTGGTCTACGAAACTTTGAATTTTAGAGGGTTAAACAGTGTACTAGGTGAGGGGGAATTAAATCTGTTAACAGGGGAATGAGCAAAACGTGAAGTGACTCAGCCACACTGAGAACTGTTCAGCTGAAGAACGCCTCATGGTGGTATGACTAGATCGTCACATTACTAAACTGGACGGACCAGGACAAGGTTCATGAATTGAGAAAGTTCTCGCTGAATTCTCGGAGCGACAAGAAGTGAGCAGGAATTTACACCAGCAAGACGGAAAAATACACCTGAAGAGAAAGGCTGATTACCAGAAATAGTTAGTAATAGATAGCTAAAGATGAAGCAGAAAGATCAGCCAAGCCGTTATAAACTCGAAGTTAACTAGACATAGAATGATATAAGTGTTTGGATCCAAATAGGACAATTAATAATGACTCAGATGTTCTGTTACAGCTAGCAAGTAGGATTGCCCCAAGTACACAGACCCGAGAAGGACAATGTGGTCCACACCCACCTCCTTGGAAGAGAAACTATATGGGGCAATCGAATCACTTAAACTGACAGCTGACTTCATAAGAGAGTCTGGAATCCTACTCTGATTGAGACTTGATCGCAGAGAGAGAGAGAGAGAGAGAGAGAGAGAGAGAGAGCGAGTTAGAGCTAGCCAATTAGAAACAATTGAGTAGCAGTTGTTCATTGACAGAATTCAGTCTGTAGTGAGAGAGTATTTTGTGAATTGCGGTTTCAGGTCTTTGTAATTGTGGGCCTATGATGTTTTCATGCCAATAAATCTTTTCCGATGTTTCCATCTACGTGCGGCCTCCTTCAGGAAACGAGGACAAATACAACAAAAGGTGAGACACAGATACCTATTGCTACACCTGGGATGATTAGGTTTGGGGGAAGTGGACCGAGGGATAAGAGATGGGTTTATGAGATGAGAAAGAAATGTGTTAACATGTTAGAGGATAAGTGTATGAAATAGAAGATAAGTATATGGAAATATAAAAAATATAAGTATAGAAAACTAATTGTATATACAAAATAACAATTAAACATTGCTGATGGCAGTAACTCCGGTCACGGTGGAATATCGTTACCAAATGTCGGGAGAGAAGAGCCACATGGATAATCCGTCACATGGTAAGACCAGAAGTGCGACGAGTTATAGGGCAGTCATGCATTCCGCAGGTAAGGAATCGGGGTAGTAAAAGTTGCACTCGAGGTTGTAAAAGTTGGACTCGGGGTTGTAAAAGTTGGACTCGAGGTTGTAAAAGTTGGGCTCGAGGTTGTAAAAGTTGGACTCGAGGTTGTAAAAGTTGGACTCGAGGTTGTAAAATTTGGACTCGAGGTTGTAAAAGTTGGACCCAGGGTTTGTAAAAGTTGGACTCGAGGTTGTAAAAGTTGAACTCGAGGTTGTAAAAGTTGGACTCGAGGTTGTAAAAGTTGGACTCGGGGTTGTAAAAGTGTTACTCGAGGTTGTAAAAGTTGGACTCGTGGTTGTAAAAGTTTGACTCAAGGTTGTAAAAGTTGGACTCGAGGTTGTAAAAGTTGGACTCGAGGTTGTAAAAGTTTGACTCAGGGTTGTAAAAGTTGGACTCGAGGTTGTAAAAGTTGGACTCGAAGTTGTAAAAGTTGGACTCAAAGTTGTAAAAGCTGGACTCGAGGTTGTAAAAGTTGGACTCGAGGTTGTAAAAGTTGGACTCGGGGTTGTAAAAGTTTGACTCAAGGTTGTAAAAGTTGGACTCGAGGTTGTAAAAGTTGGACTCGAGGTTGTAAAAGTTTTACTCGAGTTTATAAAATGCTTTGCCGCAGCACTGCAATTATTTGCCTGTCCTCCTCACCGCTCACCCCCATCAGAAGGAGCACAACGCTCATCGTCATCGTCAGTTAGAAGAATATAAGTTCCCAGATGTATATATATACTGATGCATGTGATACATTGATTTATTAGTTGCAAATGGCAAAATACAGGGCGTGAGAGATCGCGGACGACAGAGAAAGAAGATACTAAAGTGCTTAGGGTCGAAAATATGTGTTCTGAAAATAACGAACAAAAGCAGCAACTCATCACTTATCTTAGCCACAATAACTCGTCCCTTATCTTAAACCACAACAGATCATCACTTATCTTAAACCACAACAACTCATCACTTATCTTAAGCCACAACAATTCATTACTTATCTTAGCCACAACAACTAATTACTTATATTAGTCACAACAATTCATCACTTACCTTAGCCACAACAACTCATCACTTATCTTACTCACAACAATTCATTACTTATCTTAGTCACAACTCATTACTTATATTAATCACAACAATTCATTACTTATCTTAGCCACAACAATTCATTACTTATATTAAGCACAACAATTCATCACTTACCTTAGCCACAACTACTCATCACTTGTCTTAGCCACAACAATTCATTACTTATATTAATCACAACAATTCATCACTTACCTTAGCCACAACTACTTATCACTTATCTTAGCTACAACAACACATTACTTATATTAATCACAACAATTCATCACTTACCTTAGCCACAACAATTCATCACTTACCTTAGCCACAACAACTCATCACTTATCTTAGCCACAACAATTCATTACTTATCTTACTCACAACAAATCATCACTTATCCTAACCAACAACAACTGATCTCTTATCTTACTCACAACACCTCATCACTTATCTTACCCACAACAACTCATCACTTATCTTACCCACAACAACTCATCACTTATCTGACCCACAGCAACTCATCACTTATGTTATTCTCAACAACTCTTCACTTATCTTACTCACAACTCATCACTTATGTTACCCACAACAACTCATCACTTATCTTACCCACAACAACTCATCACTTATCTTACCCACAAAAACTCATCACTTATCTTACTGATAACAATTCATCACTTATCTTACTCACAACAACTCATCACTTATCTTACCCACAACAACTCATCACTTATCTTAACCACAATAACTCATCACTTATCTTACCCACAACAACTCATCACTTATCTTATCCACACCAACTCATTACTTATCTTACTCACAACAACTCATCACTTATCTTACCCACAACAACTCATCACTTATCTTACCCACAACAATTCATCACTTATCTTACCCACAACAACTCATCACTTATCTTAATCACAACAACTCATCACATATCTGACCCACAACAACTCATCACTTATATTACACACAACAACTCATCACTTTATCTTACTCACAACAACTCATCACTTATCTTACCCATAACAACTCATCACTTATCTTACTCACAACAACTAATCACTTTTCTTACTCACAACAACTCATCACTTATGTTACCCACAACAACTCATCACTTATCTTACCCACTATAACTCATCACTTATCTTACCCACAACAACTCATCACTTATCTTATCCACAACAACTCATCACTTATCTTACCCACAACAACTCATCACTTATCTTACCCACAACAACTCATCACTTATCTGACCCACAGCAACTCATCACTTATGTTACCCACAACAACTCATCACTTATCTTACCCACAACAACTCATCACTTATCTTACCCACAATAACTCATCACTTATCTTACCCATAACAACTCATCACTTATCTTACTACAACAACTCATCACCTATCATACCTACAACAACTCTGGTAATTTGAACAATGTACATGTTTTTCTTCACTACCATTAAAATAAACCAATAATGAACGTACTCTTAATCTAAATATCAACTGTCAAGTTCATTATTCAACCTCTCAGGCTAAAATCACAAATTGTTGACGGCTGGACCTTGTTCAATGTGTCAGGTCCTGTCCTGCAGTATGTTATAATCTTTATTACATTTAAAAAAGCGTTCTAACAATCTAAAATAGAACGACGACTGATAGGCGTAAACAATGAAAACTAAATTCAATATTCTGGTCTGCCAGTTAAGATTTGTTCTTTAAATTGTTGTTTAATTTAGAATGGGTTCAATTGAGGTGATGGAAGTATGCGTTGTCCAATGCTTAATTGAGAATGCGGAGAGCTGTGCTAAGTACATGATGAGATCTATTATGAAAAGGGGTGTCATTGGATAATTAAATTCTGAAACCTCTAACTTCATTTCAAGATAGCTGTTTTGGTTAGGTCCAGACATCTCAAGTTAATTAGTTAGCGGAGACATTCAAAATTAGATTAATGCGAAGTACTAGTCTAGCAGAGACTGCAGACACTAGCTTGTTATTTTGAAAAGGTCAATTAAGGTACTACACGGATCCCAGAAAAGTGTATGTTTTTGTCCATCAAAATCGATATAAACTTTATAGTCAGTGATTGGACACTCTTTACATGACATTCTCAACTAGTGGAAATCTGGTCATCAGAAGCGTTCCCCTCTCCTTCGTCGAGTAGGTATTTCGACCCGTTAGTTACTTCACTTTGGTTCCTTGCGACTAACGCTCATATCGAGCTACTCTATAAGTTGTTTATCATCCATCCTATCACTCCCTTTGCCCTTAATCTTATCACTTCTTTGTAACTCTCCTTAGTTTCCACGTATCATAATTTTTTTGTCCATCATCTGTGTCCATCTCATCATATGTTCACATATGTATTGAATCATTCTCCAGATGAGATGATTCCCAGATAAGAAGCTTCCTGTTTGTCTTAACCTCCCTTAGAAAGCTATCGTTGTTCTGCAACTCTGTTATTCTCAACATTCGTCACTAATACGTTTCTATCTTTACTTTCTTATAATAAGTAATAATATAAGTATATATTAATATTATAAATATAAAGGAACATGAGAACCTGCAAATAGTTGACAGAATACCAGTGTTACTGCACTAATAAATGTCTATTTAAGTGATTTAAAACGTTAAATCACACAAGTCTGTTCACATTCATTCAATTATTAAAATTTAATAATTTCACTAAATCATTTATTCGATTACAGTTTCGTCTGTCTGACATTTTGTCGGCATCATTTAACGCTTGTTTCAAATAAAATGTTCTGGAGTGACATTGCGGCACCGCTGCCCACGTATTTACATGTTATCAAGATGTTTGAATGACGACAGCGCCATTTTTAAGATTTCAATTTTCTTGAATAATAATCATTTATACGAAACAGTTCATTAATCAATTATATTTTTGTTTGATTGTGGAGTGGAAATGTGTAAAGCAATGTCCAGGCTTTCAATACATCTTTCAGACGATATCCAGACTAACTAAGGAAGACGCTATAGCTCAGTGGTTTGTGAACTGAACTACGAAGTACAAGTGGTCGGGTTCGATGCTTCCACTGCTTCCAGGCTAACCCTGCCCTCATTGGGTACAGGGATTTTCTGGGAAAGAAAAACGGCACTGGCATAACCGACAACACGATCTAAAAATAATGTGTCGAAGGCCTATACAAACAGTAAGTTCACTAAAACGACAATCACTATACCACGTTGTGTCACGGGACTTTTTATTTTCAGAATGATAAAGTATATTTCAGTCTCTTTGTTCACATTTTCTCTTGAAAGTAAAATTAATTACGGTTCATTTGTTATAAACTGAGAGAGAGAGCTCACTGAGAGGGCACTTTGAAACTCAACTCTGGAATACAACACCCGACAAGTGGAACGATAACCATCAAGGGCATGCTTGCTGTGTTGTTTGTATAACCAGCAAGCGATTGAGACTACCAGTGTATATAGGCTTAGACAGCAGCTGCATTGAACTGAGTACCTATGAGTTTGCCGAAGCGCAGTCATGTCAAGTCTAAAAATAACTGGCGGTGAATGACGCTACTGTAAGACTAGATTGAACGTGAACGTGACTGAAAGCGCAAACGTTTGTTTACGAATGTTGAAAGCACTTAACTCGAGAGTTCATTTTTTTAAAAACATATTGTCGTCTTTTCTCTGTTTGATGTGCTGTTCTATACACATAACCTTTCTCTTCACTTCCAGGAGCTGTCGCTACGTATAGAGTGTCTTTGTGAATCTATCTTTCATTTTGTACAAATGTTCAATCCATCTTAACCGACGTTGTCGTTGGAAAAGGAGCATGCTTGAAGTCCAAACACGATCCAGCACTTCCATGTTTGCCCCTGTATCTCAACAGGAGATTCCGAATATGTAACTCATGTAGATCATACGAAATTAGCTTGTAATATATAATACTTTTTTCTTCATATAGTTCGTTCAAAAATTCGTGCCCACGTAGATTATTAATTATCTCTGAAACTGGTTGATGAATTTCTGTAATTCTTTTTCGTGAAATCTTATTTTTTCACCGACCTTCAGTCTGATTTTTTGCCCTACTGTCATGCATTTAGGAAAGATTTTTGCTTATTTGAGATATATAAAAATATGATTTTCTTGTTTGTCCTAAATTTTAGGATGTTACAATACCCACATTTGTTGTAAACAACTCACCAATTAAAATGGAAAATTTCGCGTGCACACCACACAATCTTAGCACCGTTTCGCACTCTTAACTTATAAGATGGACGTCACTCCGAGGTTTTTTTTTTTTTTTGGTAATTTCATTTCCGGTTTCTTGTTTTAAATTGGTCCAGAGGCGTATTTTTCAAAATATTTACTATTAATGAATATTCCTGTATGTGTGATAATTTGTAAGCTGTTGTGAAGTGACTACTTGATGTTTAAAACCATGAAGAGTTTAAAGTGTAAATGTATCACTATGTAAAAGGTAACTGTGTTATTGTACAGGCACTTTTGCGAGGAATCTAAAAGGGGTCGGTTATATTACGATATCAAAAAACCAGAAACAGAACACAGGCAGCTCTAAATATAGATAGAAAGTCTTTCAATCAATGGATAGGACAGAACTTTGACTCTGCAGAGGGTCAAGCAAGGAAGTTTACCTATCTCTATGACGAAGATATAAAATCAAATGAAAAATTGTGCCCTATTTAATGTAATACGGATACGCCTTTGGCTTGCAATGTTAGAAAATTAACATAATTTAGAGTAAAATCTAATGTTTAGAGCACGCGGTTTGATATTTTCATAATATTATATTTAAAAAAAAAACGATTTGTGGAAACATTCAGACCACCTTTGTACTAAAATGTTATAAAATCTGAAGGTCGGTGTAAAAATAAGGTTTCATGAAAAAGAATTACATAAATTCATCAAACAGTTTCCGAGATAATTGATCAACTCTGTGGGCACGAATTTGTGAAAGAACTTTAGATCAGGATTCAGTGACATACACAGAGAATGATCAGTGCTTAGTTCCCTTGCTACAATAACAGCAGCCCTAGTGCCACTGGTTGGCATGCTGCATATCGATAAACGTTTAATACACATTTCAAAAGGTAAAATCCAAGTGATTCATTATATTTATAACGTGGTTTACTATTCTGAATATCACTCCGTTAATTGGTTACTAGAATAAACGAATCAACCAAATCACTGAATCAAAGCTGACCAGTAGGTGCTGACCCTATAACCCTCCCGTTGTATGATGGACCCAATAATGTATACAGATTTCTGGTTATCATCATCATCAAGTGCCATCCCTGCTGACGTAGGTAGGGTATCTCTCCACAACTTTCGATCTCGACAGTTATTTACAATTTCCATCTTTTGTTGACATTCTGCCAAGCCATTCTCCTAAACTGTCTGGTATATTTTCTCTTCCTATCTCTTCATCCCTCAGTTTTCCCAGTTGTCAAATTATACTCCAGTAGCTCCTTTCTCATTACATGGAAAAAAAATGATGGTTGTTTCTTCCTAATATTGGAAACTAGCTCTCTTTTTCATGACCTTTTCAATACTCTCCTAAAGTGTCCATGGTATTATCAACATTCTTCTGTAAAACCACATTTCAACGGCCTGCAGTAATTGTCTTGCCTGTTGTCCTATTGTCCATGATTCACTTCCACATTTTAAGACTGGCTCTACATTTTAAAAAAAACTTTATATTTTTGTGTTGTTGTTTGTTGTTCCAGCTGAAGGTCTACTTGACCGAAACGTCGACTTTTTTTGTTAATTACCACGTAAAGCTGTTACCAAACCACTTTTCTTCTTTTTTTTTTTAAAAAAAAAATCGTATTTTAAAGAACTCTTTTTCTCGTTTCTATTGCCAAAAATGGATTGCACAGTATCTTCCATATTTTTTAGAAAGCTGCTTTTGAATGAGCTATTCTGCATCTCAACTGGAGTTGTTTTTTGGTTATAGACACTCGTAATGAGGTTTTTACTCGCCACATTCTACTCGTTTAGCAACCATTATGTACCATGCCTTCTGGCGTAGGTGATCATGGTAATACAAAACTTTCTATCTCTACAGATGATGATCACATATGTTATACAACTTAGATTAAACCATTGTCTGAAAACGTCCTGCTTTTTTTTTTTCTCTGTTTACCTCAATTTCTACTCCCCCTCTGTTTACCTCAATCGCTACTTCCCCCACTATTTATCGCTATCTTTACACCCCCCCCTCCACTGCTTACCTATATCTTTACACCCACCATTGTTTACCTCAATCTTTACTGCCCCCACTGTTCACCTCTATCTCTACTTCCCCTCTGTATACCTCTATATTTACTTCCCCCAATGTTTATTTCTATCATTACTTCCCCAACTGTTTACCTCTACCTATACTCCCCCAACTGTTTAACTATATCTTTACTTCCCCACTTTTTACCTCTGTCTTTACTTCCCCCACTTTTTACCTCTATCTCTCTACTTCCCCACTGTTTACCTCTATCTCTCTACTTCCCCCACTGTTTACCTCTATCTCTCTACTTCCCCCACTGTTTACCTCTATCTGTCTACTTCCCCCACTGTTTACCTCTATCTCTCTACTTCCCCCACTGTTTACCTCTATCTCTCTACTTCCCCCACTGTTTACCTCTATCTCTCTACTTCCCCCACTGTTTACCTCTATCTCTCTACTTCCCCCACTTTTTACCTCTATCTCTCTACTTCCCCCACTGTTTACCTCTATCTCTCTACTTCCTCCACTGTTTACCTCTATCTCTCTACTTCCCCACTGTTTACCTCTATCTGTCTACTTCCCCCACTGTTTACCTCTATCTCTCTACTTCCCCCACTGTTTACCTCTATCTCTCTACTTCCCCCACTGTTTACCTCTATCTCTCTACTTCCCCCACTGTTTACCTCTATCTCTCTACTTCCCCCACTGTTTACGTCTATCTCTCTACTTCCCCCACTGTTTACCTCTATCTCTCTACTTCCCCCACTGTTTACCTCTATCTCTTTACTTCCCCCACTGTTTAACTATATCTTTACTTCCCCCACTTTTTACCTCTGTCTTTACTTCCCCCACTTTTTACCTCTATCTCTCTACTTCCCCCACTGTTTACCTCTATCTCTCTACTTCCCCCACTGTTTACCTCTATCTCTCTACTTCACCCACTGTTTACCTCTATCTCTCTACTTCCCCCACTGTTTACCTCTATCTCTCTGCTTCCCCCACTGTTTACCTCTATCTCTCTGCTTCCCCCACTGTTTACCTCTATCTCTCTACTTCCCCCACTGTTTACCTCTATCTCTCTACTTCCCCCACTGTTTACCTCTATCTCTCTACTTCCCCCACTGTTTACCTCTATCTCTCTACTTCCCCCACTGTTTACCTCTATCTCTCTACTTCCCCCACTGTTTACCTCTATCTCTCTACTTCCCCACTGTTTACCTCTATCTCTCTACTTCCCCCACTGTTTACCTCTATCTCTCTACTTCCCCCACTGTTTACCTCTATCTCTCCACTTCCCCCACTGTTTACCTCTATCTCTCTACTTCCCCCACTGTTTACCTCTATCTCTCTACTTCCCCCACTGTTTACCTCTATCTGTCTACTTCCCCCACTGTTTACCTCTATCTGTCTACTTCCCCCACTGTTTACCTCTATCTCTCTACTTCCCCCACTGTTTACCTCTATCTCTCTACTTCCCCCACTGTTTACCTCTATCTCTCTACTTCCCCCACTGTTTACCTCTATCTCTCTACTTCCCCCACTGTTTACCTCTATCTCTCTACTTCCCCCACTGTTTACCTCTATCTCTCTACTTCCCCCACTTTTTACCTCTATCTCTACTTCCCCTCTGTTTACCTCTATATTTTCTTCCCCCACTGTTTACCTATATCTCTCTACTTCCCCCACTGTTTACCTCTATCTCTCTACTTCCCCCACTGTTTACCTCTATATCTCTACTTCCCCCACTGTTTACCTCTATCACTCTACTTCCCCCACTGTTTACCTCTATCTCTCTACTTCCCCCACTTTTTACCTCTATCTCTACTTCCCCTCTGTTTACCTCTATATTTTCTTCCCCCATTGTTTACCTCTATCCCTACTCATCCTCTGTTTATGTCTAGCTCTACTCACCCTCTGTTTGCCTTAATCTTTACCTCCTCCTGTTTTCACCTCATTCTCTACTTCCTCCTCTCTTTACCACTTTCTCTACTCCCCCACTGTTTACCTTTATCTCTACTCCCCCACTGTTTACCCCTTTTTCTACTCCCTCCTCTGTTTACCTCTATCTCTGCTCCCACCACTGTTTACCTTTATCTCTACTCCCCACACGGTTTACCTCTATCTCTACTCCCCCCACGGTTTACCTCTATCTCTACTCCCCCACTGTTTACCCCTTTTTCTACTCCCTCCTCTGTTTACCTCTATCTCTACTCCCCCACTGTTTACCTCTATCTCTACTCCCCCCACGGTTTACCTCTATCTCTACTCCCCCCACGATTTACCTCAATCTCTACTCCCCCCACGGTTTACCTCTATCTCTACTCCCTCAACGGTTTACCTCTATCTCTGCTCCCACCACGGTTTACCTCTATCTCTACTCCCCCAACGGTTTACCTCTATCTCTACTCCCCCACGGTTTACCTCTATCTCTACTCCCCCCACGGTTTACCTCTATCTCTGCTCCCACCACGGTTTACCTCTATCTCTACTCCCCCCACGGTTTACCTCTATCTCTACTCCCCCCACCGTTTAACTCTATCTCTACTCCCCCCACGGTTTACCTCTATCTCTGCTCCCACCACGGTTTACCTCTATCTCTACTCCCCCCACGGTTTACCTCTATCTCTACTCCCCCCACGGTTTACCTCTATCTCTACTCCTCCCACGGTTTACCTCTATTTCTACTCCCCCCACGGTTTACCTCAATCTCTACTCCCCCCACGGTTTACCTCTATCTCTACTCCACCACTGTTTACCTCTATCTCTACTCCCCCACTGTTTACCTCTATCTCTACTCCCTCATGGTTTACCTCTATCTCTACTCCCCCACGGTTTACCTCTATCTCTACTCCACCACTGTTTACCTCTATCTCTACTCCCCCACGGTTTACCTCTATCGCTACTCCCCCACTGTTTACCTCTATTTCCACTCCCTCCTCTGTTTACCTCTATCTCTACTCCCCCCACGGTTTACCTCTATCTCTGCTCCCCCCACTGTTTACCTCTATTTCTACTTCCTCCTCTCTTTACCTCTTTCTCTACTCTCCCACTGTTTATCTCTATTTCTACTACCTCCTCTGTTTATCTCTATAGCTACTCCCCCACTGTTTACCTCTATCTCTGCTTTTCAGTTTCTTTACCTCTATCTCAACTCCCCCACTGTTTACCTCTATCTTTACTCCCCCTTTCTTTACCTCTATCTCAACTCCCCCACTGTTTACCTCTATCTTTACTCCCCCACTGTTTACCTCTATCTCAACTCCCCCATTGTTTACCTCTATCTTTACTCCCCCACTGTTTACCTCTATCTCAACTCCCCACTGTTTACCTCCATCTTTACTCCCCCACTGTTTACCTCTATCTCAACTCCCCCACTGTTTACCTCTATCTTTACTCCCCCACTGTTTACCTCTATCTCAACTCCTCCACTGTTTACCTCTATCTTTACTCCCCCACTGTTTACCTCTATCTCTACTTCTCCCACTGTTTACCTCTATCTTTACTCCCCCAACTGTTTCCCTCTATCTCTACTTTCCCCACTGTTTACATCTATCTTTACTCCCCCCCACTGTTTACCTCTATCTCTACTTCCCCCACTGTTCACCTCTATCTCTACCCCTCTCCTGTTTACCTCTATCTCTACTTTCCCCACTGTTTACCTCTATCACGATTTCCCCCTCTGTTCACCTCTATCTCTACTTCCATCACTGTTTACCTCTATCTCTACTTCCCCCTCTGTTTACCTCTATCTCTATTGTCCTCTGTTTACCTCTATCTTTATTTCCCCCACTGTTTACCTCCATTTTCACCGCCCCTCTGTTTACCTCTATCTTTACTTCCCCCTCTGTTTACCTTTATCTCTATTCCCCTCTGTTTACTTCTATCTTTGCTTCCCCCACTGTTTACCTCTATCTTGTGTGTAGAAGGTGCGCGTGGCCGCGCAGCTAAAACCACTGTTCCGCTGGCTGAAAAGCTGACGTACGGTGTTCGAAGCCCGCGGGAAACAGAAAGGATTTTTTCTATCGGGGGTGAAATAAAAATCCTGAGTCTCACACGTCGTGGTGACTGCTTGGCCAAGCGGTTTTATCCCTCGGAGCCTATCGTTGCCCCTCTGACATACACCAGCAATGGTACTATGTGTCGTAAAGACAGTTTTTTGTTACTGTTTACCTCTATCTTTATCTCCCCCTCTGTTTACCTCTATCTTTACTTCCCCCTCTGTTTACCTCTATCTATACACCCCCGTTGTTTATCTCTACTTCTCTCTTTTTTTCTCCACGTTATACTTCTCTTGTTTTATTTATGATTAAATTACATGATTAAAAAATGTTGATTGTTCCCTTTTGGTTTCGGAAATTATCTTTCTTTTTTTTCTGGGCTCTTTTAGAATATTCGCATTACTCTTTTCAACATTCGTCTATAAAATGGCATTTATGTGGCTTCCAATTGTGTTCTTGTCTGTTGTCCTATTGTCCAAGATTTACACCCACTCGTCATGACAGTTTCCACATAACAAGGAAGATCTATTTTATTTGCTTTGATAAAAATGGATTGCTGAGTTTTTTACTCTTTCTTTAGATTTCTGCTTTTTCCTGATTTTTTTTTGCTTCTCACTAATTGTGTATATTTGGTTACCATTGTTCCCAAATGTTTAAATGATTTGTTCTGCTTTAAATACTGTCCCGTCTTCTTCAGTCGTGGATTAAGGAGATGTTGTTCTATGTTGCGACCATTACTTCTGGCTTGTTGCCGCTGAAGCTGTGGTCCAGCAATAGTAACAGAATAATTAATTGTCAAAGAAGGACATATGGCTTAATACCAACAAGGCAGTACAATTTAAACTACTAGATCTTCCCAATAGCAACATATGGTTGTGAATCATGTGCATTATCGCAAATAACAACAAAGAAAATTGTTTCGTTCTAAAGATAAAGGTACAGAAAAATTCTTGAGATATTGAAAATAAAGAATTAAAACTTATTACAAGACATGAAATTTGAAGAGAACCTAAATATAAATAACATCTTACAGAGAAAATTACAATATTAAAGACACGTCAAAAGTTGACTGAAAAGAACAATAATGGAAAACATAGAACAAGGAAGCCAAGACAGGTGTAGCCCTAGAAGAAGGTAGTTTCAAAACATAAAATACACATTGTATTTTGTAGGCAGTGAGAGATCTGGTTAGAGCCAGAGATTCCGTCAAAAGGTTTTGTTATAAGAGCAGCGTTCTGCAATTGACGTGCCACTAGATAATGTTCCTACTTGTACCTAGTATGAACCCAGAGTGTTGATTCCCTTAGTAAACAATCAGAGAAAACTTTCTTTTGTTTTTTCTTTCTTAGTGAATAATTTATGGGAAGAGGTTATGTTTACAACATTCGGAAAATCAAAATCATGAATAACCAACAACAAAAAAAACAAAAACAAAAAAACAATAGACAGTAGGAAGCAGGATCGAAACCGTACTCCTCGACACATCGCCATGTCACAAGAACCAAACGCTAGAGCACACGGCCAACTCAGATACCTAAATAAGTAGCTATCATTGGCGATGTATATCAAGCATGTGTACTCATGACTATAACATAGTGTTACGAACATAACACAGGAATAAATTGTCTATCTGTATCGGACCGACTGTTGTTCTTTGTTTCTTCATCTTGTTGAATATTTGTGATCTTTTTTTTCCCCCCGAATGTTGTAAACATATCTCTTCCCTTGAACTTATTCGCTGATCTATCACCTCGGAAGTTTCTCGCTGTAATAATGTTCATTCATTATTAATTGTCTGCAGCCTGAACCACTGCAATCTATCTATTCGTGTTGTTTTGTCCTTTAACTGTTTATCTACAACGCAAGTATTTAGCTCTATCGGAGATACTTGTCTTAATAGGAAAATACAGGTGTACACTTTATTCCCGAGTTGTGATCGTAACCCTATGCTATAGTCATGAGTACACATGAGCGAAAGACATCGCCAGTGATAGCTACTAGTGGAGGTAGCTCGACTACCTACAAAACTGCTCTACAGTTTGGTTCTAGTGGCTAGCTTTGCCGAGGAGTACAGATACGATTCTGCTTTGGACCATCTGTTGTTCTTTGTTTTTTTTTCTATTGCTGATTATTTGTGACTTTTTTTTGCAGAGTGCTGTAAACATCCCTCTTCCCTTGTAGTTATTCGCTGATCTATCACCTCAGCAGTTTTCCTCCATAATAATATTCATTTATTATTATGTGTCTCTATTTGTTATTTCTTACCAATCGACACTCCCGTTAATTGTGCTTTCGAGACATTTCTTCGAGAGTTTATCAGGAAAACATGTCAAAAACAAACCCAGTGAACAGATCCAAGTCGTGTCTGTTTGTTTTCTTCTAAAGTGGTGTTTTACTTATAATATTGTCATTTTTGTAGCATAACCATGATGCCATGAGTCTAACATATTCTCCTCATTCTTAAAATGTATACTTTATAAATGTGGTTTTAGTTAATAACACCACATATACGGCGTAATATGTTTTAGTAAGTGATAGCACATATACGGCGTAATATGTTCTAGTAAGTAACACCACATATACGGCGTAATATGTTTTAGTTAATAACACCACATATACGGCGTAATATGTTTTTGTTAATGACACCACATATACGGCGTAATATGTTTTTGTTAATGACATCACATATACGGCGTAATATGTTCTAGTAAGTAACACCACATATACGGCGTAATATGTTTTAGTTAATAACACCACATATACGGCGTAATATATTTTAGTTAATAACACCACATATACGGCGTAATATGTTTTTGTTAATAACACCACATATACAGCGTAATATGTTCTAGTAAGTAACACCACATATACGGCGTAATATGTTTTAGTTAATAACACCACATATACCGCGTAATATGTTCTAGTAAGTAACACCACATATACGGCGTAATATGTTTTAGTTAATAACACCGCATATACGGCGTAATATATTTTAGTTAATAACACCACATATACGGCGTAATATGTTTTTGTTAAAAACACCACATATACGGCGTAATATGTTTTTGTTAATGACACCACATATACGGCGTAATATGTTTTAGTTAATAACACCACATAAGCGACGTAATATGTTTTAGTAAGGGATAGTACATATACGGCGTAATATGTTCTAGTAAGTAACACCACATATACGGCGTAATATGTTTTAGTTAATAACACCACATATACGGCGTAATATGTTTTTGTTAATGACACCACATATACGGCGTAATATGTTTTTGTTAATGACACCACATATACGGCGTAATATGTTCTAGTAAGTAACACCACATATACGGCGTAATATGTTTTTGTTAATGACACCACATATACGGCGTAATATGTTCTAGTAAGTAACACCACATATACGGCGTAATATGTTTTAGTTAATAACACCATATATACGGCGTAATATGTTTTTGTTAATGACACCACATATACGGCGTAATATGTTTTTGTTAATGACACCACATATACGGCGTAATATGTTCTAGTAAGTAACACCACATATACGGCGTAATATGATTTTGTTAATGACACCACATATACAACGTAATATGTTTTAGTTATTGAGTTATTGAGTTATTTGCGGGTCATCATCATTGCACTCCGAACATGTCCATAGGTGCTCAGATCCCCTCCTCAGCAATTCCCTCAGTGTCCAGCGACTGACGACTCCAGTTCTATGTTGGTTGATAAGTCTTCTTACACGGCCACCAAGTTTCTCATTTCTGGCTGTGCCCATCTTAACTCCCATTTCCATCATCCGAAGAAGCGACGTTGATCTGTGTTTGTCGAAGTCCTGTGCTCTTCCCACATCTCGGAGTGCATTGATGATGTCCGCCCTATCCATCGGTTGCCCGTCCTTAACGACAGCGCAGCTAGCCAACCTGTCCGCTCTCTCATTTCCCCGTACTCCCGCATGTCCAGGGACATAGACAAAGGTGACCTTACGTATTTTGGATTTCTGCAACGACTCTATCCATTGCATGCGTACATAGCCCGCCTCCACTATTTTTATCATGCTCATCGAATCACTCAGTATACATGCGTGGATGTAGTCTTGTGACTCTAACCATTTGAATGCCTTGGTCACTGCCATCACCTCCATTGTCATGCTGCTCGTGGTCATGGCGTATGCACCACTGTCTTCCTTGGCCATTCTGCCTGCCGAACGTGCTGTAAATGCCCATGCACTTCTTTCGTGTCGTCTTACAGATCCGTCTGTATAGATGACTGCATCTTTCTCATCGGTGTTATCGCAGATGAGACCGTTGACCTCAGCATTAACCACGACCGGGTTCTGTTCCCTACTTTTCCTGTCGAGTGTGATAATACATGAGAAAGTCCCCTTGAATGACGTAGGCACCGGTATCCACTCCTCACCAACGCTGAGATTGGTAAGCCCACAGACCTGTTTGATGACATCTTCTGCTCGGCCCACCCATGATTTGCCTCTTTTAAGCCTGGTACCTTTCTCTGTGTTGAGCACGTGGTAATATGTTTTAGTTAATAACACCACATAAGCGACGTAATATGTTTTAGTAAGTGATAGCACATATACAAGGTAATATGTTTTAGTTAATAACACCACATATAAGGCGTAATATTTTCTAGAATGTGACACCACATATACGGCGTAATATGTTCTAGTAAGTGACACCACATATACGGCGTAATATGTTTTAGTTAATAACACCACATATACAGCGTAATATGTTCTAGTAAGTGATACCACATATACGGCGCAATATGTTCTAGTAAGTGACACCACATATACGGCGTAATATGTTTTAGTTAGTGACACCACATATACAACGTAGTATGTTCTAGTAAGTGACATCACATATACAAGGTAATATGTTTTAGTTAATAACACCACATATACAACGTAATATGTTCCAGTAATTGACACCACATATACAAGGTAATATGTTTTAGTTAATAACACCACATATATGGCGTAAAATGTTCTAGTAAATGACACCACATATACAACGTAATATGCTTTAGTTAATAACACCACATATACAACGTAATATGTTCTAGTAAGTGACACCACATATACGGCGTTTATGTTCTAGTGAGTGACACCACGTATACAACATAATATGTTTAGTTAATAACACTACATATACGGCGTAATATGTTTTAGTTAATAACACCACATATACGGCGTAATATGTTCTAGTAAGTGACACCACATATACGGCGTAATATGTTCTAGTAAGTGACACCACATATACGGCATAATATGTTGTAGTAAGTTACACTACATATACAACGTAATATGTTTTAGTTTATGACACCACATATACAACGTAATATGTTTTAGTTAGTGACACCACATATACAACGTAACATATTTTATTTAGTGATACCACATATAAAACGTATCATATTTTAGTTAGTGACATCACATATACAACGTAACATATTTTAGTTAGTGATACCACATATAAAACGTAACATATTTTAGTTTGTTACACCACATATTAAACGTAACATATTTTAGTTAGGGACACCACATATACAACGTAATATGTTTTAGTTAGTGACACCACATATACAACGTAACATATTTTAGTTAGTGACACCACATATACAACGTAACATATTTTAGTTTGTGACACCACATATTAAACGTAACATATTTTAGTTAGTGGCACCACATATACAACGTAATATGTTTTAGTTAGTGACACCACATATTAACGTAACATATTTTAGTTAGTGACGCCACATATAATACGTATCATATTTTAGTTAGTGACACCACATATACAACGTAACATATTTTAGTTAGTGACACCACATATACAAAGTAACATATTTTAGTTAGTGACACCACATATACAACGTAACATATTTTAGTTAGTGACACCACATATAAAACGTAACATATTTTAGTTAGTGACACTACATATAAAACGTAACATATTTTAGTTAGTGACCACATATACAACGTAACATATTTTAGTTAGTGACATAACATACAAAACGTAACATGTTTTAGATAGTGGCACCACATATAAAACATAACATGTTTTAATTAAGGTCAACACTCATATGTAAATAATTATTTCGCTGTTAATACCGGAAAAATATGACATTATACGTGAAAGAATTGGCACTGAACCAATAATAAGCTACGATCAGGAACAACAAAAGCACTGGATTGCCCACCTAGAGGAATGCCGTGTGATTCCTTATCATACAAAGAATATATTAAACGCGAAAGGAGAAAAGCAAGAGACAGACAGAGTAAGATAGACATACAACATAAAAGAAATGCTTCGACAGTTGACAACAACTGATGCCGTCAGAGGGACGAGATCGTTTCTTGTTCGACACCCCGACGACTACAAGAGGAAGTTAAACAAGACAGAAAGAAAGAAAGATTGTACGTAATAGAAATTTGAAATATTTGCAAATCTGAGAGTTTAAACAGGGTGCCATATCCTATTATTAACAACAATTGCTTGTTTTTTTTTAAAATATATTTTAAGAAACATCTTATTCTAATCACTTTGACAGCTTATTCTAATCATCATCAAGTACCGAGCCTGCTGGCGTAGGTGATCATGTCTCTCCACAACTTTCGATTTCGACAGTTATTTATCATTTCTGTTGTTGACCTTCTGCTAAGCCATTCTCTCAAGCTGTCTGGTATTTTTGTCTCTTTGCTTCCCTCTGTCTCTTCGTCCTTCAATTTTCCAGTTGTTACAATATTCCAGTTCTTCTCTTCTCAATAAATGGTCAAAAACTGATGATTGTTTCTTCCTAATATTGGAAATTAGCTCTCTTTTTGCTTTGACCTCTCTCAGAACGTTTTCATTACTCTTCTTTGCTGTCCATGGTATCCTCAACATTCTTCTGTAAAACCACATTTCTACAGACTCCAGTGATTTTCTTATCTGTTGTCCTATTATCCATGATTCGCATCCATATGTTAAGACTGGCTCTACATAACATTTAAGAACTCTTTTTCTTGTTTCTATTATCAAAAAATGGATTGCATTGTATCTGTATAATAGAACGAGGAAATGCATTTTATTTTCATGGAAAGACGATCATGATAAAATAAACTAAGGTATTACCGACAAACAAGTGCGAGTACAGCCAAGACATGGGAGAAAACGCTTTAGAAATCAATGCACAGAGAGAATGTCAGTTCTAACAGAAATACTCAAAATAGAGAGAGAGAGACAAAGAGAGAGAGACAAAGAGAGAGAGAGAGAGAGAGAACGAGAGAGAGAGAGAAAGAGATAAAGAAAGAAAGAGTTTAATACAAACCTGGGTAGAACGACACGTTAGCTTAATAACACTGTTTTCGTAGGAGAGGCAACTCTGACAACGAAAGCACCCACAGATGCTGCCTTACATAAAGATCACAGAAAACACATGTTCTGGAAACAGTCTTCTACAAAATAGTGCTGAAGATTGAAGCACCAGACTACGAGATACACACCATGTCTAGTGCAATTCCCTTTTAAGCTTGCGAGTAAGAACTTAAGTGTAAACACTTTAAGTAGTTCGGAATGCGATAAATAAATTTTACTGCAGACAATTAACTGAAAATTATAAAGAAATGTTGTCGAAGCTAATTCAGGGAAAAACAGACTAATAAAATGCATTTGTTGATTGAAAACATTACACTTGTCTGTTTACACTTAAGAGCTCTCGTCAGTTTTTTTTAGTTTCCCTGTTTATTTTCACCAGGGATAAAACCTTTGAGCACATTAAATATAATATGGTGATGTTGGTTTGTATTCACTGGAAAAATTAAAAAATAGAAAAAATGGTATGTAAGAAGCTTTACGTGATAAGTGGACGACACAGACTAAACGACGTTTCGGCCCAATAGGCCTTCAGCAGGAACAAAAAAAAACACACACACACAAAACTAATAACGAAACAACAACAAAAAACAATCAAAATGTGTTAAAAGAAAACAAAATTATCTATCCTGTGTGTAAACCGAGGTCAAAACGAAAAGGAAATAGCAACCAAGTGCGGCTGTCGTGAACGTACAGAAACGTGCAGAAATGTGCGCAAATGCACACAGAACCAGAGGAGTTCACACAGGGGCCAGTGTGCAAACACAAAGGAGAAAGAATAGAACAGTAGACTAACAGGTGCTCAAAAGGCAGCAAGAGTGAGATGTCCGAGAGTGGGGTACAATAAAAACAAATGAGGGGTAAGGAGCACAGAAAAAAGGTATAGAGGAGAACACCGAAGTGTCTCATTAGGGACTCGAGGAAGAGAACTATAAATAGCATGGCATAGTAAGTAGACCAACGAACCCAAATATTGCAGTAGAGAAGGCTATGCAAAATGGAAGGAGCAAAAGGCTATGCAAAAGGGAATGTGAAAATATTTTATATAAGGGAAGGAGTTTGTATTCACTCCAGTCTAAAGTGATTCAGTTTTGTTAATCTATCGCTATAAATAGAAAAAAAAGCAAACCCAGCCACGTATCAAGTGTGGAAAATATTGAACATTGTGTTGCTGCTCATATATTTACCACTGGTGGATTTTTAAAATAACATGAGTAGCACAACGCCAGCACCGTCTTTCTGTCCTAGAAAAATGTCACCGGAAGACATTTAAGGTTGGTGATAAAAATATGCGGTATACAAAAGAAAGTATTTTTATACTACAGAAAAGGTGCCTTACGTCAATGAAAAGATCCATTACTTCACGGAAGGAATCATTACATCATGAAAGGAATCATTACACAATGAAATGAATCATTACAACACGAAAGGAATCATTACACCATAAAAAGAATCATTACGCCACGAAAGGAAGTTTTACATCAGAAAAGGAACCATTACATCACGAAAGGAACCATTACACCACGGAAGCAACCATTACACCACGAAATAAATCATTACATCACAAAAGGAACCATTACATCACGAAAGGAACCACTACAACACGAAAGGAATAATTACACCACAAAAGGGATCTTTACATCAAATTTTGTTTAGTGCGAAGGACGTTTACGCTATACTAAATTGATCTATTGCGCAAAGATAAATATATATAAAGCAGCAAAGAAAGGATGCATGGTCATACAAATGATGTACCGCCACAAAGGGTGTTTGTATTGCCACAAAGGAAGGTTGTATCGCCATAAAGAAAGTTTGTATTGCCACAAAGGAAGGTTGTGTTGCCACAGAGGAAGGTTGTATTGCCACAAAGGATGTTTGTATTGCCAAAAAGGATGTTTGTATTGCCAAAAAGGGTGTTTGTATTGCCACAAAGGAAGGGTGTATTGCCACAAAGGAAGTTTGTATTGCCACAAAGGAAAGTTGTATTGCCACAAAGGAAGGATGTACTGCCACAAAGGAAGGATGTATTGCCACGAAGGAAAACTATATTGCCAGAAAGGAAGATTGTAGTGCCATAAAGGAAGAATGTATTGCCAGAAAGGATGATTGTTTTGCCGCGAAGGAAAACTATATTGCCATAAAGGAAGAATGTATTGCCAGAAAGGAAGGTTGTATTAAGACACAGGAATGACGTATTGCCACAAAGGATGATTGTATTGCCATGAAGGAAGAATGTATTGCCACAAAGAATGATTGTATTGCCGCGAAGGAAAACTCTATTGCCAGAAAGGAAGATTGTAGTGCCATAAAGGAAGAATGTATTGCAAGAAAGGAAGGTTGTATTGAGACACAGTAATGACGTATTGCCACAAAGGATGATTGTTACCCCGCGAAGGAAAACTCTATTGCCAGAAAGGAAAATTGTATTGTCACAAAGGAAGAATGCATTGCTGGAAAGGAAAGATTCATTGCCACAAAGTTAGGATATTTTGCCACAAAGGAAGGATGTATTGCCAGAAAGGAAGATTGTATTGCCATAAAGGAAAGTGCTATTGCCACAAGGAAAGGATGTAGTGCAACAAAGAAAGAGTGTATTGCCACAAAGGAAGGATGTATTACAATCATGCAAGGATATATTGCTTAAAAAAAATAATGTATTTACAGTAAAGAACAAAATATATTGATACAATAAATGATTAAGTACAACAAACAAAAATTGTATTTATACAACTAATGATACAGTACAACAACAACAAATATATTGATGCAACAAATGATCCAGTGCAACAAAGAACAACATAGAAGACATAGAACATTACAATATAGAAATTATGTTAATTTTAAATTAGATTAGTCTTCATTGCATACCAGATAATTGCAAAGTGCTTAGACTCCTCCTAAGCATCTCATTCAGAGTGATCTATACCGTCACACGCTAGTGAGAGCACTGACAGTGGTTTTAGCTCACATGCACGACCTTGGTAGCACGACAAGGGCTTTGAACCTGAAGAATCAACCGAGTGACTTTTTACTTCTAAACAGATGTCGCCAGGGTAACTGTCATGATTGACCAACTATTTTAGCAACCAAATGTATTGAATGTGATTGTGTCTGGGACATACTCTCTTTCGCCATTATCGAGGATGGCCATATATTGTGTCTCACTAGCTGGAGATTAAAGGAGTAACGAGCATTTTCAAAATCAGCATTTTCGGAAGGACGTGAACTTCCGGTCAATATGGCGGATAGGCGGCAGGAACCATTATACTCTGTCTGAAAAGTGTTCCTTGTTGCAGTCTTCTCATATTCCAAGTTCGGCTTGCTGCAGGAGCTACTGAGTTAAGTGCTTGTGCTCACCGTGATCTCTGCTTTTCATCCGTTTTTTTCGATTGCTTACGATGACTGATGATGTCGTATGACGGGGAACAGATGGCTGTGTTCACTTTCTGTGCGGTTTCGCCTTATGTCTTTCGGCATGTGCTGAGACTGCTATGATTGGGACTGCAGCTACCTTTCTTTGTTCGTGAGATGAGATATTAAGTCGGTTTATTCCACTGACACGGGCGGTTGAGCAATTATGGATTTTAATTCGTTTGCAGATACCGGGGCCTTCCATAATCATAACCATAAAGGAGTGTAAAATCAAGAAAAAAAAACCAAAGGTTGGAATTTAAAAAAAGAAATCCAATTTCATGTTAGAGCTACAAGTTATACATCACATGGTGACGGCATATTACCTAAACAATTCATATAATGAATACCACAAACGAATAGTTTATTAATATGAAGAAATTACTTCTACAACAAAGATTTGGCATATTACAATAACGAAAACCTATATTGTCTCAAATAAATGTATGTAACAAAATGTTTAGCACAATAAAGGGATATACCTAACTTGTATAGAAAGGATATATTGCATGAATTATAAGTATATTCATCATCAGTTCGTCTGTCCTATTACAGAAAGTTACATTCACAACAGCTCGTTCAAAGAATGCTTATTTCTGGACAGATATTCCACTTTTTCTGTTGTCATCGTCATGGTTTCCTTGTTGTCTTGGCACGATCTTTTTCTTGGTCTGTCCCTGATGTTTCCTCCATGAACCTTACCTTCCATGATTGTTCTTTCCAGCCCGCTGTGTCTTTTGACTTGGCTATTGTATCTTAATTGTCTCTGTTTGTATAAGCCAGTTTCTTTTAATGTTTAATTCGTTTAATATGTCTTCGTTACTATTTTCATTATCCAAGGTATCTGAAGGATTTTTCTGTAGCATTTTATTTCGAATGAATCGATTGTCTTCCATGATGTTTGCAAAATTGTTCATGATTCTAAACCATAATTTAAATGTTACTGCCTTGCTTGGCATTATGCCGCATGTTCTTCATTGCATTCAATCTTTGTGTTGCTATTTGCTAATTTTAAGTGTAATAACAGAAGTACATGATTTATTAACACAAGGAAACGATATGCTTAAACAAAGCAAAAATAGTTGGAGCCAAAGCAAGAAAATGGTAGTGAGAAACGCCCAATACAATAGGAGAATCAAATAATTGAGGAAAAACGTTCTGTATGGCAAAGACAAGAACTGACAATTGACTTGGCACTGCCAGGCCAAATTTAATTAGTAACTGTCACATTCTATCTTCCTTCGCAGCAAATATTATCAAACTGGAGCCAAGAAGGGGAAAAAAACATGCCTGACAAGATAGGAGTATTGCTTTTATTCGGATTAATCCCTATTGAAGTGTCTCTGGATAATGTCTCACTACAGCATGAAATCGTTGCGCGCTCGTTCTGGGGCTATTTAAACAAGAATCAATATTAATAACAAAGATTTAGTCAACATGTCTCTTTACCAGAAACCTGAAATAAAATATCAAACCAGTACCTAGACAGACACGTCATATTTACTTATGCCCAATTTGTGTGCTTTGTGGAAAGGGATTAATTTTCCATTACGATTTGATTTCTCATGTGAATTAATATCTGTATCAGAGCAAATATTTATGAACAGTAGCCCCTCTATAAGATGAAGTAGTGACATTTCAAACGCTGCACACATTAAATATTCATGAAACGAATCACATAGCTTTGCAAATGCACTTCTTTTTGTTACGTCTAATGATGTAAAATACAAAATAAACACGAAGAGTAGAAAGTAAAACAGAAGAAAGAATTTATTTTAATTTCATTGTTTCCTGAATGGATGGTTCGATCGAGGGTCAAGTGTGAACATTAGAGAATACTTTTCTCAGACTAAAAGGTCTCTGGGGATCCAGCAAGTACATAGAAATGGGCACCAGAAAATGTTTCTGGGAAAGAAAGGGTAGAAAGAAGGCAAGCAATGACATCACCTCATGGAGTTCATATAATGACGTCACTAACAAGTCATTACTCAACGGAAATTGACATGGGACTGCCATTAAAGGTAGCTGTTTTTTTTTAACCAATTAGTATTTTTGTGGTAGAAGGCGTATTTCTAGATAACACTTCTTATTGCTAGTGTATGTTGTATTGTTATTGTATGTTGTATTGTTATTGTATGTTGTATTGTTATTGTATGTTGTATTGTTATTGTATGTTGTATTGTTATTGTATGTTGTATTGTTATTGTATGTTGTATTGTTATTGTATATTGTATTGTTATTGTATGTTGTATTGTTATTGTATGTTGTAGTGTTATTGTATATTGTATTGTTATTGTATGTTGCATTGTTATTGTATGTTGCATTGTTATTTTATGGTACAGTTACAATTATTTTCGATTTCAGAGTTGAGTTCTTCACGTGTATCGCAATATGCAAAGCACGGCTGTTTGCTTTCTTCCCAGAGTGGCATTTTCATTCAAACCTTGTACAATTTTTCAGATTCTCTGAATGAAGATGTCCTGAGCCTTGAACATTCCTCTCATTTCTAATATTGACAGCAATGGATGTGGCTTCGTTTATTGACACCACATATAACAAGTAAAATGTTTAGACACTGTTTATGTTTATATGTGAATGGTATTTTAGTTCTTGCCTTCTCTATCAAAAAGACGAAACAAAATTGCCAATCTTAGAGTTTCAGAGGATGCAATGTTTAATTTATCACCATAAAAAGTTGTTAGTTCTTAATTTGAACATACAATTTTATTTTAATCGCTTTAAATACATAACAGAATAAATAATAAAGATAATAAAATAAATAAAGGAAAAAAATACATAAAAAATAAACATTATGAAGAAATTGGCAGGAACGGACTGGGGGGGGGGGGGCCCACAGACAGCAATATTTTGAAACGACTATACGTAGTAAGACCAGTCCTAGGGTATGGAGTCACAGCCTGGGCTAATGCTTCCAAATAACACCTTAGCAAAATTAACAGAACACAGAACCAAGCTGCCCGTATCATCACTGGTGCTATGAAATCTACACCTATCAAGACTCTAGAAACAGTAACAGGTTTACAACCCTTAGATGACGGACGGGTCACTAAAGTATTGCAACAAGCGGATAAATATAGAAGGTTCCTTAGCCACCCCATGCACCAAAGAATAACTGGTTCCGGAATTGCACGACTAAAGAGGAGCAACTTCGCTGCAATCTCCAATGAACTAACTACTGGAGACCCAGTACTTTCCCAAACAATATCGAAACCCTTAGGCCCATCTGCTATGTCTCTTCATGGAAAGCATAAAACACCAGAACGTAAGGAAAATATAACAGGAATCATGAAAAAGGCACCCAATCAGACACAGAAAGAGAACACGTAGCAGTAAAACACATACACGATACCTACCCACAGGACTCTTGGTCCCACATATACACAGATGGCTCTGCTACAAATGCCACCAGAAATGGAGAGGGAGGTGTGTTCTTGACGCTGAATAATCAGGACGAGATCACCAAGTCAATAGCTACTGGAAAATTCTCAGACAACTTTAAAGCAGAAACTGAAGCCATCAGAGATGCTGCAACACTGGCTACTCAACACAACAATAACATGCACAATAAATTGGTGATTCTGACTGATGCACTGTCAGTATTATTAACTACCCTGGACCAACTATGCAATAACGTCCAGAGAGTAGTCATTCAGTGGATACCATCAAACTGTAATATACACGGGAACGAACGCGCAGACAAATTAGCTAAAGAGGGAGGGAAATTACCACAAGTGAACCATCCGCTCAGTTATGATGAAGCCAAATCCATCCTCAAGGGTCAGTTCCATGAAAATGGAAACGAAAACACCCAAAGCATAACGAAAGTGACGGATACCACCAACTATCAAGGAGGGATCAAGTCATCATACTTCGCCTACGCACTGGTCACAATAGAACGAGAAATCACATGTTCACGGAATTCAAAATAGGTACAACCAGCTTATGCCACTCTACACTGGACAATATGACTACAAAACATGTTCTACAGGATTGCCCCCAGTACACAGACCTGAGAAGAGCAATGTGGTACACGCCCACTTCCATGGAAGAAAAAATATATGGGGCAATCGATTCGCTTAAACAGGCAGCTGACTTCATGAGAGAGTCTGGAATCCTACTCTGATTGAGTCTTGATCGCAGAGAGAGAGAGAGAGAGAGAGAGAGAGAGAAATACATAAAAAATGAAGTATGTTTATTTGACATTTGTGGAAAGACACAAATGAGAATATCGACTAAGGTATCTCTGACAAACAACTGTGAACAAAGTTGCGTGTCACCAGATATAATCTAACAAGAAGAAGATGTACCAAACTCATGCCCTATATAGTCTATTCCATTTTCCTATAGAGACAGATCTCTGTTCTTATACCCCTTGACAGTTCACATGTTTGAAGGGCATATTCCAGTCTTCTAAGCCACTAGTCATGGGCACTGCACACACTCAATTAAAGTGCCTCGTCACTCCACTTGGCGTATAGGGGATATGGTGTTAGTGACCATAATTTTTATAGACCTTCGGCATTTGATTTTTGAGATAATGTAGTCGTTATTACGCCCGTGCCGCTTTGTTTTTCCGGAAAAAAATTCGGTACGCATTTAAGGCTGGGTAAAACCTGAACGCTGTAAACCAGGATCGAACCCGACCTCTTGTCCTAAGTAGTCCGGTTCACTAACCACTGAGCTGTTCCCACTGCAGGGACTTGACCACTTTCAATCTTCTTCTGCGACCGTCAGACATTTATTGGTCTCAGTCGTCTTCTCTTATAATGGCCTTAATGAGCGTAGACGCTGTGTTGTAGTCGACTATTTTCGATAATGACGTCATTCTTCCCAACATATCCAGCTTTGCATATGTTAGTTATTCTGGCCATGTTAAAAGACACAACAGTCTACTAAAAGTAAAATTTTGCAGGGGAAAATGCTAGGCAAGAGAGGGAGGCAGAGGCAGACCAAGACTAACATGGACGAACATCATAAGATGGACAAGTCTGCCTATGACAACCTGCACCATGAAAACAAGAGACAGAGCAGAATGGCGCTCCATGGTAGCCAACCTTCGATGCTGAAATGGCACTCGATGATGATATCACTACTTAATCTATTTTCAAACTACCAGGAGTGAATCTGCATCATCTCTAGCTCACTGGTGCTAATATCATCAGATTGATAGGAATGTTTAATCTGCTTCAGCTCATGGTTGCCGAGTGTCTTGATCCACCTTTACTGTAGAGTCATTATGTTCTTCAACCTAACCACTGGAGGCGTTGACCAATGTTTTATGTTGGTTTAAAGTTAATGAAGTTAGTGGTGGATCGTACCACATTATCTCATAGAAATATCTTAAAAGTTGAAGTAATAGACATGGGTATAGTTCAGAGCTACCTTGGACATACCTGTGATGGAAAATATACAACTTATATAAACAAAAGAATAGGAATAGCAAACGGTAATTGTAATGCCATGAAAAACATACTAACATCAAAACAAATAACACCACGCTAAAACTAAGAATAGAAAAATGTTATATCTTCTCAACGTCCCTGCATGGTGTAGAAACTTGGACAAGAAAACAGAGCAGAAAACTGAAGCCTTCGAAATGTGGATTTATAGAAGAATAGATAGAAATGGACGGAAGGAAAAGAAAAGAAACGATGAAGTCTTAAAACATCTCAAAATGAAAAGAGAACTACTAAACACAATTGAAAGAAGACACATGAGATTTTCTTTTTGGGGGTGGGGGGTGGGGGGGAGGGGTGTGTGTTAAAAGACACAGCAGCCTAATAAAAGTAATCTTGGAATTTAAAGTACAAGTTAAAAGTGGCAGAGATAAACCACAATAAACATGGACGAGTAACATCAAAAGATGGACCCAACCAAATGCACTTTCAAAGTAAGAGGCAGAGCGGAATGGCGCTCCATGCAAGCAATTCTTCTATGCTAAGACGACAATCAGTGATGATGAGAATCATGAAAAATGTTAGAGAAATATAAAAAAATGGATGCTCTTACTATTGGAGATCGCGCACTGCGAGAAATACGATACGTTTAGGTTACAGCACCTGAATCAAGCTTAATAAGTGGCATCGAGAAGTTGATATAATCTGTTCGATGGAATAATGAAAGAAACAGCACACCTTTCTGAATTCTTTCCGTACCGAAGCTTTGTATCGACGCAATGGAAGAGATTTCAAGAAACAAAATTGTTCATGGTTTTAAGAATCAATCTACATATTTATATTTATCTAACATAAAACATATTATATATGAATGTTTAGATAATTGAACAAGGTATTAGATTTCACCAATACCAAAATAATACAAGACTTGTAAAAAGACATGGTTTGATGGCGTTCTTCACAGTAGTCAAATTGAGCGTGACGCACTATGCAGTGAAACGTACGTTGTCGAAATCGCATTGGCGCACAGTGCGGTGAAACGTACGTTGTCGAAATCGCATTGGCGCACAGTGCGGTGAAACGTACGGAAAGAGTTAATGTCCTAAAAAATAACGATCAATGCAATATACAAAACAAACATGGAAATAGCTACAGAGTAAAGGAAAATTATTGGAACGAGTAGACACTTTGGAATATTGTAATTCATTGATAAAATGTGATCGAAAGACTATAAATGGGATTACAGGAAGTATGACAAAAGATATGATTCGAGTACAAAAACACAACAACACGGCAAATAACAAAGAAATGATAATAACAAAACATAGGTTTTTAAGAGCATGTATTTTTTCCCAATGCAACATATGGCCATAAAACATGAAAAATTAATGTGTTGACAAGTACTTGCTTTTGAAAGCAAGTGCTATAAAAGAATGCTCACTGGACGGAGAAAGGAACAAACGTGTCAGATTTACAAAAAAACTTAAGATTCCAGAAAAATAAATGATTACAATCAAGAACACAAAAGAATTGGAAAATACAAATATTTCGGTCAAGTAAAACTATATACTATCTAGAAGATATATGTATGGCGGACATAGTTTCAGGAAAACAAGGGAGAGTAAGACAAGTACACGCTAGATGATTGTGAGAAAGCGCTTATAAACAAGAGCTTTGCTATGAAATATTATATGATTAAGTTCGGTTATGTTTATTGTAAGGAAATATGCTTTTACGATGTTGTCATCATCATCATTGAGTGCCGTCTCCGCAACGAAGGTTGGCTACCATGGAGCGCCATTTTGCTCTATCTCTTGCTTTGATGGTGCAGGTTGTCATCGGTTGATTTGTCCATCTTTTGATGTTACTCGTCCATGTTAATCTTGGTCTGCCTCTGCCTCTTTTACCTTGTATTTTCCCCTCCAGGATCACTTTCAGTAGGCTGTTGTGTCTTTTAACATGGCCTAAGAATCGCATTTGTCTTGTTCTAATTGTGTTCAGAAGTTCTCTTTTCATTTTTAGTTGTTTTAAGACTTTGTCATTTGTTTTCTTTTCCTTCCATCCAATTCTACCTATTCTTCTATATATCCACATTTCAAAGGCTTCAATTCTCTGTTCTGTTTTCTTGTCTAATGTCCATGTTTCAGCACCATATAGGAATATTGAGAAGATGTAACATTTTGCTATTCTTAGTTTTAGCTCTGGTGTTATTTGTTTTGATGTTAGTATGTCCTTCATGACATTAAAATTACTTTTTGCCATTCCTATTCTTTTGTTTATTTCAGTTGTACATTTTCCATCACTGGTTATAGTATGTCCAAGGTAGTTGTAGTTCTGAACTGTCTCCAGGTCTATTCCTTCAACTTTGATATCCACTTGTGGGTTTTGAGTATTTTCTTTGTTTATGATCATAGTTTTAGTCTTTTTGATATTCATATCTAGTCCATATTTTTTGCTTGTCGTGTTTATTTCATTAAGTAATTGTTGTAGGTCTTTAGGATTTTCTGCTAGTAGTACAGTATCGTCAGCATATCTTAGGTTATTGATTATCTTTCCATTAATTTGTAGGCCTGGCATCTCTATGATGTTTTTAAAGATTTGCTCAGTGTATAGATTGAACAAGCTTGGTGATAGGATGCATCCTTGTCTTACTCCTCTTTTTATATCAATGGGTGTAGAGAACTCTTTGTTATATTTTATTATTGCTGTTTGCTCCCAGTATAGATTGCATATTAGTCGTATATCCATGTCATCTAGATGTATCTCTTTTAGGCATTCTATAAGTTGTTTGTGGTGTACTCTATCAAAAGCTTTGGTGTAGTCTATGAAGCAGGCATATATTGGTTTGTTTACTTCTGTGTATTTTTCGATTAATGTTCTCATGCAGAATATGGCTTCTTTTGTCCCGCTATTTTTCCTAAATCCAAATTGCTGCTCATCTAATTCAGTATTGATTTTATTCTGAATCCTTCCTTGTATAACTTTTAGCAAGATTTTTGTAACATGGCTCATTAGGCTTATTGTTCTAAAGTCACTGCATTCAACTGCACCATTCTTTTTAGGCAATGCAATGAAAGTTGATGTTTTTAGTTCATTTGGTATGTATCCTGTGTGGTATATGTCGTTGCATATGTCTGTAATCACTTCAATGCCAAAATCTTCAAGTGCCTGTATCATCTCTATCTGTATGCTTTCAGGTCCTGCTGCTTTTCCCCTTTTCATTGTTTTTATAGCTTTTTCCACCTCAGATTTTAAGATTTTATAGCCTGATGTTGTAGCTGCATATAATTAATGAAAACTTGAGCAATATTAGTTTTACTCAAATGTTTGCCAAGGCAGTGCACATTTCCTACGCTGTGCTATTATTACTGTTAATTATGTACTCTGAAGGAACGTTGCCTCTTGCTTCATGGAATAGGAATTTACAATCAATTTCATTATTTACTTGTTATGATAATAATCGTTACTTTCTTTTTCATTGTGCTTGTTTTTTAGCAGTGATAATGGAGAAATAGTGCATCTAGACATTTGTTTATTATTTAATTCAAGCATGTTTTTGTTGTCGTGTTTGCTCATTTAAGAGATGTGATTCAATTATTTGTAAATACAAGATTTACGGTTTATCATCTGGTCGCATGTCTTTTGCAGAACGTTGCAATCACTACAGGCCGTCTGAAAGAATCTCTGTCTCTAGCTAGATCTCCCACTTCTGTTGTCATGTTCAATGACTCTTTGATGTCTTGAAACCACTTCCTTCTTGGTCTGCCACTAATGTGTCGCCCGGAACCACACATTCCATTATTGTCCTTTTCAGCTCTCTCTGTCTTTTGAAGTGGCATTATTATCTTAATTTCTTCTGCAGAATAGTCTTTGTATGCCAGTTCCTTTGAATGTTTAAAGACTTTTAATATGTCTTCATTGCTTTTTTTTTAATTATTCGAGACATTTTAAGGATATTGTATGTATAATTTTGTTTCGAATGAATCCATTTTTTTTATTTTCTGTTTGCAAGATTGTCCATAATTCACAACCATGTCTATCGGGAAGATACATGTCCACATTAATTTAATTTATTCTGCTTTGCAGATATCATGGCACACGTTTTTCATGACATTTAATTTTTGTGCTGCTGTTGTTAACATTTTGATCTCTCTGGCAGTCTCCATTGTTAGTTACTACAGATCCCACAGCGTTCATATTTTGTTACAATGTCAAGTTCTTCACTGTTGATGATGATTTTGCTTTACTTCTTGTTTTGTCTTAGTTTTCTGAATGCTTCAATAGAGCTTTTGCTCTTCGCTGTGTTTTTTAACACACTCATGTCGCCTCATTTAATCTTATTAGGTCATAAATGGAATAACGGTCAATAGGCGGATAAGCGGCAAGAACAATTGAAGCTCGGTCTGATAAATGTTCATTGTTGCAATTTCCTCATATTCCAAGTCCGACAAGTTCCGGCCAAGTAGGTCTTGAGCTGCAACAGTAAACAACAACACAAGAATATATAAGGATATATACATAATCTAGTACATGGCGATAATATGTTAAACTCTCAAACAAGGGAAATAAGTCATTTCCCTACAGTCCAGAGCTTGATCAGGCACTGACTGGACTGACATTGATATGGTCGGCTGACAGGATGGGATCCAGGTGTGAAATACAGCAAAAGGGGAAGGGTTCTATAAATATGTGCAGGTGGGTACAAGATCCCAGACACTACTAATGTTGGAAACGTTTCTACGAGTTATTTCCCAAATATGTTTATCCACGTGGACAATTTTCTTTGGCACCTAAACGAACACATAAATGTGTGTATATCTGCAACTGTGGGCGTGTACACCGAGCATATGTGCACACACGCATGCGTACATAACCATACATTCATAAACGCATACATCTGTATATATTACCTCAAAGCACTTTTTTTTCGTTCGCCAGCTTTTACCTCTGACGAAGTCCCTAGAGACTAGGAACTGAATTTTGCGTGTTAATCCATTTTTCCATAACAGCCGAGTGCACAGGGGTCCCTCGCCGAAAAGGCAGATAACTCCGTCTTCGTAGGTACTCATATTTTTTCTGTCGTTGAGTAATTCACATTTCAAGCAGGACCTCGCTGCTGAGACTAGGGGTGATTGCCGCAGAGAGAAATAAAAAATAAAAATCCCAACCAACCTGGATTTGAACCCACAACCTCTCTGTCTCAAAGCACATCAAAACCAAAGGTGTCCAAATGTGACATTAGGCACAGATACAAATATTCACACATGTATCTTTGACAAGAATGTCTCTCAGACTCCTGTCGCTTTTGAGGGCGACCAAGGAAGGATCACTGACAAGTAGGCGGGTGGTCGGATCCGAGTGGGGAATGGAGCGGTACTGGTTAACGATCCTTACCGCAGCCAAGTTGTGAGGGTGGTACGTTATGGGGAATATAATCCTATCGGATGAGCGGTGGGTGGATGAGGTGAATGCCACCGGACCGGAAATGCCGAGAGCTTGTTAAAATTTAAATTGGAGAACCGATTCAGGACAGAGACGACACCTAAAGAAACTCAACATCAGATGGGCCTGTTGGTAAAAATATTTATCATCCTGGCAAATACAACGAACACGTGACACTTTAGAAAATACAAAAGAATATTTTGCTCTCTTAGATTTCAGTATATTTTTGTTCAAGCTAACTCAATAACAGACAAGCGTAACTAGGACCTATCTTGGTTCCCATAGCTACATCACTGACTTGGCCATAGAATTGACAATTGAATGTGAAAATATTAGGGTTGAGATTGGTGAAGCAGAGGAGAGTGGAAGTATCCACAGATGGATGTTTTCTTTCGTCGAGAAAGAAGTGAAGAGCTATTAGGCCATCAGAGTGAGGAATTGAGGTGTATCGGGAACATACGTCGAGAACGAAAAGTCGGTACGGGCGGTCTGAGGCTAGGGACAGAGAAGAGAATATAATGAGGGCATGGTTCGTGTCCATGGCATAAATGGGAAGAGATGTCACTATGGGTCCCGTCACGCTGATGGCCTAATATCTCTTCCTTCAGTTCTTTCTCGACCAAAGAAAACATCCATCTGTGGATGCTTCTACTCTCTTAGATTTGTGTGTATATCCATACATATTTTATCTTGTTGTTTACTGTTCTAGCTGAAGGCCTTCTTGGCCGAAACGTCGTTCTAGTTTTGTTTTGTTTCTCATCTACGTAAAGCTGCTACCATACCACTTTTTCCTTTTTTTAAAAATTGTCTTTATTATCATCAGCTTTACAACACTTGAGCATGTACACCCGTCTTGATGTCTTTACCCTTATGGAGAGAGGATGCATCTCTGTCTTACCCCTTTTTCTACTTCTAACCAATTTGACGTTTCGTCCACTATTCTGATAGCTACTTCCTGTTCGTGATATCACCATCATCATCATCATCAAGTACCGAGCCTACTGGCGTAGGTCATCATGTCTCTCCAATATTTTCGATCTCGGCAGTTATTTATCATTTCTGTTGTTGACCTTCTGCCAAGCCATTCTCTTAAGCTGTCTTTTATTTTTTTCTTTGCTTCCCTCTATCTCTTCGCTCGTGATATAGTGATTCCATAATTTGTATTAGGTGAGTCGGAAAGCCCATATTTTTGTTTGTTTCATTGTGTTCCACAGTTTCTCATGTTGTACACAATCAAAACCCGTGCTGTAAATCCGTGAAGCATGTATGGAGCTACAGTCATAAACTGAAATTTACTCCAGAAAATATCAAACGATTGGATCTTTGAAACGCTTGTGCAATATTAATGATAACACACAGTAGCATCACAAAGACATGAGACTGAAAACTGACATTTTTGTTTGATGACACAGATTGGAACCATTCATATAAATGATCAAGTGATTTTGTTCAGGATTGTTCTCTAGTACTATTCGCCAGTACTGTTAGTCAGGATTATTTACCAGGATTGTTCTCTAGTATACTTAACCAGGATGGTTCTCTAGTACTTTTCGCCAGGATTGTTCGCCAATACTGTTAGTCAGGATTGTTCACCAGGATTGTTCTCTAGTACTTTTCGCCAGGATTGTTCTCTAGTACTTTTCGCCAGGATTGTTCTCTAGTACTGTTCGGCAAGATTGTTCTCTAGTATTGTTCACCAGGATTGTTCTCTAGTACTGTTCGGCAAGATTGTTCTCTAGTATTGTTCACCAGGATTGTTCTCTAGTACTGTTCGGCAAGATTGTTCTCTAGTATTGTTCGGCAAGATTGTTCTCTAGTACTGTTAGTCAGGATTGTTCTCTAGTACTGTTCGGCAAGATTGTTCTCTACTACTGTTCGCCAGGATTGTTCTCTAGTACTGTTCGGCAAGATTGTTCTCTACTGCTGTTCGCCAGGATTGTTCTCTAGTACTGTTCGGCAAGATTGTTCTCTAGTACTGTTAGCCAGGATTGTTCTCTAGTACTGTTCGGCAAGATTGTTCTCTACTGATGTTGGCCAGGATTGTTCTCTTGCACTGTTCACCAGTAATGTTCGCCAGAATTGTTCACCAGTGCTTTTCGACAGGGTTAGGTTTCTTTCTCTGCAAGAAATTAGTTTTGTTGTTAATACTACTACTACTACTACTACTACTACTACTACTACTACTACTACTACTATTATTATTATTGTTGTTGTTGTTACTACTACTATTATTATTGTTGTTATTAATGTTTTTCTTATAGTTATTACTGGTATTATTGGTATTGCTGTCATTATTATTTTTCTTATAATTATTGCTATTATTGATATTACTGTCATTATAATAATTATTATTTGTGTTATTATTATTAATATTATTTGTGTTATATGTTTGTTGTTATTATTTTATTAATATTACTATTAGTACGATCTTAATTACATATATTATATTTGTTATTGCTATTGTTATTATTATTATTATTGCTTTTATTATTACTTTTGTTATACACCAGAATAGTCCAGTTAGTGGAAAAGCGGACGTTTTGTATTAACAGCAAATGAGAGAGCTGCTGATGTAACCTTGTTATCAAAACAGAATTGTTATTACATGAGGTGTCAACTATTATCGAACGGATGTCATAAACGAACAAAACGTTAATTAAGAGATCCATTAAAATACCTAAAAGATGGAGGGGGTACTTCAAGAGCAGCTTAACCGCCTAGGGAGCAATAAGTGTGTACTAACAAAAGATAAGGAAATAACAGTACTCGTGCCAAACATATCAAAAGTAGAAAGAGAACTTAAAAAGTGTCCAAAACACAAAACTTCAACTGGCCACTCCGAGGGTTTTTTTGTCATTTTATTTCCGGTTTCTTGTTAAATTGGTCTAGAGGCGTATTTTGATAAAATATTTACTATTAATGTATAAACCTTTCAATGTGATAAATTGTAAGCTGTTGTGAAGTGACTACTACTTGATTTTTAAAACCATAAAGAGTTTAATGTCGAATTGCCTATCCTAATGACGAAGATATAAAATCAAATGAAAACTGTTGCCCTCTTCAATGTGATACGAATACGCCTTTGGCTTGCATTGTTAGAAAATTAACATAATTTACAGTAAAATCTAATTTTTAGGGCACGCATTTGATATTTTCCAAAAAATTTATTACAAAAAAGTACAAAAAGACTACCTTTGTACTTAAATGTTATAAAATCTTAAGGTCGGTGAAAAAAAAAAAGATTTCATAAAAAAGAATTACAGAAATTCATCAAACAGTTTCCGAGATAATTGATCAACCGTGTGGGCAAGAATTTGAGAACAAACTGAAGCAATTATAATTACATTACGGAAGAACAAAGAAAGCAAAAGACATTGCACACAAAACCGAAACATTTGATCGCTGAGTAGCATAATTAAAATATGTACCTACATTATCAAACCAGAGTAAGGCATATTATAGAATCCTAGCTGGTAGATGAACTGATGGGATTTGGTAAACAAAAAAATAGAAACTGTACAGTTCCAAACTTCACATTAAAACATACAGAGAAGAATATAGAATAGAAATAGAGGCGATGGCGCGCCACCTAGCACCAGAGCTGGAAGTTGTCAGCGACCCACAGCTGATGGCTTGCGCCAGGATCGGTGAACCACAACCATCCAGACCCTGCTCCACCTCTCCGTGGTGCCTCCAGTAACAGACTAACCTGTCTAGTCTGGCCAAGCGTGCAGGGATCGAAGAGGGAAGACAACCTTGGAATCTAAAATGTCGTGCTGAAGTCGGATGTGTTGGGCCGAAAGGCGCAAATATAACAGTTATACTGCAAACCACAACACAACGCAGACACGTCCACTACGTCCTTGTAAGGGCGGATGATGAAGAGGAATATTCTAGTCTACCCCACAACACAACGCAGACACGTCCACTACGTCCTTGTAAGGGCGGATGATGAAGAGGAATATTCTAGTCTACCACGATACTCTAGAATACTTTAGTCATCGAGCGAACGCAACCAACCAACCACCAGAATAGAAAATGAATCTTTCCACAGCGTTTGTGGACAAGAGTGGCGCGCGTCTTACAAGTTAGGAGTGCGAAACGAAGATTAAGATTGTGTTGTGTGCACGTGAAATTTGCTTTTTAACGGAGTGGATAGAAATGTATCATGGCAAACAATGGCTCAGTGATTAGATGCTATACAAGGTTTATATAGTGATCGTACACGTGTAATTAGAACAGTTAAAGGAACATCGAAACCATTGGCACTATCATCAGCGGTAAGATAAGGATGCGTATTATGCCGGCATTTGTTCATCATTTACATTGACAACATATGCAAGGAAGCCCAGCCACAAAGTGAAGATCTCAGTCTACTACCATTTACTGACGATCAAGCCCAAGAGCTTACACCAAAACTGATCTTTAACAGCATCTGTCTCCAGTGAAGAAAGTATGCACAAAGGATTAACATGAAATAAGCACTGATAAGGAGCAGCGATAGCTCAGTGATTAGTGAACTGGGCTACAAAAGACAAGAGGTATGTTTCGATCCCAATCGACGGCTTCCGGTTCACCTAGCTTTAAATGGGTACCGAATTTATTTCTGGGAAAGTAAAGCGGCACGGGCGTAATACCGACCACATTACCCCAAAAGCATATGCCGAAGGTCTGTAAAATTTAGGGTAACTAACACCCTATTCCCTATTCGCCACTTGGCGTGACGGGGGTACTTTACTTTTGCTTTATTAAGCACTGATACGACACGACATAGTAATAGAACGACAAAAGCAGATTTTACACAGAGCTGTACAACCACATTGGGAATATTTCAACAAATAAAACAGGGCGTTAGACAAGGTTGTGTTCTGTCACCAGATTTGTTTAATATTTATAGTGAGATTATTTTAAGATCCATAAGGGGCATGCCTGGAATAACAATTGGAGGTAATAATATAAATAATCTAAGGTATGCTGATGATACAGTCTTAATCGCTAAGAGTGAAAATGAGTTACAAGAAATGTTGCGAATTATAGTGAAAGCAAAAATAAGGGACTCAGCCTTAATAGCAAAAAGACAGAGGTTATGGTAACAACAAAGAAAAAGACATCACCTCATTGCAAAGTAAAGATAAGTGGAACAATATTAAAACAGGTAAATGAATTTAAATATTTGGGAACTTTGTTAACCTCAGACGGAAGATGTACAAAAGAGGTGAGATGCAGAATGGCTCAGGCAAAAGCAGCTTTCCCAAAAATGAGGAAGATACTATGCAATCCATTTTTGACAATAGAAACAAGAAAAACAGTTCTTAAATGTTACGTAGAGCCAGTCTTAACATATGGATGCGAATCATGGACAATAGGACAACCGACAAGAAAATAACTGGAGTCTGTGGAAATGTAGTTTTACAGAAGAATGTTGAGAGTACCATGGACAGCTAAGACGAGTGATGAAGATGTTCCACGATAGGTCAAAGCAAAAAGAGAGCTAATTTCCAATATTAGGAAGAAAGAATCATCATTTTTTCCCCATGTAATGAGAAGAGAACAACTGGAATATATTGTAACAACTGGAAAAATTGAGGGACGAAGAGAAAGAGGGAAGCAAAGATAAAAAATAACAGACAGCTTAAGAGAATCACTTTGGCAGAAGGTCAACAACAGAAATGATAAATAGCTGCCGAGATCGAAAGTTGTTGAGAGACATGATCACCTACGCCAATTGGCACGGTACTTGATGGTGATGTACAACCACACATTATACCAAAAGTGACGGAATCCAAATATTTAGGAACAGAATTATCTGAAAATGGTAAATTTGATAAAGAAGTAGACATTCGAGGTAAAAAGGCAAACCAAATATACGGACAGCTTTACTCCATTCTTCAGCACAAGACCGTACCTAACACCAGAAAGAAACTACTTATACAGGCGGTATTCATTCCCAGCCTGCGCTGTCTGTGCCAGATATGGCCGCTCACAATAAGCATACAAGAAGTCACCACAAACACGAGATCCTTATGAAAAGCGTTTTAGAGCGACTAAAAAAAAATAACAGAACTGCAAGTGATGTTGTCAGAGATATCATTAATTCTATACTACGCACAGAGACAACGAATGATTTGGTCAACTGGTAAAAATGTCAAGAGGTTCTATAGCATACAAAAAGTATATTAGGACTCGGAAGAGGAACCGTGTTAGTCCCAGAGTAAGATGATCTGACAACATCCAAGAAACCAAACACCATCAATAGCCAACATCCAATAAACCAAACACCATCAATAGCCAACATCCAATAAACCAAACACCATCAATTGACGACATCTAATTAACCAAACACCATCAATGGCCAACATCCAATAAACCAAACACCATCAATTGACGACATCTAATTAACCAAACACCATCAATAGCCAACATCCAATAAACCAAACACCATCAATTGACGACATCTAATAAACCAAACACCATCAATTGACGACATCCAATAAACCAAACACCATAAATAGCCAACATCCAATAAACCAAACACCATCAATTGACAACATCCAATAAACCAAACACCATCAATAGCCAACATCCAATAAACCAAACACCATAAATAGCCAACATCCAATAAACCAAACACCATCAATTGACAAAATCCAATAAACCAAACGCCATAAATAGCCAACATCCAATAAACCAAACACCATCAAGTGACAACATCCAATAAACCAAACACCATCAAGTGACACCATCAAAACCAAACAATATCAATTGACAACATCCAATAAACCAAACACCATCAATAGCCAACATCCAATAAACCAAACACCATAAATAGCCAACATCCAATAAACCAAACACCATCAAGGGACAACATCTATTAAACCAAACACCATCAAGTGACAACATCCAATAAACCAAACACCATCAAATGACAATATCCAATAAACCAAACACCATCAAGTGACAACATCCAATAAACCAAACACCATCAAGTGACACCATCAAAACCAAACAACATCAATTGACAACATCTAATAAACCCAACAACATCAATTGACAACATCTAATAAACCCAACAACATCAATTGACAACATCCAATAAACCCAACAACATCAATTGACAACATCCAATAAACCCAACAACATCAATTGACAACATCTAATAAACCCAAGAACATCAATTGACAACATCCAATAAACCCAACAACATCAATTGACAACATCCAATAAACCCAACATCAATTGACAAAGGCTGCCAGAATGGCAATAACTGGAACTTCGTTTTTCCTTGACACCCTAAGAGGTATAAGAGGAAGTGAAATGAACGAAAGACGATCATAACTATTATTAATGTTATTATTATCATTGTAACTTATTGACTGGGCAAGAACACACAACATGATGATAGGACACACCTAGTTTAAGCACCATCCAAGACGTCTGTGGACATGGAAAAGCCCAGGGGACAACGCTCGTAATCAAATTGATTATATAATGATAAGCAATAGATTTAGAAACAGTCTAGTGTGTGTGAAAACTAGACCAGGGGCAGATTGTAATAGTGATCATGTACCAGTTGTGGGAAAGCTTGGAGTAAAATTAAAAAGAACAAAACGAGTCTCAGTTAACATCAAGTTAAATTTAGATTTACTAAAATCAGACAAGAAGCTGCAAGACAAATATAAAATCATCGGTAAAAGAACCGGTACAACGGAATAGAGAAGATACAAAGCATTGATGAACAGTGGGAAATGCTAAAAGAATCAATGCAACATACATTAAAAGAGTTCATACCACCAGTGAGGACAAATTCAAGAAAGAAATGGATGGCAGATGACATACAAGAAGAAGAAATAAAGAAAATAAAGATGACTACAAGAGATTAAATAAAGTAATTGTAGTAAAATGCAATGAAGCAAAAGAAGCATGGCTAAAAGAGAGATGCAAAGAGATTGAAATGTAACAAAAAGGAGATGCCAAAGCTATATACAAACAAATTGAGGAATTAACAGGAAGAAAACGCAATCAAGAACTGGATGTCTAAGATCAAAGGAAGGAGAACTGTTGATTGATCAAGAAAACATAAGGGAACGATGGACAGAATACATTAAGGATCTTTATAATGATGAACGAATGGAAGTAAATATTAAGGATAATGGAGAAGGACCAGAAATACTCAGAGAAGAAGTGGAAGACACCTTGCGCAATATGAAAGCGGGCAAAGCTACTGGACCAGATAATATAACTAAAGAAGAGATTGAAGCCATGGGTGATTTTGGAATAGAAATAATAATAACAAAAATATTGAATGATATCTGCAACAGCGGATATATACCAGACGACATGCTCAAATCAATATGCATAGCCCTACCAAAGAAATCTGGTGCGATTGAATGCGATGATCATCGCACAATAAGCCTTATGAGTCATATGACTAAGATATTTATAAGAATCATCATGCGAAGAGTGCGAAACAAAATCAGTCCAGAAATTAGCGATGAACAGTGTGGTTTTGTTAGAGATAAAGGAACAAGCAATGTCATTTATATCATAAGATCTTTAGTAGAAAGAGTCATAGAGGTGAAAACAGATCTATACCTATGTTTCATAGATTACACCGAGGCATTTGACAAAGTAAAGCACCAAGAAAAAATCAAAATTTTAGAAAGCATAAACGTAGACAGCAAAGATCTAAGAATAATAAAGAAAATATACTGGCAACAAACAGCGGCCATAAGAACGGGAAACCAATTGGGAATGTTTCAACAAATAAAACAGGGTGTTAGACAAGGTTGTGTGCTGTCACCAGATTTGTTTAATATTTATAGTGAGATTATTTTAAGATCCATAAGGGGCATGCCTGGAATAACAATTGGAGGTCATAATATAAATAATCTAAGGTATGCTGATGATACAGTATCAATCGCTAAGAGTGAACATGAGTTACAAGAAATGTTGGACATTATAGTGAAAGAAAGCAAAAATAAAGGACTCAGCCTTAATAGCAAAAAGACAGAGGTAATGGTAACAACAAAGAAAAAGGCATCACCTCAGTGCAAAATAAATACAAGTGGAACAATATTAAAACAGGTAAATGAATTTAAATATTTGGGAACTTTGTTAACCTCAGACGGAAGATGTACAAAAGAGGGGAGATGCAGAATGGCTCAGGCAAAAGCAGCTTTCCAAAAAAAAATGAGGAAAATACTATGCAATCCATTTTTGACAATAGAAACAAGAAAAAGAGTTCTTAAATGTTACGTAGAGCCAGTCTTAACATATGGATGCGAGTCATGGACAATAGGACAACAGACAAGAAAATCACTGGAGTCTGCAGAAATGTGGTTTTACAGAAGAATGTTGAGAGTACCATGGACAGCTAAGAAGAGTAATGAAGATGTTCTGAGAGAGGTCAAAGCAAAAAGAGAGCTATTTTCCAATATTAGGAAGAAACAATCATCATTTTTTGGCCATGTAATGAGAAGAGAACAACTGGAAAAAATTGAGGGACGAAGAGATAGTGGGAAGCAAAGAGAAAAAAATAACAGACAGCTTAAGAGAATGGGTTGGCAGTAGGTTTAACAACAGAAATGATAAATAACTGCCGAGATCGAAAGTTGTGGAGAGACATGATCACCTACGCCAGCAGGCCCGGTACTTGATGATGATAATTATCATTGTACTATTACTATTATTGTTATATCATATAAAGATAAATCATCATTCTAATAGTAAAACGATGTCAGTACTCATATGTATCATGAACATAAACATATTTATGGTTCTGTAGTTAGATGTATGTCAGAACTGAAAGACCCGCGCCGCTAGAAACAATATAGGATTAGTCCCATTTTCTTTTAAACTATCGGTCCGTATCGTGGTCCATATTACGCCAGTGCCGTTATACTTTTTCCGGGCGAAATAAATCTAATCTCCATTTAAGGTTAGGTGGACCATGAAGATGTAAATGTGGATCGAACTAGATTTCTTGTCGACTAGATTTGTCGAGTTAACCTAAGCATGCACCATCATGGCTCCCTATCACACGAGACCACTAGTATCCCTATCATATGAGACCACCTGTCTCCCTATCACACGAGACTATCTGTCTCCCTATCACAGGAGGTCATCTCTCTCTCTCTCTCCCTATCGCATGAGACCACTAGTATCCCTATCAAAGGAGACTACCTGTCCCTCTATAAAAAGAGACCATCCGTCTCCCTATCACAGGAGGTCATCTATCTCCCTATCATATGAGATCACCTATTTCCCTATCGAACGAAACCATCTGTCTCCCTATCAAAAGAGACCATCTGTCTCCCTATCACACGAGACCACTAGTATCCCTATCACAGGAGGTCATCTCTCTCTCTCTCTCCCTATCACACGAGACCACTAGTATCCCTATCACAGGAGGTCATCTCTCTCTCTCTCTCTCCCTATCACACGAGACCACTAGTATCCCTATCACAGGAGGTCATCTCTCTCTCTCTCTCCCTATCACACGAGACCACTAGTATCCCTATCAAAGGAGACTACCTGTCCCTCTATAAAAAGAGACCATCCGTCTCCCTATCACAGGAGGTCATCTATCTCCCTATCATATGAGATCACCTATTTCCCTATCGAACGAAACCATCTGTCTCCCTATCAAAAGAGACCATCTGTCTCCCTATAACAGGAGATCATCTATCCCCCTATCTCCCTATCATATGAGACCACCTGTCTCCCTATCAAACGAGACTATCTGTCTCCCTATCACAGGAGGTCATCTCTCTCTCTCTCTCCCTATCGCATGAGACCACTTGTCTCCTTATCAAAGAGACCATATGTCTCCCTTTCACTGGAGGTCATCTATTTCTCTATCTCCCTTTCACACGAGACCACCTATCTCCCTATCACACGAGACCACCTACTTTCTTATCACACGGGACCACTTATCTCCCTACCTAACTAAGACACGAGACCACCTATCACCCTATCTAACTATCACACGAGACCACCTATCTCCCTATCACACGAGACCACCTACTTTCTTATCACACGGGACCACTTATCTCCCTACCTAACTAAGACACGAGACCACCTATCACCCTATCTAACTATCACACGAGACCTCCTATCTCCCCATCACACGAGACCACCTATATCCATATCACACGAGACCACCTACCTTCTTATCACACGAGACCACATATCTCCTATCTAACTATCACACGAGACCACCTACCTTCTTATCAAACGAGACCACTTATCTCCGTATCGAACAATCATACGAGATCACCTATCTCCCTATCTAACTATCTCACATCACACGAGACCACCTACCTCACTATCTCACATCACACGAGACCACTTATCTCCCGATCTGACATCACACGAGACCACCTACCTCACTATCTCACATCACACGAGACTACTTATCTCCCGATCTCATATCACACGAGACCACCTACCTCACTATCTCACATCACACGAGACAACTTATCTCCCTATCTGACATCACACAAGACCAATTACCTCCCAATCTCATATCACACGAGACTACTTATCTCCCGATCTCATATCACACGAGACCACTTATCTCCCGATCTCATAACACACGAGACCACTTATCTCCTTAACACACGAAACCACCTATCCCCCTATCTCCCAATCACACGAGACCACTTATCTTCCTATCTTTCTATCACACGAAACCACCTATCGCCCTATCTCCCAATCACACGAGACCACCTATCTTCCTATCTTTCTATCACACGAGACCACTTATCTCCTTATCTAGCTATCACAAAATACTACCTATCTCCTTATCTAGCTATTACACGAGACCACCTATCTCCCTAACATACGAGATCACCTCTCCTTATCAACATATCACACAAAACCACCTATCACCCACACCACAAACTAAAACATACAGAGTAAAACATAAATTACATACTTACCATCACTGATATCCTTTCGATAAGCGACGGAAAAGTGCAAATCAGAACAAAGTGATTTTCTATAGAGCATTGAGCTTACTGATTATACGGACCATCGCCTACTTTCTAATGAACAGCCCGGAATTGCAGTTTACCTTAGTTCACGTCAATGACTTATTGGCTCACCTTTCATCACGTTTATGCTGGGAAAGGTTTCTTCCGTTTTACAAATCCACATAAGACACGGTATAAATAAATACGAGAATAGGAAAGTTTGGTAATAGTATCGTCACTTTGAAAGCTGTCATCATTTTCATTCTTGGAGTTAGTACAATGATTGATGTCATTGTGTAACTAGCATCGCTTTGTCAAGTGTGATTGATGTGTAACAGATAAAGTCTGCAGAAACATTTTTCTTTCACAATAATAATAAAAAAAACATTTTTTTAAAATCAAAGAAATCTGGATTTTGGCGCATTAATATGAACAAGCAGACGGCAAGGCTCTTTTATTCTCTCATTCACTCCTCATCCCTCACTCATTTTTCCTCTCACACTAGCTTTCACGGGAGCCGCGATAGCTCAGTGGTTAGTGAACTGGACTAAAAAGAACAAAAGGTAGGGTTCGATCTCAACCGACGGGGTCCGGTTCACCCAGCCTTTAATGGGTACCAGATTTTTATAAGTAAAGCGGCACGGGCGTAATACCGACAACATTACCCCGAAAATCATGTGCCCACGGTCTGTAAAATGTATGGTCACTAACACCATATTCCCTATGTGCCATTAGGCGTGACGGGGGTACTTTACTACTTTTTTACTAGCTTTCTCACTCACACACTCACACCCCACTCACCCACTTACTCTTACACACCCACTCATTCATTTACTCTTTAATAAAAAAAAGTAAAGTACCCCCGTCACGCCAAGTGGCGTATGGGGAATATGGTGTTAGTGACTAAAATTTTTACAGACCATCGACACATGATTTTTGGGGTAATGTGGTCGGTATTACGCCCGTGCCGCTTAACTTTCACAGAAAAAAATCGGGTACCAATTAAAGCCTGGGTGAACCCGGAAGCCGTCGCGTAGGTTGGGATCGAACCCTACCGCTTGTCCTTTGTAGCCCAGTTCACTAACCACTGAGCTATCGCGGCACCCACTTACTCTTACTCAACCAAATTCATTCTAAAGCGAAGTGATGTACTGTTTAGTGTTCCAGGTTATCTTCATTTGTCAAATATTGAACAGTGATTATCAGCAGTAGTGTACTCTGAGTCACATTCTATGTTATCAACTGGTTTTATTTCACATCTCAGTAAGTGCTTCCATTTTATGTGAAGATTGTAACTAGACACACACTGCCATTACCAGCACTGATGTTGTAACAATTGTCTCTGACTATCATGATCTTCGCTAACACACTCCTCTAATGTTGTTGCTTTATCCTGTTGTTGACTTTGCCTTAAACAACGACACTAAACACTCCAAGACCGCCTCCATCTCAACTGCTTTGAGAATTAGCAAAACGTTATGGCGGAGTGTAAGTAAAGATCATAGCTTAGATGGTAAAGTGCGAAGAAGTAAAAGTAATTCCTCCCCCATTCTGACGTCATTTCCTTGTGGCCACCGTTTCCACAAGAACCAAGGAGCGAGGTGTCCTATCATCAATGCTAACAGAATAGGATTTGAGATAACAGAAGAAACGACGAAGTAAGGACAAATTAGATACGTTCAAAAATAAAAACATAAGGAAGGAAAAGCAGCGGAATAAGTAGATCATTTCGCATATCTTGGAAGCTAATAAGATCAATAAAGAATCACAGATAAAGAAATTATAATCAGAATACACAGCAATAACTTTTAGAAACTGTGATCAAATATGGAAATCAAAAGCACTCAGCACAAAAACAAGCTTTGAATTCTCAAAAAAATGTATTATTCACTCTAAAGTATGCATACGAGCGCCGGATATAACTTGAAGAAATGGAAAATAAATGTTTATTAGCATTATAAAATGCATTCGAAAACAAATGTCTTTGGTAAATACGCTGTATTATATGATGGAATAAGTTCAATCTTGTGGATTAGTACGAGAATTGGTCATGCATCCAGCAATAGCATCTGTAATGAAGAAAAGATGTACATGTCAGCTGTATGATGAGAACAGACAACAAGAGGCTTACAAAAGCAAACACTCAAATGAGGGAAAAAGAGAAAAAAAATGCTAGACCAGCTTAGAGAAGCACTATAGAGAACACTGAGACGAGAGGCAACAACAGCAGACACGAGCTCCCTCGCCGAGACCGACAGGCTCATCCAGAGTCGTGTGGCGAGACAGCAAAATGGGTCCTGGGCAAAGCTTGACGATTAGAAGCAAAGATCGTAAGAGACGGAGAGTCTTCAATCTCTGTCCTGTGAGCGTCTTTGGTGCGAAACGACAATAGAGAGGCTACCTATTTTCATCTGCAATAGCTTATACCGTGTAAACATACACATATAGTTCAAGTGTTTTCTCCTTCTTCTGCCGCAAGTACCAATGGATGCCAGTTGTTCTTTTCTTTGCACATTTCTTCTTTATTACAAATCCGCCACACGTTATCTATTTCGAGCTTCACGATAAGTTCTTTTATTCACTTCAGTCGTTGATACTGCAATCTTTCTCTTACGCTTTTGCATCCATATCATTTTGCAATGTTTTAGTTAATCATCATCATCATCGTGTGCCTTCTCCGCAACGAAGGTTGGCTACCATGGATCGCCATTCTACTCTGTTTCTTGCTTTGATGGTGCAGGCTGTCATAGATTGACTTGTCCATCTTTTGATGTTACTCGTCCATGTTAGTCTTGGTCTGCTCTGCCTCTTTTACCTTGTATTTTTCCTTCCAATATTACTTTTAGTAGGCTGTTGTGTCTTTTAACATGCCCGAAAAATTTCATTTGTCTTGTCTTAAATTGTATTTAGTAGTTCTCTTTTTATTTTCAGTTGTTTTAAAACTTTATCGTTTGTTATCTTTTGTTTCCATCCAATTGTACTTATTCTTCTATAAATCCACATTTCAAAGGCTTCAATTTTCTGTTCTGTTTTCTTGTCTAATGTCCATGTTTCTGCACCATACAGGAATTTTGAGAAGATGTAACATTTTGCCATTCTTAGTTTCAGCCCTGTTGATATTTGTTTTGTTGTTAGTATATTTTTCATGGCATTTAGTTAATAGATAATCGTAATATGTAATCAACCACACACAGGATAAATCGGCAACTGCACTGAAAACACACAGCACAAGGCAATTACAGTTAACTTGTTTTTAAATTACGTGCGATTCGAGCGTAGAAGCATCGCGTAAACTCGGGATCAAAATTCTCTCGAATTCAGTGTTCAAGATCAGAAATGCTGGAAGTTAACGACATTCTAAATATGAGGCTATGCAGTGATATGCTATCATCATGCTCAACATTTGAAGAACATTGAACCCTGTCGAGGTCATCGCGACGCCATACATAGGCCAGCTGTATACAGATTTAACAAGTCTTGAGCAAACTATTGTGTGTTGTTTCTTAACTTATTACCGCCAATGTCTTCTTAGCCTCCGCCCGTTAAGTCAGTATGTTGTGTAGCTAGCTTACGGAAAACTGCGATATCTGTGCCTTTTGCCCCCGATGCATCCGTCTTTAGCACGGGTAGTTTTGCTTAATAGTATTTTTGTTCCCGGACAAGAGCAATTTTTAGCCTTCCCTTATCAACTTTTAACTGCCACTGGTACTTTAACGTGCTAGAATGCACACGGGACATCCTGTTTTTCACCTTTTTCTAAGAGGGCGAAAAACTGGGTCTCACTACACTTTCTATTCTATCCATGGAACCAGTTTCACTGCAATAAGGAGTTTCATATATCTGTTCCGTCATATGTCACTACAATAAGGAATTTCATATATATGTTCCATCATATGTCACTGCAATAAGGAATTTCATATATCTGTTCCGTCATATGTCACTGCAATAAGGAATTTCATATATCTGTTCCGTCATATGTCACTGCAATAAGGAATTTCATATATCTGTTCCGTCATATGTCACTGCAATAAGGAATTTCATATATCTGTTCCGTCATATGTCACTGCAATAAGGAATTTCATATATCTGTTCCGTCATATGTCACTGCAATAAGGAATTTCATATATCTGTTCATTCATATGTCACTGCAATAAGGAATTTCATATATCTGTTCCGTCATATGTCACTGCAATAAGGAATTTCATATATCTGTTCATTCATATGTCACTGCAATAAGGAATTTCATATATCTGTTCCGTCATATGTCACTGCAATAAGGAATTTCATATATCTGTTCCGACATATGTAACGGCAATAAGGAATTTCATATATCTGTTCCGTCATATGTCACTGCAATAAGGAATTTCATATATCTGTTCCGTCATATGTCACTGCAATAAGGAATTTCATATATCTGTTCCGTCATATGTCACTGCAATAAGGAATTTCATATATCTGTTCCGTCATATGTCACTGCAATAAGGAATTTCATATATCTGTTCCGTCATATGTCACTGCAATAAGGAATTTCATATATCTGTTCCGTCATATGTCACTGCAATAAGGAATTTCATATATCTGTTCCGTCATATGTCACTGCAATAAGGAATTTCATATATCTGTTCCGTCATATGTCACTGCAATAAGGAATTTCATATATCTGTTCCGTCATATGTCACTGCAATAAGGAATTTCATATATCTGTTCCGTCATATGCCACTGCAATAAGGAATTTCATATATCTGTTCATTCATATGTCACTGCAATAAGGAATTTCATATATCTGTTCCGTCATATGTCACTGCAATAAGGAATTTCATATATCTGTTCCGACATATGTAACGGCAATAAGGAATTTCATATATCTGTTCCGTCATATGTCACTGCAATAAGGAATTTCATATATCTGTTCCGTCATATGTCACTGCAATAAGGAATTTCATATATCTGTTCCGTCATATGTCACTGCAATAAGGAATTTCATATATCTGTTCCGTCATATGTCACTGCAATAAGGAATTTCATATATCTGTTCCGTCATATGTCACTGCAATAAGGAATTTCATATATCTGTTCCGTCATATGTCACTGCAATAAGGAATTTCATATATCTGTTCCGTCATATGTCACTGCAATAAGGAATTTCATATATCTGTTCCGTCATATGTCACTGCAATAAGGAATTTCATATATCTGTTCATTCATATGTCACTGCAATAAGGAATTTCATATATCTGTTCCGTCATATGTCACTGCAATAAGGAATTTCATATATCTGTTCATTCATATGTCACTGCAATAAGGAATTTCATATATCTATTCCGTCATATGTCACTGCAATAAGGAATTTCATATATCTGTTCCGACATATGTAACGGCAATAAGGAATTTCATATATCTGTTCCGTCATATGTCAATGCAATAAGGAATTTCATATATCTGTTCCGTCATATGTCACTGCAATAAGGAATTTCATATATCTGTTCCGTCATATGTCACTGCAATAAGGAATTTCATATATCTGTTCATTCATATGTCACTGCAATAAGGAATTTCATATATCTGTTCCGTCATATGTCACTGCAATAAGGAATTTCATATATCTGTTCCGTCATATGTCACTGCAATAAGGAATTTCATATATCTGTTCATTCATATGTCACTGCAATAAGGAATTTCATATATCTGTTCCGTCATATGTCACTGCAATAAGGAATTTCATATATCTGTTCCGTCATATGTCACTGCAATAAGGAATTTCATATATCTGTTCCGTCATATGTCACGGCAATAAGGAATTTCATATATCTGTTCCGTCATATGTCACTGCAATAAGGAATTTCATATATCTGTTCCGTCATATGTCACGGCAATAAGGAATTTCATATATCTGTTCCGTCATATGTCACGGCATTTCCCAAAATGCATCAGTTAATTGTGTGTTAACAATGTCGCTCAGTGCACATCGTACTCGACCTCACATGGGGCGATTCCAAATCTTCTTTGTCGCCTCTTACGACATGCGTGGCAGGTAACGGTGACTATTCTTATCTCGCCTCGCCGTGTGGGCTCCGGTAACCAGGTAGACGATATCACTTCCCAGAGACAAGACAAGAGGTCAAGCAACGAAGCAACCAAAGTTTCCAAGGGAACATTCCTGATGTATATGACGGGATTTGAACCCGAGACTTTCCTGTTCAGAGGCCAACGTCTTACAATTTAATACAGTCTCAAAAACTATTGTCTAAAGATTCACGCGGAATAGGAAGAAAAAGTAGCTCAATACAAGAAGTAAAGAAACAGAATACGAGAAGTGAAGAAACAGAATAGAAGAAGTGAAGAAACAGAATACAAGAAGTAAAGAAACAGAATAGAAGAAGTAAATAAACAGAATAGAAGAAGTAAAGAAACAGAATACAAGAAATGAAGAAACAGAATAGAAGAAGTGAAGAAACATAATTTGGGAACCGCTGTCATACATCAAACAGTTTTAACACCAGAGAGTAACCCTGACAAAATGAGACAAGAGCACGTTTCACTGCTTACCGCTGATCTGCAAAGGGAGGATCACTGGAACTGGGAGAGATATGGTTTCCTGGCGTGATGGGAATTGTTTGTCCTGGATATTAGCACTTCTACACTGAGCTCAAGGGAGCGAGTAGTGAGTTCTGCCACACCGCACTGGTTGAGTCATCAAGTTTACAGAGGTCTGGCCAATAACCACGTGACAGCAGCTTACCGTTGAGGTAACGTGGTAATGTATTGTCAAATTATGTTAAGGTACTGTTTGGCACAGTAAATGTACTAGAATAAATGTTACCTTACTGTGATGTGTGTTTTTATTTTTTTGTTGAAGGTGTTAACGGCTTGTCTTTTGTGATAATGAATAGTTAATGAGAAAAGAGCAAGTTGTGTAAATATTTTGTCAGGAGCTTGATTGTTGCTGTAATTGATTGGCTAAAAAAATAATGTCTTGAGTTATGGATGATGAGTTTTCAAATCCAACCTGGGTAGACGATATAGTGAAGAAGACCAGAGTGAAAAATAAATTGATCATTGTGAAATATGGGGATTATGGATCAGAAGTGATAAGTAAAAGTAAAGAGACCCCCGTCACGCCAAGTGGCGTTAGGGAATATGGTGTTAGTGACCATACATTTTACAGACCTCCAGCATTAGACTTTTGGGGTAATGTGGTCGGTATTACGCCCGTGCCGCTTTACATTCCCAGAAAAAAATCCGGTACCCAAGATGTGATAAGGGTGAACTGATTTTCTGAGGAAAAGGTGGTGGGGTTCATTAATCAATTGATGGTTTTGAGGTTCACGCGACCTCAAATGGGTACCGGATTTATTTCTAATTACAGTTGGATTAAAAAATATGCCTAGGTTGAAATAAATATGGTCACCAGCATCATATATACTGTAGTCATAATGGGTGAGGAGTTCATTCTTTCTCTTTCTTTCTTTCTTTCTTTCTTTCTTTCTTTCTTTCTTTCTTTCTTTCTTTCTTTCTTTCGTTCTTTCTTTCTTCCTTTCTCTCTCTCTCTTTCTTTCTTTCTTTCTTTCTTCTATTTTCATTCTTTCTTTCTCTCTTCACGTCTGCCTGTCTTTGTTTCTTTTTTCTGTTTCTTTCTTTCTTTCTTTCTTTCTATGTTTTCTTTCTTTGTTTATTTGTTAGTTTCTTTGTTTGTTTCTTTCTTCATTTCTTTCTTTCTTCCTTTCTTTCTTTCATTACTTCTGTCTGTCTTTCTTTTGACTTTCTTTCTTTCTACTTTTACTTTCTTCTTTCGTTCTTTCTTTCTTTCTTCTTATTTAATTCTTTCTTTTTTCTTTATTTATATTTTCATTCATCTTCCTACATTTTCTTTCTTTCCTTTATAACTCATTTTGTTTCCTTTTTCGCACTTTTGTTTCTTTCATTTTCTTTCCTCCGTTTTCTCTCTTTTCTTTTCTTAGAATTTATCCATCGTTATTATTTTCCCCCTTCTTTATTCTATTCATCTTTTCGTTGATCTCCTTTCATTCACTCGTTCTTTCTTCCTTTCCTCATGACATTTGTGTCATTTTGTGAAGTAAGCCAGTGGGGTTTTTGAGATTGTCAGAAGATTAACGTCTGAGGTTGAGATCAAATGTTTTATCGAAGTCCCAGGTAGAATAAACCTGTTGACCCTAAAAGGGAAAGAACCCCGAGTCGGCTTATTGGGAAACGACAGACCAAGTGCAGTAGGAACATGCACTCTAACTAGGAAGATCTAGCAGGGAAGAAATGAACCGCATAAATGATCCTTGATCGTGATTCAACTGTTGATAAATATGTTACGTATGTGGAAAACAAGAAAGCTGAATGAATGGTAATAGGTAAGAATAACATCATTATGTGCCATACCGGGAGGCGTATGCAAATATGTCCTTCCACAATCATCTATCCACCGTGCATCGTATACATTCTTTTGTTGACTGTTTTTTGTGCCATGACACCAAGATATCTAGTATTTGCTCTCTTTGTTGTCCGCAATCTCTCTTTCCCTGTATTTTGCCAGTTGTAACCAAGTATTCCAGCATTCCTCTTCTCACGATGTGCCTGAACAATGTTGATTGTTTCTTTCTGTTTTGGGTAGCTCCCTTTTAGTGTTGGCCTCTTTGAGAATGTCATCATTGGTATTTTTAGCTGCCCAGGGAACTTTCAACATTCTTCTGAGAAATCTCATCTATGTGGCCTCTAATCGTCTTTTCAGTTGTTTGTTTACTGTCCATGATTCGCTTCCATATGTCAGAATGAGCTCTGTATCGCACTGATGAGCTCTCTTTTTCACTTATATTGACAAATTTGTTGCATAAGATATTTTTCATTTTCTGAAATGCTATTTTAGCCTGGACTTTTCTGCTTTTTATTTCTGTGGTGCATCTTCCATCTGATGTTATAATTGTACCCAAGTATTTGAAACGTTGCACTTGTTTCAGGTTTGTCACGTTTATTTTTATCCTGCATGCTGGTGATTATTGTTTTTTTCGATATGGCCATTACTTTTGTTTTCTTACTATTCAGGCTGGACCCTTTCTTGTTGCTTTCTTTTACTATTATGTCTATTATTTCTTGTAGCAGTGTAAGCAGGAAGGGAAAACTTTACACTTACGACCAATCAATCATAAGAAACAAGGTAGTCTATTTGCATAAATAGTAACAGGTGTCTATATTCAGACTACGGTACACATCAGGTTTCTCAATCTCGTATACAAACATCGTATATAAACATCGTATACTAACATCGTATACAAACTAACATGGTCATAACGGGTGCATTGTGCATCTAGTCAAGGCAAATCAGCATGTATCGCGTCTTTGAATGCCACCCACTCCTGATTTCAAGGACAAAGATCCTTCATCATCTCCTAACAATTAGAGACACATTACACAGCGAAGCTGCTGCAGATACCTTGGTAGTGATTTGGACTACTGAAGACAAGGGGTTGGGTTCGATCCTAATCAACCGCTTCCAGGCTCACTAAACCTTTAATGATTACCAAATTTTCTTGGTAAAGAGACAGCACAGGCGTAATATCGACCACCTTACCCAAAGAAAATATGCCGATGGTTAAAATAAAAGGGACAGTAACTCCATTTTAATTAAACATCACGTAGCGTGGCTGGCCGAGAATATGTATTAAAAGGGATAAAAAAAAAGTAAAGTACCCCCGTCACGGCAAGTGCCGTATAGAGAATAAGGTGTTAGAGACCATAAATTTTACAGACCTGCGGCACATGATTTTTGGGGTAATGTGGTCGGTATTACGCCCGTGCCGCTTTACTTTTCCAGAAAAAAATCCGGTACCCCATTAAGGGCTTAGTGAACCGGAAGCCGTCGGTGGGATCGAACCCTACCTCTTGATTAAAATGGATAAGCGGAGATATATTAAAGAACTAGCTAAAAGACAGAGAAGGCTGCAAGCAAAGGTAATTCGTACAACTGAAGGAAGAAATTAATTGCAAAATGCAAGCAGATTGGGAGCCACGATAGCACAGTCGTTAGTGAACTGGACTACTAAGGACATCGACGGATTTTTTTTTTTCTGAGAAATTAAAGTGGTACGGGCGTAACACCGACCACATTACCCCAAAAATCATGTGCTGAAGGTCTGTAGAAATTATGGTCACTAACACCATATCCCCTATACGCCACTTGGTGTGAACGGGGTACTTTACTATTTTTTTTACTTTTATACAAGCTGGTCATTGTCTTTATTACAGATACGATCTGTAAGCTGCTTAGTAAAATAATGGAACAAATGAAGAGATGAAAATAGTACTTTAAAGATTTGTAAAAACAGACCAGACCCAAATAATGCTCCAGATATACAATTTGTACTACCATCAGAGAAACAGTTGTTGCATGTTAACTAATCCTCCAGATATACAATTTGTACTACCATCAGAGAAACTGTTGTTGCAAGTTAACTAATCCTCCAGATATACAATTTGTACTACCATCAGAGAAACTGTTGTTGCAAGTTAACTGTAAAAGACCATGCCAACATTTTTGGGGACAGGAACTCTTGGAATACGCTCACTGGTCATGAAGTCTGCACGAATTCGGCGCCGGCGCTTTACGGTCGTGCTGATCGCGACGACCCTCACAGCGACCCGATATGTGCATCATGAGGTGTGCAGCTCCCGCTTCCACACCCCCCCCCCCCCCTTCCACGCAAAAAAAACCCAACACCTTCACTAGCACAGTGTGAGCGATCAGGATGCGCTGGTTGTGGGAGGGGGGGGGAGGGGGGTTGAGCAGATAAAGGAACGTCCTGCCTACAGTACCGTCATTGTGTTCTAAAGCCTAAAGAATAGACCAAGTCAACTATGTTAAAGAAAATGAAAGCAACATTAATTGAAAATCTTTTCTAGAACTGCGTTGTGAAAGGACGAAACGAGCCATGCATATCTGCCGCATGTGCTTCCTCCTTTAATCATTGAGACATTGACATACTCTAGATCAAGCAGAGCTCGGTTGACATACAGAGTAGCGTTAACGTCGCATAACTCTCCCTTACTAAAAACATGATCTATGTGCAAGTCATTCGTTAGCCATATCGGAACCCACAACATAGACCATCAGACTGGTGATATTCATTGACTTCGATGGACGATCATTAAGAACGCGCACGCATTGAGAATATATTTAATATAAATCATACTTTTATCAAATGGTATCTTTTTATTTCACCAGAATTATATTAGTAAAAATTGATGTATTTCCACATCCAAGGAAGGCTAGCAAAGCATTTGGAGATTGTTTGTCTGATAAAATAAAAAGAAAGAAGAAAAACGTGAAAGGAATTGATCGCAATGTTTATTTGGCCCGTTACTTGATGAAGATAAATTTGGAAGAAAAATATCAATTTAAATAAACTCGGGTGGCAAGGAGATTAAAAAAAAACATCGCGTTTACATTCTATATTTATTGACATAAACAAAGCAGGATGACATTATGCAGTAAACAAATTGAGGCCGACCAGGGTCTTCTAGATAAATGCGCTTATTTCTGTATATATATTCATCTTGAAGATTGCTGTTCTCATTTAGTCTTCCTGAAAGAAAGCGTGAAATGGATTGAATTTGCTTTATTTTGTAGTTTGCATCAATCAGCGATAATTACGTCCTGCTGACAGAACATCAGAGGACCACCATTTGCAGTCCACGCAAGTATGACTCATAAAGGCGGAATAGACAATAGAAGACACGAAAGTAAGGCTTCAACAATTTCCTACAACCTGCCATGATGAATTGTCTCTGAATTTTAAGAGCAAGTAAAACAAGTAACCTGGACTCACTTAACAGGCGCAGCAATGAAGAAATGCATGTCGTTTTTGTCTCCCTTTTTCACCCCTACTAGTAATGCCATACTTGTTAGTCGGTTTCTCATGCCTAATTAGGGTGGTTGAGTGGGGATTTGATCAGCTATGGTTCTTTCCTTCTGAAACATACAATATGTTCATGCACGACGTATATCATTGAATATTATATTGATAATAATCAGAATTTAAAAAAACGGAAGATTTGATGAAATAATGAGGAACTCATAGACTCAAGAGAGCACAGAAAGGAGAGACATAGAAAGGACAGCCTGGTGGATGAGAAGTGAAACAGATTATTGGTGTCTGCCAGTACTAGGGCGCTCTGCTAAGGCTGGTCAATGACTTCACGTAGTGGAGGAACCTTGTTGGTAGCCCACAAGAATTCATTAACTGGGTTATTCATTAACGTTTATTGGTCAGGGGTCAATATATAAAAATGGAGTAGAATTTCAGGAGGAAGAAGAAGAGAGAAATAAAGAGGTTGATGAAAAAGAAGGTAATGATAAAGTAGCAGGTGTTGAAGAAAAGAAAAATATTAAAATACGTTGAGAAAAAAAGTTAAGGACGAAAATAGAAATGAAGATAGAGAAATTGAAGGAATAATAGAAGTTAAATAAGAAGAGAAAAAAGAAAGAAGAACTTGAAAAAGAATTTGAAATATAGGAAAGAGAAGAAAACAAAGGGGGGGGGAGGAGAATTGAGGAAGGGGAAGAGAAAAAAGAAGAGGAATAAGAGGAAGAGAAAGAGTAAAAGGAATAAGAAGTACAAGAAGAAGAGGAAGATGCTAAAGAAAAAAGAAGAGATAAAAGAGAAAGATGTTGAAAAAAATAAAGAAGGAAAAAAACAAAGAAGAAACAAAATAATGATGATTATGAAAAAAAAGATGGTGATATGATGATGAAGATGATGATTATGGTTATGGTTATAGTTATGGTTATGGAAGGCCCCGGTATTACTGCAAAACTTAATAAAATCCATAATTACTCAACCGCCCGTGCCAGTGGAATAATCCGAATTATTATCTCATCTTCTAAACAAAGAAAGGTAGCTGTAGTTCCCATCATAGCAGTCTCAGCACACGCCAAAAGACATAAGGCGTAACCGCACAGAAAGTGAACACAGCCATCTGTTCTCCATTCAACGATATCATCATTCATCGTAAACTATCGGAATATCGAAACACGATCAAAACTGATGAAACACACAGCTCACGGTGTGCACAGAGTACTAAACTCAGTAGTTCCTGAAACAAGCCGGACTTAGAATATGAGGAAACTGTAACAAGCAACACTTTTCAGACATAGCCTCTAATGGTTCCTGCCGCCTATCCACCATATTGACCGGAAGTTCACGTCCTCCTGTAAATTATGACCGTCATATTTTTTTTTTATGTATAGCGCTTGATGATGCTGGGACATCACCTTGACTTCAGATCCGAACATATGAAACACAGTTAGTCATCGGACTATCCCCGTCGCACATCAAACAACAGATTGTAAGATCTCCCTGCAATGTGAATTTGTGTAATGATGATGATGATGATGATGATGATGACGATGGTGATGATATGATGATTAAGAACAAAAAAAAGGGAAGAAAGAACTTACTGGTCTACATAGATAGAAACTAAATTTTAAAAATAAATAAATAAATGCTGACAAAGGACACATGATGTATCATCTTTTTGAGATCAATGTGCCTCAACCCGTTTGAATTCTTTAAATATAATAAACATCACTATATTCAACTCGTTCAATTCGGAAAGATAAAGGCTTATAATGACTCACTGCACCAACATTTCTAAAACAAACCCTAAATAAAGACACAAATCATCTTGCAAGTGAAACCTTCAGACAATACGGACATGTATTAGAACAAAACCAACAATAAGGAGAAACCAAATAAAAGCTTAGAGGTAGAAAATTCCAACATCAACGAGCTACTCTTCGCACATGACCAATGCCTAATATATGAGGATGAAAACCTGCTACAACAGCATTTAACATCTCTAGATACAAGTTGTGCAAACTAAAGTATGAAAATTTACACTCTGCAAAAACCGAGGCTATGAGAATAAGCAAATAAGATATCCACTAAGCATTAACATCAAAGATAAATAAATAAAACAGGTAGAGGAATTCAAGTATTTGGGCACAATGTTTACAGAAGATGGAAAACTAGACAGAGAAATTGACATTAGAATACAAAAAGCAACTGCTGTCACATACCAGCTTTCACCGTTGTTAAGGCATCCAAATATTTCTATAGCAGCTAAACAACAAATGATAAATATCATTTTCATACCAACTTTGTGCTGTGAAAGTCAAACATGGACCCTTTCTAAATCACATTTAAGAAAGATCAATACATGTGAGATGCAATGCTTAAGAAAAGTAACAAATTTAACCAAATAACAAGAAGAGATAGAATACCAAATGAAACCATAAGAAAAATGGTAGGAATAAAACCCTGCCAATAATATATAGAACAACAACTACTTAAATGGGGTTAAGGCAAAGAAGTGCAAATGAATGCATACAAATGCGAAGCTACAGTAAAGCTGAATATGAGGAAAAATAAAAAGATAAAAAAAATCGGTATGTTAGAAGCTTTACGTGATAAGTGGACGACACAGACTAAACGACGTTTAGCAGTTCATGTTGCAGGAATAATCTAAACAAATGATCAACCCGAGGCAGAAATTAGAGTTATGTCCCTTACCGTGCTCCAGGAAAAATACTCCAGAGATACATGGACACAGGTATTCAAAACATGGATCCATAACTGCAGCATCAAAGAAGTAGGCATCTATATAACCTGGGAAAGGATTTAAAAAACACTCTCTTCCAGACGGAGTAAGGTTTATAAGGACATTTTTCAGAACAAAGGCCATGGCACTCCAGACAGCCATCCAGACTTTAAACACACAAGAGGTCTTACGTCCAAAATGTTCACTCCAAGTGCCGCAAGGTTAGTCGTACAAGAGAGTCTACGTCCAAAACAGGGCAGACTTATCCAAGACATACGAAATAATAAATATTCACTGACTGAAAAGACAACTAGTTCCTCAGTAAGTACGAGCACACAGTGGATTACCGAGGACGTCCGGTCAATATGGCGGATAGGCGGCAGAAATCGTTGAGGTTCAGTTTTAAAAGTGTTCCTTGTTGCAGTTTCTTCATATTCCAAGTCCAGCTTACTGCCGGAGCTACTGAGTTTAGTGCTCTGTGTACACCGTGAGCTGTGTTTTTCATCCAGATCGTGCTTCGATATTTCGATTTCTTACGATGAATGATAATATCGTATGACGAAGGACAGTTCAGCTGCGTTCACTTTCGGTGCTGCTTGGCGTTATGTCTTTTGGCGTGTGCTGTAGCTACTATGAAGGGAATGCAGCTGCACTTCTTTGTTTGGATCCTTCGATGAAATGAGTTTTAATTTAAATGATTCCGCTGACACAGACGGTTGAGCAATTATGGATTTCATTCGTTTGCTATGATACTGGGACCTTCTACTAACCATAATAATATACCCTTGATCTCCACGTAGTTCTCTTGGACCTAGACTACATACTTCCTGACTAACTTCGGAAGTCACACAAGTCATCATCTCGCCCTTAGATACGAGCATTCGGCCGGTTTGAGGATATACGATTGATTATCATGATAACGTAGACCACACAACACTGGATACGCTCACAAAGCCGATTACTCCAAACAATGTAGTCAATAACACACGAAACTCAACGGAATGTAGCTCAAAACCCATAAAGTGAAACCTTCGACTGACATGACAGAGCAGTCCATATTAAGGAACTGTAACTTGTAAATAATTGGCGCCACACAAATCCAACGACGACCACTGAACAGCAATCAATATGACGACGTAAACCGCATATAGAGTTCAAAACGGGGAAGGTCGCATTCATAATACTTGACTTGCCAAGGTAAATTGCTGCCATGTGCACGACTCAGTAGCACCGACACGAATACATTAAGCGGAACGTCCGATTGATTTTAACACAGAAATCTACATTGGAGAGCTGAGATTTTTCAATCCTGCATCGGTCACTGGAAATGAACTCTATTCCACCAACTTGAAAGCAGTAGTCCCGCTTTGAGTTACATAGTATGACACATCCATTTATTTTTCGAGGGAGAAAATTATTATTATTATTATTATTATTACATAATAGCTATAATTTTTTTTTCCTTTAAATTAATAATCCTTCATGTCTTGAACTAAGAATTTTCAGTATGTCATCTTCTGTAATTACAGGGATTATATTCATCTTAGTTGATTTATGAACAACTTTCAATATTGCGTCTTATGTGGCAAATACTTGTCACATCCTTTGTTTTACTAATGAGTTTCCTTTTTTAGCTCCCTTTATACACAATTTTCCATTCGCTTGTCTATCCATTTAAATAACAAGCTTTTAGCACTCAATCTCCAAGTCTCAATATCAGTGAGATCTCTTGGTTAAGCCTATTCTGTCTAGTTCTCAGTCTAAAGATAACCGAATGTTTTTGAGGATCGTAGAATTCGAGTCTGCGATAATCTGATGCAAGAAAATAGTTTTTTTTTTATGTTTCAAATATGCGGACACAAAAAAGCTGAATAAACAAATCAATGTTTCAAATGACAAATTCTTCAGCTATACACACTCACACACATGTACGCTAGCATATCTACTAACACACACAGATACACTTACAGATTGCAAATATACATTTTGTGTGTGCATAAATGGTGGCTGAAAGCATGGATGTAAGATATCGGAATCTGGATAAGAAAAGGCACCGTCCTTAAGTCACCTAACTTACCTTTTTATGACATTTTTACCTCGGGTGTACATGAAAGATTGAGCGTATGTCCCTCCACTAATCACATTCCTCGATCATGCATTATATGAAGCTTTAAACTCGATCATCTAGGGTAAACGGCAGATAATCTGGTCCATTATTATCACCTTAATTGTCCCGTCATCTATACAAATTGGTCTCTGTCCCGCAGGGGGCGTACCGCTTTAAGTTATCTGGCGTACCAACATTGCAGAGCAGTGGCTAGGTTATCTGTCTACTGTGGGATTACAGTGTCCGGCCTGTTCATGAAGGTAAAAGCAGCGACGACAACGATGTCATGGTTGGCTAAACATAATTTCCACACAGTTTTGGTTACGGACTCGCAAAGAATGCTACGCATGACTGGCAGGGAGTGTCTACGGCAGAAGTGGATGCAGCTTCTAGATAACTCAAAAGAGAACGTTGAGCTGAATGTACTGTCCAGGATAACCAGGTATGCACGACAATAAAATAGCTGATACGCTAGTTGGCAGATCTGGCACTGAGTTTAGCCTGGCTCTCGTAATTCGCCTTAAGTCTTACAGCATCGGGAGTAAAATAACATGTTTCTGAACAAACCCCTGCGTCTGTATCGGTATAGGAACTATGTATTTTCGTCAATGTAACTTTAAGGAAGTTGTCTTATTTTATTATTTGTTTTGGCAACATCTGGTTATTAACGTTTGCTGTGAACATGCTATTTTTACAATTCGAGTTATCTAATACAAGTAATTTAACTCTTCTCATTTTTTTGTATGTTATATATACTATTTTGTTTCTAATAATATCGCAGCCGATGTTGTCTCTTCTTGTTACATTGAGCTCTCTTATTAGAGTTGGTATTTCAGTAATTTTACGTTTATTACAGTCTCTCTTTCCGTTTCCTGTCATTATTTAATATATCAGAACCTCAGGCAAGTAAAGTCAGAATGTTGTGACCGGATAATTCGTATTTGAGGGATCAAATCGATAATTAGTAGCATGCCTATGTTCTTAGAATACGCCCCCATCTCACCCGATCCTCTCTATGTAGAAACGATGGCATGAAATAAACAAGAAATTAAAGCCTTTGCCGTTAAAGCCAAAGGAAATATGGCTCGCTCGGAGAGGCGCTTCTATGCGTTAAATTTCGCCATAAATTGTGATTTTAGAAGTTCAGGGAGAAACTTGATATTTGAAAAGAAAAGATTTCCTACAAACCACATTCTCTGATGAGGGAGAATCTAGGAGACAATGGGACCAATGGTTTCCTACAAACTACATTCTCCGATGATGGAGAATCTAGAAAACAAAAGCGTCGGTTATTTCTAACAAGCGACATTCCCTCATGAGGAAAGCACAACTGCTTAACAAGAAACCAACAAACCAGCAGTAAAATAGACGCTTTCTTCTCATTCGAGAAAGTTACTTTGTTAAAAATTATGTAAATAATTTGTAAAGTTTCACCAAAAAATAGTTTTAAAAATAGGTTTTAAAATAAATTTGAACGACTGTATCAACAAGTGTTTATAAAAAAAAGGGCGGAAAAGATGTACACGTAGGATAGGAATCAAAAGAATAATAGTAAGCTAAAGGTATAACATAGATGTGTATAATAGAAATAATAGGATGAAAACGAAGTAAATAAAATATTACAGAGCGAAACAAATCAAGAAGAATAAAACCGTGAGGAAATTGAGTAGTAGAGACAAAGACGCCATTTCTAAGAAGAATATTGAGAGTTCCAGAAGAAAGGAAGGAAGGAAGGAAGGGAGGGAGGGAGGAAGGAAGGAAGGAAGGAAGGAAGGAAGGAAGGAAGGAAGGATGGATGGAAGGAAGGAAGGAAGGAAGGAAGGAAGGAAGGAAGGAAGGAAGGAAGGAAGGAAGGAAGGAAGGAAGGAAGGAAGGAAGGAAGGAAGGAAGGAAGGAAGGAAGGAAGGAAGGAAGGAAGGAAGGAAGGAGATAATACTGATGTTATTTACACAATTATAATGTACAACAGAAAAGCAAATACATAATTCATAATAAGAGTTAAAAACAAAACAAACAGTACCAGTGATACATTAAATCAAATAAATATAACAATTCACATTGCGTGTAGCAGGAACACACAACATTAAATATACATCCACAATGACAACAGTGTTTTAGCATTTCTCGTGACGCAATGTTACCATACGGAGAGCATCGATCATGTCACTAAAATGCATTCCTATAATCGATAAATTTGGCTCTTATGAAGATTCAGCATAACTTGTTGAAACATGAGAACATTAGCGTGATCGACTGGGACAGGTGGATCAATATGTTCAGCTATTTAGCTTAGCGATGTAAAGAGTAATAAAGGTCATTATAAAGACCTTAACAGACTTATATGTCTGCCGCAAATCCTGTATTAATAGATCTGTCTAGAATCTAATTTCCAGGATCTTGTTAGATTTATTAACTGGAGTTACTTAGCGTGGTTTGTTAGTTGGTTGTTAGTTGATATGTTAGTTATAAAACTGTGTTTTATGTTGATTGCGACCTTGGTGCTAAAGAATGTGCCAGTGTCGCGATGTAATTTAGAATGTTATCTTGTCTCCGAGTTTCATAGACAATAAATATTTTACTTACTTATTATTACAGTCTGTGGATTAGTTTGGTAGCGTTGTAGATCAAGAGGGAGAAACAGAATAAGCCATCAGAATAGCAAAGGCGGCTTTATGTTTCAAAAACCTTGAAAAAATATGGCAATCAAAGATATTCAGTGCGAAAACAAAAAATACAATTTTCTACTCAAAACGTATTATATGTCCTAACTTGTGCTTGAGAAAAAGACAATGGAGATTGAGATAAAACTCAAAGCAATTGAAGATAACTATCAAAAAAAGATCATCACCATCATGAGCCATCCGGGTTGGCGAAGGCGATCATGTCCTTCCACAATCTTCTATCTACAGTGCATCGTATCAGTTCTGTTGTTGACTGTTTTCCATGCCATGACTCCAAGCTATCCAGTATTTTCTCTCTTTGTCGTTCGCGATCTCTCTTTCCTTTTACTTTGCCAGTTATAACCAATTATTCCAACTTTCCTCTTCTCATGATGTGTCCGAAAAATGTTGATTGCTTCTTTCTTATGCTTTTTAGGAGTTCCATTTTACTATTAGCCTATTTGAGAATTTCTTCATTGGTATTTTTTAGCTGTCCAGGGAACTTTCAACATTCTTCTGAAAAATCCCATCTCTGTGGCCTCTAATCGTCTTTTCATTTGTTTGCCGACTGTCCATGATTCGTTTCCATAGGTCAGAATTGATTCTATAAAACACCGATGAACTCTCTTTCTCACTTCTATTGACATAGATTTGTTGCATAAGATATTTTTCATTTTCTGAAATGCTATTTTGGTCTAAGCTATTCTGATTTTATTTATGTGATGCATCTTCCATCCAATGTTATTATTATGCCCAAGTATTTGACGCGATGAACTTGTTTCAGATTTGTCCTGTTTATTTTTATGTTGCATGCTGGTGATCATTGTTTCTTTGATATGACCATTATTTCTGTTTTCTTACTATTCAGACTGAGACCTTTTTTGTTGCTATCTTTTACTATTATGTCTATCATTTCTTATAGTTCATTCTCTGATTCTGCTATTAAGTATGTGACATCCACATAACGCAAATTATTTATGTTGTTGACTTCAATTCCTTTTTTGTCTACTATTGATCTCATATGTTCGCTGTAAAGTGAAAACAAATCCGGCGACAGAACACAGCCTTGTCGGACTCCTTGTTTTATATATTGGAATTGTCCTATTTGGTTACTAATTCCTATAGCTGCTGTTTGTTGTCAGTACATGTTTTTTATGATTTGCAGATCCTTGCCATCAATGTTTAAGATAAAACGAAGAAATAAACTTTACCTTAAATAGAATGAATTCAATACTAAAACTGAGATAAGGAAAACGGCCACGCATTCATTTATATTGTGTCACCATCCTCATCAGGGCGCATGTTCTTTACAGAATTTTCCATTCACCACAGCCCATATGAAGGAATCTGTCTCTAAACAGACATCCCACTGAAAGTGGCATTCACCACAGCCCGCATGAAGGAATCTGTCTCTAAACAGACATCTCACTGAAAGTGGCATTCACCACAAGCCGTATGAAGGAATCTGTCTCTAACCAGACATCCCACTGAAAGTGGCATTCACCACAGCCAGTTTGAAAGATTCTCTGTCTCTAACCAGACATCCCACTGAACATTGCATTCACCACAGCCCGTCTGAAAAAATCTCTGTCTCTAACCAGATCTCCTACTTTTTCTCTTGTCACGTTCAAGGTCTCCTTGATGTATTGAAACCACCTTCTACTTGGTCTACCTCTGCTGCGTCCCCCAGAAACCGTGCCTTCCATAATTGATCTTTTCAGCCCGCTGTAGTCTTTTGTTATGGCAAGAGTATTTGAATGTCATCTATAGAATGGTGTATAAAAGCCATTTCCTTTAAATGTTTAAATCTTTTAGTATGCCTTCTCAGAAGTCAGAGTTATCTGCCTGTGCGGCGAGGGACCCCTGTACACACGGCTGCCAGAGAAAAATGGACCAACATGTAAAATTCAGTTCCTAGTCTCTAGGGACTTCGTCAGAGGTCAAAGCTGGCTAACGAAAAAAAAATTAATGTCTTCTTTGCTCTTTGTCATTATTCAAGGCATCCTAGACTGCACTAACGTTATTGCCATAATATACATAAACAACTTACTGATTACCTAAAAGATAAACATCTGAATGACATATTTATATACGACTAATATATGTTGTACACTGGGAGCAAACAGCAATAATAAAATATAACAAGGAGAACTCTACACCCATTGATATAAAAAGAGCTGTAAGACAAGGATGCATCCTATCACCAAGCTTGTTCAATCTATACACTGAGCAAATCTTTAAAAACATCATAGAGATGCCAGGCCTAAACATTAATGGAAATATAATCAATAACCTCAGATATGCTGATAATAATGCATTACATGCAGAAAATCATAAAGAACTACAACAATTACTTAATGAAATAAACATGACAAGCATCAAATATGGACTAGATATGAATATATAAGAAACCAAAACTATGATAATAAACAAAGATAATAATCAGAACCTACAAGTGGATATCAAAGTTGAAAGAATAGACCTGGAGACAGTTCAGAGCTATAACTACCTTGGACATACTATAACCAGTGATGGAAAATGTAAAACTGAAATAAACAAAAGAATAAGAACGGCAAAAAGTAATTTTAATGCAATGAAAAATATAGTAACATCAAAACAAATAACACCAGGGCTGAAACTAAGAATAGCAAAATGTTACATCTTCTCAACATCCTTAAATGGTGCAGAAACAGGACCATTAGACAAAAAAATAGAACAGAAAATTGAAGCTTCTGAAATGTGGATATATAGAATAGGAAGAATTGGATGGGGAAAAAAAAAGAAAACAAACGATGAAGTCTTAAAAAAAGGTAAAACTGAAAAGAGACCTATAAACACAATTCAAACAAGACAAATGAGAATTTTGGAGCATGTTGAAAGACACAGCAGACTACTAAAAGTAATCTTGAAGGGGGAAATACAAGGTAAAAGAGGCAGAGGCAGACCAAGTTTAACATGGAAGAAAAACATTTAAAGATGGACAAATCAGCCTATGACAATCTGCACCATCAAAGCAAGAGACAGAGCGGAATGGCGCTCCTTTGTAGTCAACCTTCCTATGTGTAGCATTCTCTCTCGATCATGCGCTGCAATCAGTTTTCTTCACTGAGCAGTCCAACCGGATCGATTTGGATGCGATGTTTATGGTCCTTAGTGCCAACAATTCTTGGCCTCCTAATACTTTCTTTTCACTAGATTTCGATTTTACTTTACTCACAAATCTGAAGACAGTTCACTCATGAATGGACAGGATTTTGAAATGTTAGAACATGTTCGATTTCCTTTAATCTAAAACTGTGAAATCAACATACACTTTGACGATGAATAAATTTTCAACCACAATCATCATTATTATCATGTGCCGTACTGTTTGGCGTAGGTGATCATGTCCTTCAACAATCTTCTATCTACAGTGTATCGTATCAGTTATGTTGTTGATTGTTTTCCAAACCATGACTCCAAGCTATCTATTATCTTATCTCTTTGTCGCCCGCGATCTCTCTTTCCGTGCATTTTGCCAGTTGTAACCAAGTATTCAAATTTTCCTCTTCTTATGATGTGCCTGAAACATGTTGATTGTTCCTTTCTAATGTATTATAGGAGCTCCGTTTCTGTATTGGCCTCTTCGGAAATGTCCTTATTGATCCTTTGAGCTGTCTAGAAAACTCTCTACATTCTTTTGAGAAATCCCATCCTGTGGTCCACGATTTGCTTTCATAAGTACAAAGTGGCTATATATAGCATCGATGAACTCTCTTTCTCACTTCTATTGACTTAGACTTGTTGCCTAAGACGTTTTTCATTTTCTGAAATGCTGTTTCTGCCTGGGTTATTTTGCTTTTTATATCTGTGGTGCACCTTCCATCTGACGTTAATGTTCTGCCCAAGTATTTGACGCCTTGCACTTGTTTCAGACTTGTCCAGCTTACATTAATGCTGTATCATGGTGATGATTGTTTCATCAATATGACCATTACTTCAATTTTCTTTCTATTCAGACCGAGATCTCTCGTGTTGTTTTCTTTTACTATTATATCTATCATTTGGTGTAGTTCATTCTGCTACTCTGCTATTTAGATTGTGTCATCCACATATCTGCCACTAGCTTTAGAAATTATCATCAGCTCTATCACCAAAGGACGTTATACTTTTTACTTCATCTTGTAGTGGTGTTTGTTTATATTAATGGAGTGTACATTTGGGCTAGAAAATGCATATTTGAATAGATTTCGATATATTAGACTCAGCAGTGACTCCATTTTGTTTGCACTAAATATTGTAAATCATTGCACCACAGATGACCACCTGTCTGGAGCAACTACACGATTTTGTTATCACTGAAAAATCATATTCTAGAAAGACTGCCGTATTTAAATATAGAACAGATTTAATTGAATGAAGAGGATGAGGCTGGTGTTTCAGTTGCGTCTTTGTGTTTGCATCTTTTCTTTTCTTGCTATGTTTTTTTGTCTCTTTACTTCTTTTATTCGCATGTCACGTCTTACCAGTGCATGCTATTAGTTACATAGAATGCGTGAATATAAACTAATAGTGTATATATGTTTCCATATATCGTGACTGATATATTATAGGACTGGACATTGCAACAATTTCCTGACCTCAACTGTTGCTTGGTATCAGATCTTACGGGTAACAAAGATGACGTCAGAGTTGGTTAAATTTTAACTTTTCAAAATTCTCAAGGGGACAGTAGTTATAGTTTGTTTCAGATTGTTTGCCTCCCTAATTCCAGTAATATCTCGAAAACCGTCTGATAGAATACCATGATTTTTTGCATGCGACCTTAGATTTTCAATGACGTAACGAATTTATCATTTAAATTATCGTATGTGTTACCGTTTCCTCAAAGCGGCAACTTCCTTTGATCTCCTTCATATTTGTATTTATTTTGACACAAAAAAACAGAATGTACGGTAAATGAAGATCTTTTACACTTTTTAGAGGAAAAGGCGTAACTTTTATTTTTATATAAGGGACATTATTACTTTATAATAAGAGAGTAAGTAAGTAAGTGTTCCTGTCATGCCTGAAGGTGTATAGGGGAATAAACCGCCACAATTGCACTTTTTCACAACATGCTACCCATTTGGATTGGGCTCTTTTAATTATACAACTAATATTGAATCAAATCAAAATAGGCCGAACATTCACCGAATAGAAATTATTTATTTTAAGAACACAGAATACATCGTCAACTCACTAAAAAAACAGTTCCTGAAGTGGTCCGTATCCAGAGTTTCCAACTCCAACAAAGTCACTTCAGTAAGTTCAAACAAATGAGTTTTATTCAGAATCTGCCGAATCTAATAGACGTATTACCATTTTTGGTTGAATAACCCACAGACCATCGTTTCTCCAATACTTATCTTCCTCAACCATAACATGGTCTTCACAACTAGCCCAATAATCTTTGTCTATGTTTGAAATAGCAACATTGGTAAGCTCTTTAACATCAGATAATTTGAAAGTTTTATTTTCGGATGCTACTTGCCCTTTGATCTTTGCCCAAACTAATTCAATAGGATTTAGGTGTGAGTGATATGGAGGCAGCCTCAAACATCTATGACCATGTTCTTCAATTAATTTATCTATTTGAAATATCTTTGGCCGTTGTATCTGTTTTACAAGTGAAAGTAATTCAGGCTTGAGATACATATCGTTAAATGGTATTTGTTCCCTTGTCAGCCATGTCTTTATTTCAGCTTTAGTGCTTGATGATGTTGGAACTTTTTATCTTCTTGTGCCACTTTGTTATGGTAAGATGCATTATCCATGATCAAACAAGATGGTCGATCTAATAAAGGCAAAAGAGTGTCTTTAATCCAATCTCTGAACATATGACTGTTCATCTCTGAATGATAATCCTGGTTATCAGTTGACTTTGCAATAAAAACAAGTTCAGCATTCTCCACCAGGCCATTATTTTTGCTCCCAGCATGTGCCACTATAAGGCGCTTTCCTTTGCTGCTAGGTACATACCTTTTAATAGTCCCATCTAATGACTGCCATTCTTTTTCATTTGTGTGGTGGGCATTAATCCATGTTTCGTCCAAGTACACAATGTCATAATCTTCATTACGCATTTGTCTAACTTCACGTAAATATTTGCTTCTTGCAGCTACTAAATGAGGTTTCTCGCAAATGATGTTTCTTCCACAAGAATATTTTCTAAAAGTGAAGCCTAAACTCCGCACACTTCTCCATAGTGTGGTTTTTGATACATCAATACTGGTGTTCTTTTTAAGCCAAATCTTAAGTTTCCTTATGGTAACTTCTTCCCCTAAGTCAAACATTTTACAAATCTCTCTGCGGACAAGTTCTCTGTCAAAACTGTCTAACAAATGTTTTCTTCCTCGACTTCTTTCTTTCCTTGAACATTCACATTGAACATTTTTCACTGATCTATGAAACGACCGTTTACTTAAACCTAACACGTGCATCGTTCTCTTTTCAGGATTTGATATGCTGTGATATAGACTCCCTCGTTTTGCCTCTCTACAAAAATATAAATATAATTTCTTTGTAATATTTTGTTCAGTAACAAATTTCAACTTTAAACTCATTGTTAAGGGCACAACTCACAAAACACGCCTATGTAAATAATTTGATTTTGTATTTTTGGTGACGTTATACTAATGACGTGATACAAAAAGTTGACAATTTTAATCCAGTAAGTGCAAAACCAGAATTGCGCACCGAATATAAGAGAAATTTGCTACACATATGTGCAAATATTGACAAAAATCTGACATTTGCAATTCAATAGTGTAAACCGGTGCCTTTACCCACCAACATATAAAGGAAATTCCCAAATGAAGATGTTTAAATCATTCTTGAAGTGATATGGAAGGGGTAAATACTCTTAAATTTTGATTCAAATGTGCCCAAGTTTAATCATACTTTTATCCTCCTGGTAAGCAAGCGCACAAGAAAAACCAGCAGTTTGTTTGCAATTAATTTATTTTTTCTATTACGTTATGAGATTCAGTAGGTTACATGCAAAATATCAGCACTGTAGCACAAATGGTTGCTGAGCTGTGGTTTTTTGAAGTGAGGCAAAAAATCTGAAGCGAACTATAGTTACATTCAGCCTCTTTTCCTTGGAGAATTGGAAGATTCATGGACTTTAATTGATATCAGACAAAAGACAGGGGAGCTAATAGCACAGTCCGAGTAGTGGATTGTGTTCCTATACACAAGAGAGGGTCATGATAGACCAGTTGTTAGAGTGAGCTTGACCGTTGAAGAGAAAAGGTCTGGTTCGATTCCTTTAGTCAACATCTAAGATTATTAAGCCATAAATTGGTACCAAAGATTGTTGAGAAAATAAGAACAGCACCAGCGTAATGCTGACCACATTACTCCAAATATAAAAAAGTGTGCCGATGATTGAAAAATATGATCAGCAACATCATGTTCTGCATACACCACACATCAGGTAGGGCAGAGCTCTTTACTTCTTCCTTCTTCTTGAAACAGATACATGGGGCAGTGGGAGGGGCTGGTATTGCAGTTAAGACACTTCTTATTCCACTCTCATCCCTGTAGCACAGAACATGAACTGTAAATATGTATAAGTTACACAAACCTACTCGTACTCTAAGTTATATGATGCGTATGTCATGCGTGCATTTGATTTGGTAGTTACCCTAAATACCAAACAGCTTCAACAGTGCTACAGTTGTAGTTCTCAACAGTAGCAAATATTTATATTTTTTTTCAACAGTGCTACAGTAGTAGTTCTCAATAGTAGCACTTATTTCAATACTTTCAACAGTGCTACAGTAGTAGTTCTCAACAGTAGCAAATATTTTTATATTTTCAACAGTGGTACAGTAGTACTACTCAATAGTTGCAAACGACCATCATTTTTAAGAGGACGTGAACTTCTGGTATATGGTGGATTGGCGGCGGGAACAATTGAAGGCTATGCATGAAAAGTGTTCCTTGTTGTAGTTTCCTCATATTACAAGTCCGGCTTGTTGTCGGAGCTAATGAGTTAAGTGCTCTGTGCACACCGTGAGCTGTGTCTCATCTGTTATGATCATGTTTCGATATTCAAATTATTTACGATGAGTGATGACATCGTATGCCATAGAACAGTTGGCTGTGTTAACTTTCTGCGCGGTTTCGCCTTATGTCTTTTGGTGTGAACTGCTACGATGTGGACTAGATTTACCTTTCTTTGTTTGGGAGATGAGATATTAATTCGGATGATTACGCTAGCACGGGCGGTTAAGAAATTATGGATTTTAATTCGTTTGCAGTGATACCGGGGCCTTCCATAACCAAATAACCAAATAACCAAATAGTTGCAAATGTTTTCAATATTTTCAACAATAGCTAAAATATTGTAATCTCAATAATAGATAAACTATTCATTATCAACAGTAACTATGTCTGAATAGGCAGAAAATTAAGTAAGCGGTAAAGCATATTTTGTGAGTACAGTGTTAGCGACTATATTTTTTTTTGATAACAAATAGCACATTACGTGGTCGGTATAACGGTCATCATCATCAAGTATCGCGCCCGCTGGCGTAGGTGATCATGTCGCTCCACAACTTTCGATCTCGACAGCTATTTATCATTTCTGTTGTTGACCTTCTGCTAAGCCATTCTCTTAAGCTCTCTGGTATTTTTTTCTCTTTGCTTCCCTCTATCTCTTCGTCCCTCAATTTTTCCAGTTGTTACAATATATTCCAGTTGTTCTCTTCCCATTACATGGCCAAAAAATGATGATTGTTTCTTCCTAATATTGGATATTATGAAGTATAACGATAGAACCCCTTTATTTTCCATGAAAATTTCAAGTACTTATTTCGATAGGCCGAATTCATACAGAAGACGGGTGTATTGCGTCAATAGACGCAGAAATCACAGCACGCCCCAAACTAATTGTACAAGCCGTGTCACAGTTGTTTCTGACTAAAACTTTAGAGACAAGAAAATCACCGGAGTCTGTAGAAATGTGGTTTTACAGAAGAATGTTGAGAATACCATGGACAGCTAAGAAGAGTAATGAAAACGTTCTGAAAGAGGTCAAAGCAAAAGGTGAGCTAATTTCCATATTAGGAAGAAACAATCATCATTTGTTGGACACGTAATGAGAAGGGAACAACTGGAATATATTGTATTAACTGGTGCAATTAAGGGACGAAGAGAGAGAGAGAGAGAGAGAGAGAGAGAGAGAGAGAGAGGGAAGCAAAGAGAAAAGATACCAGACAGCTTAAGAGAATGGCTTGGCAGAAGGTCAACAACAGAAATGATAAATAACTGTCGAGATCGAAAGTTGTGGAGAGACATGATCACCTACGCCAGCAGGCCCGGTACTTGATGATGACGTTGAATACTTTAGTTGATCTCTCCAGTATCTTTGTGATGACAAAATACAAACTCTCTTTTCTCTAAAACGTTGGAAGTGATTGAAGGAACTAACAGTTTTAAAGCTTCTGTTTTAAAAAAATGGAATATTACAATCCTCAGATTTTCCAGCTTTAGATGTTTTACTGCTAAAGTATTAATCAAACATAAACATTTACTTTAACCAAATTATTTTACTTTTGTATGTGTGGTAGCACAAATTGAAACCACTTCCAAAAAATATCAATGTTAAGATTAAGCAGAATGTACCTGGATCAGGACGTCTTCATCCATAAATGCTGTCAAATTTCCAAGACTAGAACTATAATGTCACTTTGAGAATAAAAATAACAACCGTGATGATTACGCCCATTTAGCGCCCTTTTACGATCTGATGAACTAGGGGAGTAGCCGTCAAGTAAAGAAAGTAGTAGTTTACGAAGATATTGAGGGAAATCTGAGACCTTTTGGTTGGAAAATGTGGAAACTAAACACAGACTCCTCTAATCAATATTGATCCAACCCAGTCAAAAAACGAACATGATTGTAATACCTTAGAAAGAAATATAGGTAAATATATAATACGATTAATAATAATAATAAATAAGTATATATATATATATATGTACCTTACAAACGTTTTTTGGGGTCAAGTTCTATTAGTGGCGCTGCTTTTTTTCAAGTTTGATAAAAATATATATTTTTTTTAAACTTTAGCAATAAGAACATTTTTGTTCCCGATTAGCAAACCTCAATTGTGTTCAAATCTGATGTATTGACATGTTAGCGGGAGAAATGCACCGTCGTGTTAACGTAATTACGTCGATCGTAATAATGTACCAAAGTTCTGAATGAAGCCAAGAAAAAGTGAACCTTGTTGATCTCCAGTATTAATAATATTAGCGAGTATTGGATTGCCATTTGGACAATGCAAATTAATGAACATTTTCCAAATAATACAGAGATCTCAACAAAAAGTGTACCAGTGTCGCCGTACTTGAGAGGATCTCCATAAAATGTTAAGGAAATAGTCACGGCTCTAATGCAATATTGGGAAATAATTACCTGAATTAAAATATACGTAGGGAGGTCAAAAAGTAATGCACACCAATTTTTTTCTCGGAAACTATTCGGGCAAAATGTGTGAAATTTTCACAGATTGTAGCTGAACATCCCCTTTACACTACCTATTTTTCAACATAATCTCCGTCCAAGCGTATTGCCTTACGCCAACGCGAAACTAGTTCATGAATGCCTCGTTTGTACCAAGTTTTGTCTTGCTCGCGTAGCCATTTTTTAACTGCACGGATCACATCCTCATCATTGTCAAAGTGTGTCCCACGCAGAAATTTTTTGAGTGGTCCAAACAGATGGAAATCTGAGGGAGCCAGATCAGGGCTGTAAGGAGGATGGGGCAGTACAGTCCAACCAAATTTGTTGATTGCTTCCCGTGTTACCAGACTTGTGTGAGGGCTTGCATTGTCATGTTGAAGCAACAAATCTGCAGATGGCTTATTAGGCCGAACTCTGTGTAACCGATTTTTGAGTTTTGTCAGTGTATTGATGTAAGCTGTCGAGTTGATTGTCTCACCTCTTGTCATTACATCAACAAGAATCACAACATCAATGTCCCAGAAGACAGTGATCATCACCTTTCCGGCTGATGGAGATGTTTTGAATTTTTTTTCTTTTTGGTGACTACGGATGATGCCATTCCATTGACTGCATTTTTGTTTCAGGCTCATAATGATGTGCCCACGTTTCGTCACCGGTAACAATTTTTGACAAAAACATTTCTCCTTCAACAACGAAACGCTCCAACAATTCAGAACAGAATGTTATCCTTTGAACTCTGTGATCATTTGTTAGGCACCGAGGAACCCATCGAGCGCAAATCTTTGAATATCCGAGAGTTTTAAAAATTGCGATTGCACTTCCCTTGCTGACTGTAAGCTGCAATGCCAATTGCTGACTAGTGATACGCCTATCCTTACGAATAATGGCATCAGCCCGGTTTAACATGTCTGTGCTGGTAGCCGAGGCAACACGTCCAGAACGCGGTAAATCATGCAGCTCCACTCGTACACTTTCTGCAGCTTTAATTCTCTGAACCCAGCGACTAACTGTGCTCCTATCGACTGCAGAACATTTGTACACTGCACACAGTCGTTTATGAATGTTTGCCACAGTTTCTTTTTCCGCAACCAGAAATTCTATGACAATCCGCTGTTTGTAACGGACATTGTTGACAAGCTCCATTTTAACGGTTCATAGATTGCGTAATATTTATCAGAATGCTGTGCATTTGGTACACATAATTGGAACATGTCATATTCCAAGTGTGCAAAATTTCATATTCCTATCTTTATTATTAGCCGAGAAAAAAATTGGTGTGCATTACTTTTTGATCTCCCGTATTACAATGTTAGGAACTGACAAATTAAAGGTGATATTTTCAGTAAAACAAAAGAAGATATGCCGAATATAATTTGTTGGGATATGTTTTTGAAGTACCTGATACTGTATCGAACTATCTATCTATCAATTGGCCTTTCGAGGCGTAGCCGGCCCATAGGGCGTAGACCAAGATACTCCTTCATCTGTATTTTAGTTCTAGCAGTTTTCAATTCTTTTAAAGATACATTATCAAATCTCGCCATTTGTCTCTGTTCTGTGCAAGCATCTCTATCTCATTGAGGGAGCCGATTCCTGCTGCTGATGCCTCTCTCATCAATTTTCTTCTCCGTGTCTCTCTAGGTCTTCCTCTTTTTCTCTTAAGTAGTATCTACTTTATCAAAATATTCTTAGTACTCCAGAGTGAACAGCCTTACATTTCTAAGTCTGTCACGTTCGCCACCTTCTTTGCTACCTCTGACTGTCGAGGGAGTGCAAGCTGTACTGGCTGTCCGAATCATTACATTTGTTGCTGTTGTATGAAGATTACAGGGGAGGGGGGATTACACGAAAACTGAAAAAAAGAAGGAAAGAAAGAAGTGGCCGTATAAGGAATATGGTATTAATATTCATATTGTTGTTTTTAATAGACTTTTTAAAATATATTTAGTCTTCGTCCTACCTTTTTAGCTCCCTGTGGAGCATAGGTCTTCAACAAAGACATTCCAAGTCGATCTGTTTTTTTGCAATTCTTTTAAGATCATTCAATATCTTCCCCATCATATTCATCTCTGCTACTATCTGTCTTCTCCAAGAATTCCTTGGTCTTCTTCTTTGTCTTTTCTCCTGGGGATTCCAAAAAAGGGCCTGTTGTGTAATACTCTCAGTTGGCTTCCGCAGTGTGTGTCCTATCCAGTGCCATTGTCTTTGCTGTATCTCATTATGCACTGGTATTTGACTGGTACATTTCCATAATTCTATGTTAGTGAATTTGTCCTGCTATTTCCATCCTTTTATTCTGCGTAAGCATACATAAAAGAAAGTCTGTATCTTCATGATTGTCAGTTTTCTTGTTCTCCGTGTTTCACAACCATATAATGGGATCGATTTAACATTTGAGTTGAAAATTTTAATTTTTGTTTTAAACCTAATTTCTTTGGATTTCCATATGTTTCCCAGTGCAATAAAAGCTCCTCTTGCTTTTGATATCCTTATTTTGGTATACTTTTCTGTTCCTCCCTCTTTATCTATATTACTGCCCAGATAAATGTAAGATTGTACGTCTGTTAGAGGTATTTCTCATAATTTTATCTGGTTATTGCCAACTGCATTAATTCTCATAATGTTGGTCTTATCTCTATTAATCTTTAGTCCCAGTTGTTTAAATTTCTAATCAAGTATGTTCATTTTATCCTGCATCTGTTGATGGCTGTGTGATAGGAGAGCTATGTCATCAGCAAAGTCTAAATAATCCAGTTGCTTGGTCAGTGACCACTGGATTCCATTTCTGTTGTTTTGGGTTATTTTCATAATCCAATCTATGGCCAGTAGATAGAGAAATGGAGACAGAAGGCATCCCTGTCTTACTCCTGTTCTTATTTCAAATGCTTCTGTAAGCTGTCCTTCATGCACCACACCACATTTCATTCCTTCATACATTGTTTTTATCAGGTTAATAAACTTTATGGGGATTCCGTAATGATTCAGAAACTTCCAAAGCATTCTTCTGTCTAAACTATCAAATGCCTTTTCGTAATCTATGAATCCAATATAAAGTGGGGATCTTAGTTCTAAACTTTGGGTGTTCAACTATTATACGTAGAATAGTTATTTGATCAGCACGTGATCTGTTCTTCCTAAAACCTGCTTGTTCATCTCTCAAATGTTTCTCTATGGCCTCTTTTGGTCTCTCCAGAATGATTCTGCTTAATATATTTCCTGGCACTGATAGTAGCATAATTCCCCTATAATTTGTGCACTCCTGTAAACTTCCTTTCTTTGGTAGTTTGATCATATAACCTTCTTTCCAGTCTTTAGGTATTTCTTCCTCTCCAAAATTTTATATAATAGATTATGTAACATCTTGGTAGGGGTGTTAATATCTGCTTTGATGGCTTCCGAAGGAATTTCATCTGGTCCTGTGGCTTTACCATTTTTAATAGCTTGATGGCTTTCATTATTTCTTCTTTGCTTTTTTTTCCTCAGTTAACGTGTAACTCTTCTTCTGCTGGTAGTATATCTGGAGGATTATTTGAGCCGGATTTGTTCAAAAGTTCTTCAAAGTGCTCCTTCCATCTCTCCATTTGTTCCATTATATTACTAAGCAGATTTCCTATCTTATCTTTAATAAAGGCGTTGATCTGTTTGTATTTTCCACCTAATTTCTTTGTGCTGTTGTACAGTTTTTTTTCATTTTCCCTTTATTTGCTGCTTCTTCTGCCTCTTTAGCTAGTTCATCTATATATTTCCTCTTATCCCTTTTAATGCATCTTCTCACTTCTTTGTTCACCTCTGTGTAATCGTCTTGTGTCTTGTCTTTCTTACTTCTCGTTTTGCTTTTATTTATGTCTGCTTTTTTGTTATTTCTTTCTTTAATTTTGTCCAGGGTCTCAGCTGTCATCCATGCCTTTATCTGGCGTTCTCTTTTCCCCAGTGTTTCTTCGCATGTCTCTTTCATTATATCTTTTACCTGTTTACAATCATCTTCTATATTTATTGTATTTTCTAATTGTTGGAGGACTTGGTATTTGTTTGATATTGTCTTTGCGAATTTATCTTTAATTCCTTGTTCTTTAAGAAACCCTACATTGAAATACTTTCTACCCTTGTGCGTTGTAGTATGTCGTTTTAGTTTAAGTTTAAGTTTGGCTATCAGAAGATTATGATCAGAAGCTACATCTGCCCATCTATATACTTTTACATCCTGTAAGGATGATTTAAATTATTATTAATACATATGTGATCAATTTGATTTTCCGTTCTATGATCTGGTGACACCCATGTAGCTTTATGCATATTTTTATGTTGAAATATTGTTCCTCCTAGGCTCACTTGATTAAGGGCTCAGAAATTCACAAATATCTCTCCTTTCTCGTCATTCATATATTTAGTATGTATAACATCAATATTAAATGCGGAACACTTAACTCGTCAGTTCGACTGTCGAAACAAGAGAGAAAGCATTGGTCATGGGCATGGATGACATCGCTCCTCACTGGAATAAATTATAAGGAGATAGTACGCTATGATAAGATCATTGTCGCTACAATCCAGACACACCCATGGGTGCTCCACTCATCTCCTAGAAATCTTGAGAACCTACAATAACTCTAGAATCCCCGTCGCACGGTCTGAGATCAACAAACTCTCAACATCATCATCATAATCACGCTACTGCTGGCGTAGGTGATCATGTCTTTCCACAACTTTCGATATCGACAGTTATTTATCATTTCTGTCGTTGACCTTCTACTAAGACACTCCCTTAAGCTGTCATGTATCTTTTCTCTTTGCTTCCCTCTATCTCTTTGTCTCTCAATTTTCCCAGCTGTCGGAATATATTCCAGCTGTTCCCTTTTCATTAGTATAGTAATAGTAGTAGTAATAGTAGTAGTAATAGTAGTAGTAATAGTAGTAGTAATAGTAGTAGTAATAGTAGTATCCTTCAACAGTCATAGATGATTTATTTTTTCTTTTATTTCTCTGTGTTTTTCACTTTATACAAAATATGTCTACTTCTTGCTTGAGTTGGAGCTTTAGAGTGTGTTTCCAAAGATTGCGTTCTGCAGCTATTTCTTCCCAGGCTGCAGGGTTTATGTCCAGAATTTTCATGTCACGTTTACATACGTCTACAAATTGAATTTTTGGGCATCCCTAGTTCTTTTGCCATCAGCTAGTTATCCATAGAATATATCTTTTGGTATGCGGCCATCTGTCATACGGTGTACGTGGACAAGTAGCGTAACCGACGTTGTCTGAGTAGCGGGTAGATGTACGGGAGGCCTGTGCGAGTGATGACCTATACGTTTGTGAATTTATCCTTCGCGGTGATACTAAGAATACAGCGCAGACACCGTATATGGAATGAATTTACCCTTCTTTCCTGCTTTGCATAAGTTGTCCATAATTTGCTGCCATACAGGAGGATACTAATGAAGTAGGCATTATAAACTGCGGCCTTTGTTGTAAACGTCAGTTTGCTATTTTTGTTGTTTGTTTCTTCCTAATATTGGATACTAGCTCCCTTCTGGCATTGACCTCTTTCAGAACGTTTTCATTACTCTTCTTAGCTGTCTATGTATACAATCACAATTCTACAACGTTTTCATTACTCTTCTTAGCTGTCTATGTATACAATCACAATTCTACAACCTACAGTGATTTTCTTGTCTGATGTTCCATTGTCCATGATTCACATGCATATGTTAAGACTGATTCTGCATAGCATTTAAGAACCTCTTTTCGTGTTTTCATGATCAAAAATGTATAGTACAGTATTTTCCTCATTTTTTGGAAAAGTATATTTGCCTGAGTTACGCTGCATCCCACCTCTGTTGCATACCTACTATCTGAGATTAACATTGTACCAATGTATTTAAATTAATTTACCTGTGTTAACATTATTCCACAAACCGTACGGATGCATTATTAGTCCGACTTCAGTGCATGAAACTTAACTTGAGAGTAACATCAACTATCGAGTTACACTTTTGTTTGGTAAAAGATCTGACAGGCAGTAGAAGTGTTCATCAGTTACATATGGCTCTGAACAAGGTGGGATAATGAGCTGGGACAAGAAGAGTCCCGTGAGAGATCTCTAGAGGGAGATCTTCCCGAAGGTCAGATTTTAGGTAAGGAGATGGCACAACTGCGCAGTACAACACAACCTAGACCACTTCGTCTTTTCCCTGATCTATGTTTTTTTTTTTTACATATACAACGAATGTTGAATGCAGAACAAGGAATAACATCGCATGTGCTAAGTAATATACCAGTTTTATTGTTACTATTATTACTATGTAGCAACATGTGGAGGTAACCTTTATCTCCTTTTATTTCAGTTTTGACTGCTAGAATACACATTTAGATCAGAGAAAGAGTATCTGGGTATATGCCCTATGGGCCGGCTACGACTCGGAAGGTCAATATATAGATAGATAATTTCAGTTTTAATGGTTTCACTTCAATGTGTAAGTCATATACTCTCATTCACGCACTAGTCGACTAAGAGTGTCAATAGGGAAACAATTTCACGATCTCTGGATCACGTATACCCTTTCCATAAATCTAGAATACACAGGGTAACCTTTGTCAGCTACTTCACTATTACAAACATGAACAGTCACAGAAAGCATGTCCTTCCGATACCATTGAACACGCATTGATAATTCCCAATTTGTAAACAGTGTCTATGTAATAAATTCCTCTGCTTCTTCTTCCTTTTTAGCTCCCTGTGGAGCATATGTCTTCAACAAACACTTTCCAAGTCGTTCTTTTTTTTTTGCCATTCTTTTAAGATCATTCCATGTCTTCCCCATCATCTTCATCTCTGCTTCTATCTGTCTTCTTCAAGAATTCCTTGGTCTTCCTCTTTGTCTTTTCCCCAGAGGATTCCAAAAAAGGGCCTGTTGTGTAATACTCTCAGTTGGCCTCCGCAGTGTGTGTCCTATCCTAAGGAGGGTTGGGCATGGGACTGGCTATCCCATACTGTAAAAAATGTCCCGAAAAACTTCTTAAACATGGACAAGTCAAAGAAAAGATGTAATAAATTAACAAATACAAAAAGCAAGTTGTTGAAAATGTATACAGGTTCCCACATTATTTTCGGTCAATATAAATGCAAATTGAACTAAATATTACAGGATAAAATTCCACTTTTCAATTTCTTATGTTAACAATATTGATTTTATTATCCTCTAATATAGAGGTAGGCGCAGACGGCGATGTCAAATTATAATATATCTCGTATATTTTAAATTTATTACAAACATTATTACAACCATTATTACAAACATTATTACAAACATTACTTCAAATATTATTAAAAATTTTTGCATTTCGCTGCAAATTCCCATTGTTATTATAATTGCATTTACATACGATTTCCATATATCAGCTCTTTCAAGTTAAAATATATAATATTTTATGTATTCTTGAAGCCACCATAATTGTGGTATAATTTAACCGATGTGTGTGGTCTATTTCTTTAGAAATGTAAGGCTGAAGACAATGGAGAGATTGAGTTGAATAATATAGGAAAACATAAACAAAACAGGTCAGGTAAAACATCCACTAATGACGATTTTGGCACAAAAAAGAAAACATGAAGCAGGATCATAAACACGTTATCAGATCAGCACAATGTAGGTAAACACGGAATTAACAGATAATAGTAAAATAAAGCGACAAGGAAGGTTTCAGTCTAAATAGAAAGAAAAAAAAAGTGATAGTCATATTCAAGAAACAATCATCAACATCATGAAGCATAAAAATAAACATGACAAATCTGAAACAAGTGCAACGCGTCAAATATTTGGATACAATAACAACATTAGATGGAAGATGCACCACAGAAATAAAAAAATACATTATAGCTCAGGCTAAAATAACGTTTTAGAAAAAGAAAAACGTCTTACACAACAGGTCTATGTCAAAAGAGGTGAGAAAGAGAATTCGTCGGTGCTGTACAGAGCCAATTCTGACCTACGGAAGAGAATCATGGACAGTAGACAAACAAATAAATAGACAGTTCGAGGACACAGTGATGGGATTTTTCAGAATAATGTTGAAAGTTCCCTAGACAACTAAAAAGATCAATGAGGACATTCCTAAAGAGGCCAACACAAAAAAGGGAGCTCATATAAAAACATCAGAAAGAAACAATGAACATTCTTCTGGCCCTTCATGAGAAGATGACAGTTGGAGAACTAACTTGGTCAACTGGCAAAATAAAAAGAAAGAGAGATTGCGGACGACAAAGAGACAAAAATAATAGATAGATTGGTGTCATGGCATGGTAAACAGGCAACAACAGAATTAATACTATGCACTGTGGATAGAAGATTGTGGTAGGACACTATCGGCTACACCAACCGGTAAGGCACATGATGATGAACATATACGTCGGGTGGTGTAAAAGGGGGGAGGGGTGGCTAAGGGGTGTAAGCATGCAGTTGTGATGATAGTTTTAGTGTCTTTTTTTAACTAAAAGAAGAAACTTTTTTATCTGATGATGAATTTGTCAACACGAGAGCAGATGTAGGACACATTCACAAGGAATCACATGTAAGAGGACAGAGAAAAGCAAATAGCTATTTGGGAAAATAATCATACACTCAGGTAGGAAAGAGTACGCAGAAGAAAACAAATAAATAAGTAAAAAGTACACAATGGTATAGAGAAGAAAAGTAAAACAAATAATATACAAAGAAAAAAAGGAACACACACAATAAAATACACAACGACATAAATGAATACACACAAGGAACGAAAAAAAAAATACACAATGATATAAACATTATGTTGTATTTATTATAAAAAAATTTGTTTTCATTTTATTCTCGAATGAAGTCATAGTTCTTCGCGACTGACGAATTTTTGTTGGTCTTGGCCAGTTTTTGTAGGTCTTTGTTGTTTCCTAGTCCCGTGGTTGAGCCTTGCTTGGTCAATTTTATGTGTAGCAATTCTCCTGGTCTGTCTAGCTGTCTTTTACCAAATGATTTCCTTATGAATGACTGACGGAGAAGTCTTTATTCATTCAATCTCGGCACATGACCCGTACATTTCTAACACCTTTAGTAGTGTGAAATAGCGAGTTTTCTTATAAAGCTCAACACTTATTCTTCTTCAGATTCGTCTCTTACCAGTCCGTTTGAAATGTCTTCTTTCCAGCTAAGTGTTCCTATTTTTCTATATTTATATATATTTATATATTCTCCTATTCTTTCCATTTACTCATCCTACCTCCCCTCATGTAGCTTTCTTCTTCTTTTTTTCATTTCTCTACATCCTACTTCCCTCTTTTCTGTCCACCTCTTCTTTCTTATAATCAAGTAGTTATAGATAATTGTGTTTCACCGTTTGTTTTCGTTGTCCTTGTACTCTGAAGAAGGCCTCGGGCCGAAACGTCAGTATTGTGTTGTGTTCCTCCCTTGTAAAGCTGTCTTCATACCTTGCAGTGTTTACACTCCCCACCACTGGTTCCTTGAACAGTCTAAGTTGTGTTCATTTTACTGAGAACTTTGCATCTTCAGATGTTTGTCACGTTATTAAGAGCATGTGGAAGAAAGACCAGGAGCCTCCAGTATGATTGATACAACTGTTGCACCAAGCATTTCATCAGCAGAGCCATATCTATGGAATGTTAATCTGACATTGTTCTTGAATGATGTCCAAGTTAATGAGACATCAGAATCGTGTGGAGGCAGCTACAAGAAGGGAGCGGAGAACATCAAGTTCTGCTGCTATAAAGGAGACTTGCCTTGCTATCCCAGAATTGCCTTAAATGGGATCACTGTAGTTGAAAACTTCTCCTCTTGTGTAAACTACACATCCACATCTAAGAGTGAATCAGTGAAGGTCACAAAATCATATTCTCTCTGTGGTTTTACTAACTACAGGTCATGTGGCTTCTGTTGGATTGGAAATGATAACTTACCACCACTGTGTGTCTATATGTTTGGAATTGGAGTCATCAATGATGGCCTAACATCATCAAGTGCTATGACGATCATCATTTTCGGGAGGACGTGAACTCCCATGGTATATGGTGGATAGGCGGCAGGAACCATTGAAGGCTATGTCTGAAAAGTGTTCCTTCTTGCAGTTTCCTCATATTCCAAGACCGGCTTGTTGCAGGAGCTACTGAGTTAAGTGCTCTGTGCACACCGTGAGCTGTGTGTCTCATCCGTTTTGATCCTGCTTCGATATCCCGCTTGTTTACGATGAATTATGATATCGTATGACAGGGAACAGTTGGCTGTGTTCACTCTCTGCGCGGTTTCGCCTTATGTCTTTTGGCGTGTGCTGAGACTGCTACGATGGGGACTACAGTTACCTTTCTTTGTTTGGGAGATGAGTTAGTAATTCGGATGATTCCACTGGCACGGGCGGTTGAGCAATTATGGATTTTAATTCGTTTGCTGTGATACCGAGGCCTTCCATAACCAATAACCAATAACCAATGTGGTGCCAGTGCGATGCCCGTCATGATTTACAATTTGATATCTTCATCTCTTGACATTTTGCTGCCTTGGTAGGTAAATTTTGCAACGTTTTGTAAAATGTCATTGTTGAGTGTCTATCTATCTATCTTTCGTTCGCCTGAAGTATTGTCTGTATCTGCAATGTCGTTTCCTTTATAAATTATTGTTGAGTGCCATTTCAGAGTTGGTCACACCTGGAACTTTCGTTTTGTTCGTGTTCCTCTGGCGAGCTATTTGACGAGAAATGTTGTGGAGTTATATAAAGATACAGACAAGAAATGAAAAAAATACACACTGATAGAAAAGTAAAACAAACAAGGATGAAAGATATAAATACTCGGATATAAAGCATATACGCTAGGACAAGAAACATAACAAAAAGTGAAGGACTTTTTCCACACTTTATAATGTTCAGGAGAACATAGTGTTAGTGTCCTACTTGTTAATGAACAATGACACATTTCACATGTGATATGGTTAGCATCACGCCAAGCCGCCTTATTTTCCCGGAAACTTCCGCCTTCCATTGGCTAAGTAGACTCATAAACCGTCCAGAAAAGCTGAATTCAACCTCAAGTCTTCGTGTGTTCAGTAAACTGGACAACTGGCTATTGATGTACCGCTAGTGTCATCATGTGTTCAGTAAACTGGACTACTGGCTATTGATGTACCACTAGTCTTCATGTGTTCAGTAAACTGGACTACTGGCTATTGACGTACCGCTAGTCTCATCATGTGTTCAGTAAACTGGACTACTGGCTATTGATGTACCACTAGTCTTCATGTGTTCAGTAAACTGGACTACTGGCTATTGATGTACCACTAGTCTTCATGTGTTCAGTAAACTGGACTACTGGCTATTGATGTACCGCTAGTGTCCTCATGTGTTCAGTAAACTGGACTACTGGCTATTGATGAACCGCGGCTCAATATAAAACATACGCAGGGCAGGAAGGAGACACACGAGTACACAACTACACAAAAACAAGACCTGGGAGCGTCAATCGTAATGCCGCAGCACTGGCTTTGCATCAAAATAAACATAGATTTGACGGCAACTCGGGCCTCTCCAGTCGTTCGGCAAAAAAAAAAAACCTTGTACTCGACTGAAGCAGCTGAGTACTGCAAATACCATCGAGAAAACGCAATGAACCATTAACCTCAACAAGCAATTTTTAGTACGAAACGGTTTAACCTATATACGAGGTTAAAACAATGTTATGAAACATTCTGTGTATTTTACTTCAGAAAAGAAAATTTATCATCAATAATAGGAAGATGTATATATATATATATATAAATAAGGATGTAAAAAGGGCACACGCAAATATGGAACGAAGCGCACAATAACAAAATAAAAGAAATATAATGACTGAAAGAATCATACGGTAAAATAAAGAAACAAACACAAGATGTGAAAGACAAAACAAGCGAGAAGAGATAAAGAGACACTGACACAAAGAAATACAACATGTAAAGAAAACAGAAACAAAATCTGGCACACAGAATCACACAGGTGAATGCAAATACACATTTACAGGATCAAAGAAATGCACATAAATAATATGCACATAATCATAAAGACAACACTCACAAAAAGTGTTTGAAAACTGAGATAAAAAATGAGAAAATTAAGGACATTAAAGAATAAAGATGAGCTTATATATGTATATATATATATATATATATATATATATTGAGCCGCGATAGCTCGGTGGTTAGTGAACTGGACTACAAAGGACAAGGGGTAGGGTTCGATCCCAACCGACGGCTTCCGGGTTCACTTAGCTTTAAATAGGTATCGGATTTTTTATGGGAAAGTAAAGCAGCACGGGCTTAATACCGACCACATTACCCTAAAAATCATGTGCTGAAGGTATGTAAAATATAGGGTCTCTAACACCATATTTCCCTACACGCCACTTGTCGTGACGGGGGTGCTTTACATTTTTACTTACTTATATATATATATATATATATATATATATATATATATATATATATATATATATATAAAAGTCTAGTCTGAAAAGTGTTCCTTGTTGCAGTTTCCTCATATTCCAAGTCCGGCGTGTTGCAGGAACTACTGAGTTAAGTGCACTGTGCACACCGTGAGCTGCGCGTTTCATCTGTTTTGATCGTGGTTCGATATTCCGATTGTTTACGATGAATGATGATATCGTATGATGGAGAACAGATGGCTGTGTACACTTTCTGTGCGGTTGACTGCTATGATGGGGACTACAGTTACCTTTCTTTGTTTGAGAGATGAGATGGTAATTTGGATGAATCCACTGGCACGGGCGGTTGAGCAATTATGGATTTTAATTAGTTTGCAGTGATACCGGGACTTTCCATAATCATATATATATATATATATATATATATATATATATATATTAAATGGGCTGTAAAGACTACAGTTTGTGTTTATATATATATATATCTGTGGATATGCGGAGGAACCAGACAAACACTTGTACACTCAACATATTTTCATATGTGCCGAAATGTTGGTTTGTCTAGAATAGTTATATATCCGCATGTTATAACATGCAGTTTACATTATTGCCCCTTCCAGTAATCACATCAGCTTTATGTCATTATATGTCCTCTCCTTTCTATTTCCACTATACCACATATTAAGACAATGAAGTTACGCATAATAACATAAACAAAAACAGCATATAGAAGAAAATGTATAAATCAGAACATCGTCTACAAATCTACCGATCAACCGTACCCACACTTTAATGATAGTTGAAAGAGTTGATACAGTCTCCTCTCTATTAATGAGACAGACCGAGACAAAAATGCTTTAAGACTTAACATTGATACAACTATATTGTTGAAGTAATTGAAGAAAGATGACGATGAATTCATCGATAAAGCTACCAGTGTGAGGAATAATATAACCCAGATTTTCTTAAAGAGCCCACTTGTCTAATACCATAAGATCCACTAACACTCTGTGAACTATTTGAGTGGTCCATTTCCGACAGAGTGGCTGGGGTGCATTTGTGGGTCCTCTGGGACACTTGGAAGGTGAACAGAAATCTGGACCGTCCATCAATCTCGAGTAATATGTTCGCGGATTCTGAAACCCACTTAGAGTAAAGTGGGTGAGGAGTTTGTTCTCCACCAGAGCGAAGTGTAAGGAGTAATGTAGAAATGGTTCCGTATATTGCTGGTATTTGGTTTAAGATGTAAGAACAGTAATGGTAATATTGCATATGGTTGCAATGTACTGGTGACTAATATCAATGGTATGATGATGATGATGATGATGATGCGGTCGCCCGATGATTTGAGGTATTCTAGCGGATACGAACCGTAGACTTCCTCCTCGTCATCCGCCCTTAAAAGGACGTTAAGTGGGCGTAGTTACGTTGTGTTGAAGTTTGCAGTGTAACACTGTGATATCTGCGTCTTTCGGCCCAACACATCCGACTTCAGCCGATATTTTTGAGTACCGGGTTTGTCTTCCCTCTTCGATCCCTGCTCGCTTGGCCAGACTAGACAGGTTAGTCTGTTTCTGGAGGCACCGCGGAGAGGTGTAGCAGTGTCTGGATGGTTCTGGTTCACCGATCCTGGCGCAAGCCATCAGTTATGAGTCACTGACGACTTCCAGCTCTGGTGCTGGGTGGGGCGCGCCTTCGCCTCCATATCAATGGTATAAGAAACAGTAAAGAACCCCGTCACGCAATGTGGTTTATAGGGAAACCTTTAGTGTCAATGGCCATCATTTCTCAGACCATCGGAACATGATTTTTGGGGTAATGTGGTCGGTATTACGCCCGTGCCGCTTTACTCTCCCAAAAGAAATGCGGTACCCATTTAAGGCTAGGTTAACCCGGACGCCATCGATCAGGATCAAACCTGACCTCTTGTCCTTTGTAGTCCAGTTAATTAACTACTGAGCTATCGCGACTCTCTTCTTCTTCTCTTCTACCTTTTAGCTCCCAGTGGAGCATAGGTCTTCAACAAACACTTTCCAAGTCATTCTGTTTTTTGCCATTCTTTTAAGATCATTCCATGTCTTCCCCATCATCTACATCTCTGCTTCTATCTGTCTTCTCCAAGAATTCTTTGGTCTTCCTCTTTGTCTTTTCCCCTGAGGATTCCATAAAAGGGCCTGTTGTGTAGTACTCTCAGTTGGTTTCCGTAGTGTGTGTCCTATCCAGCGCCTTCGTCTTCGCTGTATCTCTTTACCCACTGGTATTTGACTGGTACATTTCCATAATTCTATGTTAGTGATTTTGCCCTGCCATTTTCAGCCTTTTATTCTGCGTAAGTATCCGTTAATGAAAGTCTGTATCTTCGTGATTGTCAATTTTGTTGTTCTCCATGTTTCACAGCCATATAATAGGACCGACTTAACATTAGTATAGTATTATAATAGGAACGACCTATCGCGGCTGCCAAATAGCAATGATACCGAGTGTTATTTTATAAGACTGGTCGCAGTGTACTGGTAGAACAGTGATTGTTACAGCTCACTTCAGAAGGTCTATATTGATTCATACAGGAATAACATAGAAATTGTAATTCTTTTCAGAAAGTTTATATTATTTGATACAGGAGTAAAAGAGCACTGAAATTAACTTAAAATATAGTTTGATATAAGTTAATTTTAAATAAGTAGATGTAATTGAAAATGCTGTGGTAGATGCATCGTTAGTTGTAACAAAAGTAGCTTCAGGTGCAAAAGTGCCAATATTAGTGGTAGTATTTATCAGTAGTAGGAGAAATAGTGTCAGCAGTGAGAGTAGCAACAGTAATATAAGTTGTAGCAACACATTTGTAATAGTAGCAGTAATATAAGTAGAAGCAATTCATTTGTAATAGTAGCAGTAATATAAGTAGAAGCAATTCATTTGTAATAGTAGCAGTAATATAAGTAGTAGCAACAAATTTGTAATAGTAGCAGTAATATAAGTAGAAGCAATTCATTTGTAATAGTAGCAGTAATATAAGTAGAAGCAATTCATTTGTAATAGTAGCAGTAATATAAGTAGTAGCAATTCATTTGTAATAGTAGCAGTAATATAAGTAGTAGCAACACATTTGTAATAGTAGCAGTTATATAAGTAGAAGCAACACATTTGTAATAGTAGCAGTAATATTAGTAGAAGCAATTCATTTGTAATAGTAGCAGTAATATAAGTAGTAGCAATTCATTTGTACTAGTAGCAGTAATATAAGTAGAAGCAACACATTTGTAATAGTAGCAGTAATATAAGTAGAAGCAATTCATTTGTAATAGTAGCAGTAATATAAGTAGAAGCAATTCATTTGTAATAGTAGCAGTAATATAAGTAGTAGCAATTCATTTGTAATAGTAGCAGTAATATAAGTAGAAGCAACACATTTGTAATAGTAGCAGTAATATAAGTAGAAGCAATTCATTTGTAATAGTAGCAGTAATATAAGTAGTAGCAATTCATTTGTAATAGTAGCAGTAATATAAGTAGAAGCAATTCATTTGTAATAGTAGCTGTAATATAAGTAGAAGCAACACATTTGTAATAGTAGCAGTAATATAAGTAGAAGAAACACATGTGTAATAGTAGCAGTAATATAAGTAGAAGCAACACATTTGTAATAGTAGCAGTAATATAAGTAGAAGCAACACATTTGTAATAGTAGCAGTAATATAAGTAGAAGCAACACATTTGTAATAGTAGCAGTAATATAAGTAGAAGCAACACATTTGTAATAGTAGCAGTAATATAAGTAGAAGCAACACATTTGTAATAGTAGCAGTAATATAAGTAGTAGCAACACATTTGTAATAGTAGCAGTAATATAAGTAGAAGCAACACATTTGTAATAGTAGCAGTAATATAAGTAGAAGCAACACATTTGTAATAGTAGCAGTAATATAAGTAGAAGCAATTCATTTGTAATAGTAGCAGTAATATAAGTAGAAGCAACACATTTGTAATAGTAGCAGTAATATAAGTAGAAGCAATTCATGTGTAATAGTAGCAGTAATATAAGTAGTAGCAACACATTTGTAATAGTAGCAGTAATATAAGTAGAAGCAATTCATTTGTAATAGTAGCAGTAATATAAGTAGAAGCAACACATTTGTAATAGTAGCAGTAATATAAGTAGTAGCAACACATTTGTAATAGTAGCAGTAATATAAGTAGTAGCAACACATTTGTAATAGTAGTAATAGTAGCAGTAATATAGGTAGAAGCAATTCATTTGTAATAGTAGCAGTAATATTAGTAGATGCAACACATTTGTAATAGTAGCAGTAATATAAGTAGAAGCAACACATTTGAATTAGTAGCAGTAATATAAGTAGAAGCAACACATTTGAATTAGTAGCAGTAATATTAGCAGCAACAGTAGTAGTAGTATTAGTAAGAGACATATATGGAAATAAAATAGCAGCATTTGTATCTTGCTTTGCTGTATAACAGTTGAGCTTTAGTTACTGAAATCGAAACTATCTTTTATGTGTGTACAATTAATTTAGAAACAAGATTAAGACCTACTTTAAAAGCCTTATTGGCGGAGGAACACATATGCCTTAGAAAAGATAGAAGCTGCAGAGATGCAACATTTACACTCAGAGGACCAGTAGAGAAAAACGTAGAATATAAAAAGAATATGTGCATAGCATTTGTGGACGAAGAGAAAGCTTCAGATAGAGTGGATAGAAATAATTTATGGCAAACATTGGCTCATTCTATATCTGGGATCTGTAGTAACTAGAAATGGAGACTGCCAGAAAGAGATCAAAAGAAGTTTAGCAATAATGCAAGCAACGCATTAAAATTATAATTACTATGGACATGTCTACTTTCCACATCTTTCCGGACGTGATCTTCCGGTCAATATAGCGGATAGGCGGCAGGAACTGTTAAAGGCTGTGTCTGAAAAATATTCCTTTTTGCAGTTTCCTCATATTCCAAGTCCCGCTTGCTGCAGGAGCTACTGAGTTTAGTGCTCTGTGTGCACTGTGAGCTGTGTGTTTCATCCGTATTGATCGTGTTTCGATATTCCGATTGCTTACGATGAAAGATGGTATAGTAAGACAGGGAACAGATGGTTGTGTTCACTTTCTATTCGGTTTCGCCTTACGTCTTTTGACGTGTGCTGATACTGCTATGATGGTGACTGTAGCTACCTTTTCTTTGTTTGGTAGATGAGATATTAATTCGGATGATTGCACTGGCACGATCGGTTGAGCAATTATGGATTTTAATTCGTTTGCAGTGACACCGGGGCCTTCCATAACCATAACCATATATCTTTCTGATAGTAACATACATTCGTGAAAGATGGACAATTTTGCAAGCAAAAGGAAGAAATTTTATTCTTTCGGAACAAAATGCAAAAACAGAAAAATCTTTCAGATACTTTGAAAAATAGCAACAAAGACATACTAAAAGATTTAAAGAGTAAAATACAACTGGCTCTTAAACACCATTCTACGAGGAAATTAACATACTATGGCCACGTCAAAAGATAGTGAGCTGGAAAGAACAATTATGGAAGCATAGTTATTGGGTGACGCAGCAGGGGCAGACCAAGAAGATGGTGGTTTCACGACATCAAGGAGACCTTGACCATAACCAGAGAAGAAATGGTGATCCAGCTAGAGCCAGAGATTCTTTCAGACGGGCTGTGGTAAAAGCAATGTTCGGCAAAGGTCACGTAACCTGATGATGACTGGCTCATTACGAAGTAAATGACCACCTTATTAGATGTTGCAAGAACTTACAGTTGTAGAAGTGTGATTAGAGTAAGTAAAGAAACGTCAAAACTGTTTGTGGCAACATTTGGAGTAAGACAAGGGTGTGTGTTGTCACAACTCTTGTTTAATACTTACAGTAACAAATTATGTTGCGTTTACAAGTCACAAAGAGATACAAATGTACTAATTTTGCCTGACAAGTAGGCCCAAATAGCTTTCAAAGAAACTTAATTTCAACATCTACTGTTCTGGAATAGATCATGTAAAATGAATAACATGACAAATAAGGACTGAATAAAACAGAAGTTATGTCAATAGAAAGAAATAGAGAAGGCATTAAAAATAGTAATAGAACACCAAGTTATAAAACAAGTAAAGAACTTTAAATATCTGAGAACAACATTTTCTGAAGATGGTAATATGGATAAAGAAATAGATCTACGACTCACGAAGGGAAACCAAATACTGGAACAGTGGCCCCCTATGCACAAAGTAATACTAATTACTACAAAAAAAACATATTACACAGAGTATATTTCAACATTGTGCTATCACTACCAAACATGGCCATTTATGACTAAGAATAAAAGTAAACTTGTCACCACAGAGGTGAGAGGTCTGAGGAAAGCGCTTATAGTGACAAGAAAAGAGAAAATCAGAAATGATATTATAAAAGAAAGAGTAGCCATTGAACCACTCCTATGATAGATGCAGAAACAACAGATAAACCGGTTTGACCATCTGGGAAGAATATCGTGTGATTCCTTACCATATAAAGCATATATTAAAAGCAGAGAACGCAGACGAGCAAGACAGATCGAGAGTAAGATGGACAGACAACATCAAAGAAACGCTACAACAACATCAATTGACAATGAGCGAAGCCGGCACAAGGACGAAAACAAGAACTTTGTATCTCCCTCGACACCCGAACGGGTAAGAGGTAGAAAGAAAGAGAAACTTAAATTAGCTATAGGCCTACTCGTAGTGTATTTGTTGCTATTTGATACACCATTTGCTGTGATGTAGACGAAAAGAGCAAAATTCAAATCTTCACTATATTATATAGCATTTATAAATATATATAATGCCTATATATACCAATATAAGTGCAAACTGAAACGTGAGGCTAGACTGGGTGATGTACGAACCAACACTCGTTTTAATAGTAAAACCAGCACATGGGAAATATTAAAGCAGTTGCTGAAAAGAAAAAAAATGTTACGGGAGAAATCAGCAATAGCATATGTTTGACGCATCAGCTTCAAGCTAACAGTCTATCTGCTCGATACCTTAGTTCCTTTGGGAGCCATCGTGGCGCCAACATGATTAGTTCATCACGGTTTTCTGGCAACATCCCCCTTTGTGTTGTATTATATAGATTTGTTCCCATGTTTTCCTTGTCTAGTATTATATCTCTTTAATACATTTTCTCATTCTCGTTTATCCATCCATCTTACGCTTTTCAATATCCCGATCAAATGGTCATGAGAAGTCCGTTAAAAGGTGATATGTCCCACTTAACAAGGAAGAGATCACTCAGCTCTTCAACTGTGAACCAACGGTTCTGAAGTTTAGTTCTTACATGCAGACCCATTTTTAGCACCAAAAATATCCAAAACGCCGGTCTAGTGAATCTTAAAGATTATAACAATCGCAGAATGAATAATTAATAAGTTATTATAATTAGCATCTTCTATAATTTATGTTATAATATTATGGTTGTTGACAAACCAGAGTTTCAGAGAGGCATGCCATGGTTCTGTTTTGTGATATCACATGATAGAGTTGCAGCAAACTCTCTTCAGCAACACAGCGCTGGTTACACCTATGTACGAAAGTTATTTGCCAACTCCCCACAACATTATTTGTCCACTCCCCACAACATTATTTGCCCACTCCCCACAACATTATTTGCCCACACCCCACAACATTACTTACCAAATCCCCACAACATTAGTTGGCCACTCCCCATAACATTATTTGCCCACTCCCTACAACATTATTTGCCCACTCCCAACATTATTTTCCCCATAACATTATTTTCCCACTCCCCACAACATTATTTGCCCAATCCCAACATTATTTTCCCCATAACATTATTTGCCCACTATCCACAACATTATTTGCCAACTCCCTACAGCATTACTTGCCAAATCCCCACAACATTAGTTGGCCACTCCCCATAACATTATTCGTCCACTCCCTACAACATTATTTGCCCACTCCCCACAACATTATTTGCCCACTCCCAACATTATTTTCCCCATACCATTATTTGCCCACTCCCCACAACATTATTTGCCAACTCCTTACAACATTATTTGCCCACTCCCCACAACATTATTTGCCCACTCCCCACAACATTATTTGCCCACTCCCAACATTATTTTTCCCCATAACATTATTTAGCCCTCGGAATAACATCATTTGTCTACTCCCTACAACATTATTTACCCAATCTTCACACAATTAATTGCCCACTATTATTCATCATTATTTGCCAACTCCCCCACAACATTATTTGTTCACTCCCCACAACATTAGTTGGCCACTCCCCATAACATTATTTATCCCCATAATATTATTTAGCCCTGGCAATAACATTATTTGCCCACTCCCCACAACATTTGTTGGCCACTCTCCATAACTTTATTTGCCCACTCCCCACAACATTAGTTGGCCACTCCTCATAACATTATTTTCCCCCATAACATTATTTATCCCTTGCAATAACATTATTTACCCAATCCCCTCAACATTTGTTGGCCACTCCCCATAACTTTATTTGCCCACTTCCCACAACATTTTTTGCCCTCTCCCCATAACATTAGTTGGCCACTACTACCTACATTATTTGCCCACTTCCCACAACATTAGTTGCCCACTCCCCACACCCTTATTTTTCCCCATTTTTTTACGTACCAGTAGTAGTGGTTGTAGTAGTAGTAGTAGTTGTTGTCATGGTTGTAGTAGTAGTAGTGGTAGTAGCTGTAGCATTGGTGGTAGTAGCAGTAGTGGTAGCAGTAATAGAAACAGAAACAAAAATTGTTTCCATTGAAAGTAGAAAAAGAAAAATAATACAAGAAGCAGGATTGGTGAATAAGGAGAACAAAGAAGAAAAGGATGAGGATTGTGGAGTAATCTGAATGTTTGAGTAACCTGGCCGCACAAAGGTGGAAGTATCAAATGTTTGAGTTACCTGGCCGCACAAAGGTAGAAGTATCAAATGTTTGAGTTACCTGGCCGCACAAAGGTAGAAGTATCAAATGTTTGAGTTACCTGGCCGCACAAAGGTAGAAGTATCAAATGTTTGAGTTACCTGGCCGCACAAAGGTAGAAATATCAAATGGTTGAGTAACCTGGCCACATAAAGGTAGAAGTATCAAATGTTTGAGTAACCTGGCCACATAAATTAGAAGTATCAAATGTTTGAGTTACCTGGCCTCACAAAGGTAGAAGTATCAAATGTTTGAGTAACCTGGCCACACAAAGGTAGAAGTATCAAATGTTTGAGTTACCTGGCCGCACAAAGGTAGAAGTATCAAATGTTTGAGTTACCTGGCCTCACAAAGGTAGAAGTATCAAATGTTTGAGTTACCTGGCCTCACAAAGGTAGAAGTATCAAATGTTCGAGTAACCTGGCCACACAAAGGTAGAAGTATCAAATGATTGAGTAACCTGGCTACATAAAGGTAGAAGTATCAAATGATTCAGTAACCTGGCTACATAAAGGTAGAAGTATCAAATGATTCAGTAACCTGGCTACATAAAGGTAGAAGTATCAAATGATTGAGTAACCTGGCTACATATAGGTAGAAGTATCAAATGTTTGAGTAACCTGGCCACACAAAGGTGGAAGTATCAAATGTTTGAGTAACCTGGCTACATAAAGGTAGAAGTATCAAATGTTTGAGTTACCTGGCCACACAAAGGTAGAAGTATCAAATGTTTGAGTAACATGGCCACACAAAGGTAGAAGTATCAAATGTTTGAGTAATCTGACGTTATCCACGCTCACTTAAACATAGAATGCTAAGATGAAGAAAGAAGAAAAAAGACAACAACAAGAAAAACAAACGAACGAAAGACACGCATCTTATCACAAGATAAGGAAAGAGACGATGTTTTAGACGAAGATAGGATCGATTGGTCCAAATCGATTTTTTTTTTCACTTGTTTTTACTTCAAGATATATCTATTATTAGTTTGGATGCAGTTGGTGCATTTAACACTTAATCGATATTGGTAGTGTTTGATCGTCTGAACGACAAGCTTAGGTGATGATGTCTGGTCCGTGATTTGCTTTTGAAAGGTAAACATTACATACGGGAGATAACAATCTTTCAGTGGTGTGTCGTCGTGATTTCTGACATGTTTGTAAGATTATGTGAGGTTGCGTGCACTTTTTTGTTGTATGTAGATTTCTCTATAGGTTAAACAAAGAAATAGAGTTAGTGAGAGATACAAACAAAGAGATAAGACAAGACAGTGAGAAAGAAAGTAACAAAGAAAGTAAGAAAATTAAAGAAAGACTTATGACAGAAAATTATATATATATATATATATATATATATATATATATATATATGTATATATATATATATATATATCTCATAATCATCATCATCATCGAGTGCCGTTTCAGCAACGAAGGTTGGCTACCATGGATCGCCGTTACACTCTATTTCTTGCTTTAATGGTGCAGGTTGTCATATATTGACTTGTCCATTATTTGATATTACTCGTCCCATGTTAGTCTTGGTCTGTATCTGCCTCTTTTACCTTGTATTTTCCCTTCCAATATTACTTTTAGTAGGCTGTTGTCTCTTTTTGCGTGTCCCAACAATTTCATTTGTCTTGTCTTAATTGTATTTAGTAGTTCTCATTTTATTTTTATTTTTTTTTAATTTTTAGTGTCAGACTATAAGTGTCAGACTGTAACTGTCAGACTGTAACTGTCAGACTGCAATTGTCAGACTGTAATTGTCAGACTGTAATTGTCAGACTGTAATTGGCAGACATGTAAGAGTCAGACTGTAATTGGCAGACATGTAATTGTCAGACTGTAATTGGCAGACATGTAATTGTCAGACTGTAACTGTCAGACTGTAATTGTCAGACTGTAATTGTCAGACTGTAATTGGCAGACATGTAAGTATCAGACTGTAATTGGCAGACATGTAATTGTCAGACTGTAATTGGCAGACACGTAATTGTCAGACTGTAATTGGCAGACATGTAACTGTCAGACTGTAATTGTCAGACAGTAATTGTCAGAATGTAATAGTCAGACTGTAATTGTCAGACTGTAATTGGCAGACATGTAAGTGTCAGACCGTAATTGACAGACATGTAATTGTCAGACTGTAATTGGCAGACATGTAAGTGTCAGACTATAAGAGTCAGACTGTAAGTGTCAGACTATAAGTGTCAGACTGTAATTGTCAGACTATAAGTATCAGACAGTAAGTGTCAGACTATAAGTGTCAGACTGTAATTGTCAGTCCTGTAAGTGTCAGACTGTAAGTGTCAGACTGTAAGTGTCAGACTGTAATTGTCAGTCCTGTAAGTGTCAGACTGTAATTGTCAGTCCTGTAAGTGTCAGACTGTAAGTGTCAGTCTGTAAGTGTCAGACTGTAATTGTCAGACTGTAAGTGTCAGACTGTAAGTGTCAGACTGTAATTGTCAGCCCTGTAAGTGTCAGACTGTAAGTGTCAGACTGGAAGTGTCAGACTGTAAGTGTCAGACTGTAAGTGTCAGACTGTAAGTGTCAGACTGGAAGTGTCAGACTATAAGTGTCAGACTGTAATTGTCAATCCTGTCAGTGTCAGACTGTAAGTGTCAGACTGTAAGTGTCAGACTGTAATTGTCAGTCCTGTAAGTGTCAGGCTGTAAGTGTCAGACTGTAAGTGTCAGACTGTAAGTGTCAGACTGTAAGTGTCATACTGTAAGTGTCAGACTGTAAGTGTCAGACTGTAAGTGTCAGACTGTAAGTGCCAGACTGTAACTGCCAGACTGTATTTGCCAGACTGTAAGTGTCATACTGTAAGTGCCAGACTGAAACTGTCAGACTGTATTTGCCAGACTGTAAGTGTCATACTGTTAGTGTCAGACTGTAAGTGCCAGACTGTAAGTGTCAGACTGTAAGTGTCATACTGTAAGTGTCAGACTGTAAGTGTCAGACTGTAAGTGTCAGACTGTAAGTGCCAGACTGTAACTGCCAGACTGTATTTGCCTGACTGTAAGTGTCATACTGTAAGTGCCAGACTGAAACTGTCAGACTGTAAGTGTCAGACTGTAAGTGCCAGACTGTAAGTGTCAGACTAAAAGTGTCAGACTGTAACTGTTAGTCTAAAAGTATCAGACTGTTACTGACAGACTGTAACTGTTAGTCTAAAAGTGTCAGACTGTTACTGACAGACTGTAACTGTTAGACTGTAACTGTCAGACTGTAACTGTAAGACTGTAACTGTCAGACTGTAACTGTTAGACTGTAACTGTAAGACTGTTACTGACAGACTGTAACTGTTAGACTGTAACTGTCAGACTGTAACTGTAAGACTGTAACTGTCAGACTGTAACTGTAAGACTGTAACTGTAAGACCTGTAACTGCCGGACTGTAATTGTCAGACTGTAAGTGTCAGACTGTAAGTGTCAGACTGTAACTGCCAGACTGTAAGTGTCAGACTGTAACTGCCAGACTGTAAGTGTCAGACTGTAAGTGTCAGACTGTAATTGTCAGACTGAAAGTGTCAGACTGTAACTGCCAGACTGTAAGTGTCAGACTGTAAGTGTCAGACTGTAAGTGTCAGACTGTAAGTGTCAGACTGTAAGTGTCAGACTGTAACTGCCAGACTGTAAGTGTCAGACTGTAAGTGTCAGACTGTAAGTGTCAGACTGTAAGTGTCAGACTGTAAGTGTCAGTCTGTAAGTGTCAGACTGTAAGTGTCAGACTGTAAGTGTCAGACTGTAAGTGTCAGTCTGTAAGTGTCAGACTGTAAGTGTCAGACTGTAAGTGTCAGTCTGTAAGTGTCAGTCTGTAAGTGTCAGACTGTAAGTGTCAGTCTGTAAGTGTCAGTCTGTAAGTGTCAGTCTGTAAGTGTCAGACTGTAAGTGTCAGTCTGTAAGTGTCAGACTGTAAGTGTCAGTCTGTAAGTGTCAGACTGTAAGTGTCAGTCTGTAAGTGTCAGTCTGTAAGTGTCAGTCTGTAAGTGTCAGACTGTAAGTGTCAGTCTGTAAGTGTCAGTCTGTAAGTGTCAGTCTGTAAGTGTCAGTCTGTAAGTGTCAGACTGTAAGTGTCAGACTGTAAGTGTCAGACTGTAACTGCCAGACTGTAAGTGTCAGACTGTAAGTGTCAGACTGTAAGTGTCAGACTGTAACTGCCAGACTATAACTGTCAGACTGTAAGTGTCAGACTGTAAGTGTCAGACTGTAAGTGTTAGACTGTAACTGTCAGACTGTAACTGTCAGACTGTAAGTGTCAGACTGTAAGTGTCAGACTGTAATTGTCAGACTGTAAGTGTCAGACTGTAAGTGTCAGACTGTAATTGTCAGTTCTGTAAGTGTCAGACTGTAAGTGTCAGACTGTAAGTGTCAGACTGTAACTGTCAGACTGTAACTGTCAGACTGTAAGTGTCAGACTGTAAGTGTCAGACTGTAATTATCAGTCCTGTAAGTGTCAGACTGTAAGTGTCAGACTGTAACTGTCAGACTGTAAGTGTCAGACTGTAATTGTCAGTCCAGTAAGTGTCAGACTGTAAGTGTCAGACTGTAACTGTCAGACTGTAAGTGTCAGACTATAACTGTCAGACTGTATCTGTCAGACTGTAACTGTCAGACTGTAACTGTCAGACTATAACTGTCAGACTGTAAGTGTCAGACTGTAACTGTCAGACTGTAACTTTCAGACTGTAACTGTCAGACTGTAACTGTCAGACTGTAACTGTCAGACTGTAACTTTCAGACTGTAACTGTCAGACTGTAAGTGTCAGACTGTAAGTGTCAGACTGTAACTGCCAGACTGTAAGTGTCAGACTGTAACTGTCAGACTGTAAGTGTCAGACTGTAACTGTCAGACTATAACTGTCAGACTGTAACTGTCAGACTGTAACTGTCAGACTATAACTGTCAGACTGTAAGTGTCAGACTGTAAGTGTCAGACTGTAACTGTCAGACTGTAACTGTCAGACTGTAACTGTCAGACTATAACTGTCAGACTGTAAGTGTCAGACTGTAAATGTAAAATCGGTCGTAACATAGATACATACGGGATGAAAGAAATGTTGAGAAAGAATTTTAGGCACACAGAACATTAGAGAGTAAGATTAAGAAACAGAGAGAAAGAAAGTGAAATGAGGAGATATCAATATACGATATCATATATCTAGATCATCATCAATGAGTGTCGTCTCCGCATCGAAGGTCTGCTACCATGGAGCGCCATTCCGCTCTGTCAAATATATCTAGATTTGTATTTATTCTCCCATGGATTTTTTTTTCAATAAAGGTTTAACAGAACCGGATCGCCTCAGCCCATAACAGGCGAAAATCGTGATGTGCTGAGCATTGTGTAGCTGGAGCACAGTATAACAGCATCTTTGTTGTCATTAGCTACAACTATGATATAACAGCATAAGCGTGCGGAAATTCAACATTTCATAACTCATGAAGTATGCCGGGCGTGTTTAAATTTGATAAGTGTACTGAAACACTCTCTGGATCGTTCCGGTTGAAAATGTACATATATATATATATATATATATATATTACATATATATCCGCCGAGAGATCATCTCTATTTGACTAAAAAAAAAAAAAGTAAAGAGCCCCCATCACGCCAAGTGGCGTATAGGTAATTTGGTGTTAGCGACCATAAATTTTACAGACCTTCAGAACATTATTTTTGAGGTAGTGTGGTCGATATTACGCCCGTGCCGCTTTACTTTCCCTGAAAAAAAATCCCGTACCCATTACGGCTGGGTGAACCTGGAAGCCGTCGATTGGGATCGAACCCTACGCCTTGTCCTTTGTAGTCCTGTTCATAACCACTGAGCTATCGCGGCTCCCTTTATTTGATTTAGGACAATGAAATAGCGCTTATGTCCCTTCCCATAGCTTCCTGGAAAGCAATCGGCGCCAACTGCATTTCTATACAAAAGTGGAATAGTGAAAAGATACAGAGGTCAGAATAGGGAATTAGAGATTGTGAAAAATAGGTTCAAACATATACTGAGAAAAGAGAGAGTGAAGTAAAGAGATAGAAAGTTATGAAAATATTGACAAACAAAGAGAGACAGTGAGATAAAAATACAAATATAACTGTAACTGTAAGTACCCTCGTCACGTCAAGTGGCGTTTAAGGAATATGGTGTTACTGACCATCATTTTACAGACCGTCGACACATGATTTTTAGGGTAATGTGGTCGGTATTACGCCCGAGCCGTTTTACTTTCACAGAAAAAAATCCAGTACCCATTAAAGGCTGAGTAAACCGGTTGCCGTCGGTTGGGATCGAACCCTACCACTTGTCCTTTGTAGCCCAGTTCACTAACCACTGAGCTATTGCGGCTCCCATATATATATATATATATATATATATATATATATAGATAGATAGATAGATAGATAGATAGATAGATAGATAGATAGATAGATAGATAGATAGATAGATAGATAGATAGATAGATAGATAGATAGATAGATAGATAGATAGATAGATAGATAGATAGATAGATAGATAGATAGATAGATAGATAGAACTGGAGAGAAAGAGTGGCAGAGTGAGAAAGAGCACGAGAGAAAGGGGGGAGTGAAAAGTGAGCTTTCATTGCAGTAACGTGAACAACGTTTAACAAGTTGGAATCAGTTCAAATGGACGATCTTCTCCAACTACAAATGGCTGCCATTATTCTTCACAAGAGGTGCTACACTTACATTAGCTTACTCATGTATATCCTCTCAGACAAGACATTTGGTTTTGTGTCTCTGTATTTTTAAACCTTGTACCATTGTGGAAAACGTTGATATCTTTTATTTCAAAGAAACTGTTTTCCTTATTGCAAGTTGTTGGGACTGAAAGGTAGAAATATGTTTAGTCTGTTTTCTTTCCTTCCATTCGTTTTATTCATCATCATCATAGAGTGCCGTCTTCGCATAGAGGTTTAGCATCCATGCAGCGCCTTTCCACTCTGTCTCTTGCTTTGATGGTGCAGGTTGTCATAGGCTGTCTTGTCCATCTTTTTGATGTTACTCGTCGATGTTAGTCTTGGTCTGTCTCTTTTACCTTGTTTTTTCCCCTCCAAGATTACTTTTAGCAGGCTGTTGTGTCTTTTAACATGTCCCAAAAATCTTGTTTGAATTGTGTTTAGTCGTTTTCCTTTAAATTTTAGTTGTTTTAAAACTTCATCGTTTGTTTTCTTTTCTTTCCTTCCAATTCTACCTATTCTTCTATAAATCCACTTTTCAAAGGCTTCAATTTTCCGTTCTGTTTTCTTGCCCAATGTCCATGTTTCTCCACCATAGAGGAATGTTGAAAAGATATAACATTTTGCTATTTTTAGCTTTAGCCCTGATGTTATTTGTTTTGATGTTCATATATGGTATGCCTTTAAAATACTTTTTGCCATACCTATTCTTTTGTTTATTTCAGTTTTATCTTTTCCACCATTGGTTATAGTATGTCCAAAGCAGTTGTAGTTCTGTCTCCAGGTCTATTCCTTCAATTTTCATATCCACTTGTAGTAGGTTTTGAGGATTCTCTGTGTTTATTATTATAATTTCAGTCCTTTTAATATTCATATCTCCATATTTTTTGTTTATCATGTTTATTTCATTACATAATTTTTTTAGATTTTAGGATTCTCTACTCGTAATACAGTATCATCAGCATATCTTAGGTTATTGATTATCTTTCCATTAATGTTTTGGACTGGCGTCTATGTGATGTTTTTAAAGATTTTATGTGTATAGATTGAACGAGCTTGGTGATATGATGCATCCATGTCATATTCCTCTTTTTTTTTATATCAATAGGTATAGAGTACTCTTTATTATATTTTATTATTGCTGTTTGATCGCATTATAAATTACATATTAGCTGTAGTTTTTTTTTTTCCTGGTGCGCCAATACTCATTGATAAAACTTGATAGCGATCAGTATTTTTGGTCTATCTTATCTAGACCTTCAGATGACACATCCTTGTAATTTTCTAGGAGTGAATATAAGAGGGAAGTTCGCATCTAGGGCTTGTAATCATATGCCGACTGCCGAAACCCACTCTCACACTCTCACGAGAATGGCGTTTCTGGTCGAAATCTACGGAAAGATTTTCCTTGTGAAGTCTCCGTAAAATTCGGTGGAATGTCTAGTCTAGTCGAAAGTATTATCAGCTGTTACATTTATGGAACTAGGGACTACATTGTTACGCAAATACAGAGTGCTTTGTACCATTGGAACTGTAGAACATGGAAAAAAAATTACTGATTTATTTTCCCCCAATCCCACAATTTTAAAATTAATGATGGTGGTGGTTTATATTCCGTTAATGAAAACCGTCGACGAGGTCTGCGGGCCATCAAAATGGGTCTCCCGGGCTCCAGTCGGCTCGTAGGCCAGAGACTGACCACGCTGTGCTAGACCATCTGGTTCTCTGACGTGTTGCCATGATAACCCGACAATTAACAATGAATTCACAGTTTATAAAACGCTCAGAAGCCCAGGTATAATTTAAAATGAGATTGTCTCCCCTAATACTCAATATCTGGAAGTATCAGGTCGTGTGTGTTTAATGTGTTTGTTCTTGCAGCTGCCATAAACTACAAGCTTCCTTTCTTTGTTTTCTTCAATGCGATGAGGTGTTAATTCGAATAATTCCACTGGCACGAGCGGTCGAACAATTACGGATTTTAATTCGTTTGCAGTGTTCCCGGGGCCTTCGACTCACTATAACTATAAACTACAAGGTCATTACTACAAGCGCACGCTTCCTCAGTCATTGTACGTGATAGTTTCCATTTACCAGTTTTATGCTCTGTCCGCTGGGACCTTTGTTTGATTCAACATGTAAAGGCAATAGACAAAATCATTCTGGTAGTGCTTTACACATACCCCGATATTATTGCTTGTTTGTTTTACAACCACGCAATGCGCGAATGTTATTAATCTGAGAGGGCTGTACTCGTGTTGGTAATGGAAATATGTGAACCCTAAGCAACGGCAGACGTCAAGGGTGAAAACAGAGTAAATCAATAGGGAGTGGTTGTTAAAACATGTTGGGCTGATTGAAGGGGAGTTTTGTATGAAAACACTGACACCCTCTATACGTCAAATATATAAATTGTCATGAGCATATCCTCGGCCAAGCCTACAAGACGCACTTAACGTCGATACTCAAAAATATAAGTCTTCTCACAGTGAATGAAAAATATTAGACATCTCACAGTGAATGAAAAATATTAGACATCTCACAGTGAATGAAAAATATTAGACATCTCACAGTGAATGAAAAATATAAAATATCTCACAGTGAATGAAAAATATAAGTCATCTCACAATGAATGAAAAATATAAAACATCTCACGGTGAATAAAAAATATAAGTCATCTCACAATGAATAAAAATATAAGACATTTCACAGTGAATAAAAAATATAAGACATTTCACAGTGAATAAAAAATATAAAACATCTCACAGTGAATGAAAAATATAAGTCATCTCACAGTGAATAAAAAATATAAGACATTTCACAGTGAATAAAAAATATAAAACATCTCACAGTGAATAAAAAATATAAATCATCTCACAGTGAATAAAAAATATAAAACATCTCACAGTGAATGAAAAATGACCAGCAAGTGCGTCTAGAAGAATAACACGGAAAGAAAAGAGAAAACATGGTATGGTATAGTTTAACGTACTTGAGGGATAACAGAAAATTAAAATCATGCTATATTTCTTTCTTATAGTTATTTATAAACGTTATTTCGTCATATATATATCTAATGAACAAACAAATACAATTACAATTCGATAGTGAGCTAAATTACCTCAGAAGAAAAGATATATAACAGGATAACAGGTACTTCCCTGAGTTTTCTTGACCAAAACGTCGACAATCAGCTGGACTATAATCACACCGGCGACACCAGGGCAGATACAAATCGAGGAAGGGTTCTACAAATATGCGAAGATATGTATTGATTCCCTCAAACTATACCTCTACAGGTAGTCCTAATGTTTATGTGTATAAATAAATGTATACCTACACGAAAAAATATATGCAAAATACCTACACAAACGGGTAAGCATAAGCGTATGGGACCTGCGAAAGCAATAGCAGGGTCGGCGCACCATCAGCTGATCAAGACCTATCATATCCATCTCTTCGTGGTCTCCTCTGGTAGCAGAGTTAAAACACGCATGCTAACAGAATCTAGGGTCGCCGTATTCCCTATAGTGAAATATCTATTACTGATATAGACGACCCAGTACCTCTGTGCTGGACTAGTAGTATCCCAGCATATCCTGGGATAGACGAATCCCACCTTTTCCAGTAAGAGACAGGAAAATCAAGACAGTCATTACAACACGCCACATCAATGAGTACAAAACACCCTGCCCGCATCAACTCGTGGCATTACCTCAACAACAAAAACAATCTACATTTATACATGAAAAAGACATATACCCATACGTATAAACTTATATCTCTCTCTCTCTCTCTCTATATATATATATATATATATATATATATATATATATATGCATATGTGTATAAATCACATCCATAAGCCGACATGAGCAGAAGTACAAAATATGCACCCACATATGTATAGATATGTGTATATGCATACATACATACATACATACATACATACATACATACATACATACATACACATATATATATATATATGTCATATATTTCTTGCGCAGAAAAGACGAGCGTGCACAACAGACCACTATGTGTATGAGTGAGATATAGTCATGCCTTTTAGGGCAGCGAACCCAGTTGAATGAGATAGGATTGAACAATCTCAAGTGCACACACACTTCGATTACATGAGACAATTCCAGTAACTAGCATAGCGATTATGTGGCCTGGATATTTGAAGTATAATGCCACCTGGGTGCCGGTGTTCTAAACAACAATTGCCTCCGTTATATCGATGGCGGCTTTGGGCTAGTGAAATACTGGAAAATGATATCTCAAAGCTCATCGGCCACGCCGGCAATTTTCACCGAAACACCAAAATACATGTATCTCCACTTTCTCTGTCACCTTTCTTAACTTGAATTTCTCCTTGGGTAACTTCATTATCTCCTTGGGTTTCTCCAGCCTCCACACAGACACAAATATCTTCTCTACACCTCGTCTCATCCCGCTTCATAGGGAGATTCTAATCCATTTTCTTGCTTGTGACGACCTCGCCATATCTGCAGAGACGATAAGGACTTTCTCCAACAGATTCACCCAATGTTACGTTTCTTTAGACGCAGTCTCTATCCTGAATTGGTCCTCCAATCTGCCTTCCAATGAGATCTCTACATTTTCCGTGGAGAGGCACTCAACCCATCTAATCGCTGCTTCTCTGACAGGACAATGTTCACCCTCACCTATCACTTTCACAATTTGACAGCGGTAAGGATTTATAAAATTGGTAACTTTCTATTCTCCATATTGATCCCTTCATCATCGTCGTGACCACGAGTAGCATGAAAATGGAGGTGATGGCAGTGACCAAGGCATTCAAATGGTTATAGTCACAAGACTACACCCACGCATGTATACTGAGTGATTCAATGAGCATGATAAAAAAGTGGAGGCGGGCTCTGTACGCATGCAATGGGTAGAGTCGTTGCAGAAATCCAAAATACCTAAGGTCACCTTTGTCTATGTCCCTGAACATGCGGGAGTACGGGGAAATGAAAGGGCGGACAGGTTGGCTAGCTGCGCTGTCGTTGAGGACGGGCAACCGATGGATCGGGCGGACATCATCAATGCCCTCCGAGATGTGGGAAGAGCACAGGACTTCGACAAACACAGATCAACGTCACTTCTTCGGATGATGGAAATGGGAGTTAAGATGGGCACGGCCAGAAATGAGAAACTTGGTGGCCGTGTAAGAAGACTTATCAACCAACATAGAACTGGAGTCGTCAGTCGCTGGACACTGAGGGAATTGCTGAGGAGGGGATCTGAGCACCTATGGACATGTTCGGAGTGCAATGATGATGACCCACAAATAACTCAATAACTCAATCCTTTCATCCGTCTACCTTCAGATCGTATTTTAAGATACATTTTTCTCGTCAGGAGTCGCCTGCCTCGCTCAGATCACACAAACATCGAGGTACATTTCCTTGTAGACGTCGAGTCTTTAATACCTGTCACCACGCGATTCGCATCGACTGCATCACATTCTCTAATGAACAATTCGAAATCAAGGATGGTTTCACATGCGTGTCCCGTAATATTGTTAATATCATAATGTGTCAACATTGAAAGATTTTCTGGACGACAATTTGAGAAAAGATTTTATGAGAACATTTGACATGTTGGTCGCTGTCAGCCCGATGGCATCCAGCTTCAGTTCCCAAGGCCACGAGGACACTCTCGCCAAGCTATTTACTGGCATTGCCCAATGCAACTCCAGTAAATCCTAGCCAGCTCGCCCTTGATCTGCCTTCTTTTCTAGTTGGGTTTGCTGTCTCCATCATGTGCCCATATATCGGCAATATAACTGTTGTTCACACTCGACTTTCATGTCTACATATATGTGTGAATGTGTGTCTGTGTATTATCGCGTATGCATACATATATGGGTGCATATATGTATGTACGGATGCAGTAATATATGCATTTATATGTATACGTATATTTGCGTATATGTCTATGTGTAGAGCAGAGAATTGAAGCCTTTGAAATGTGGATATATAGAAGAGTATGTAGAATTTGATGGAAAGAAAAGAAAACAAATGATGAAATCTAAAAACAACTAAAAATAAAAAGAGAACTACTGAACACAATTAAAACAAGACAAATGCGTGTTTTGGGCCATGTTAAAAGACACAACAGCCTACTAAAAGTAATCTTGGAGGGAAAATACAATGCAAAATAGGCAGAAACAGACCATGACTAACATGGATGAGTAACATGAAAAGATGGACAAATCAGCCTATGACAACCTGTATCATCAAAGCAACAGACAGAGCAGAATGGCGCTTCATGGTAGCCAACCTTCGTTGAGGAGATGGCACGCGATGATGATGTCTATGTGAACATAAACAGGTGTATGCAGATAGTCTTGGATATATTTTCTTGACCGTATACCTACGGTACTGCACTTACATATTAGCATTGCCGGTTGGAATATAGTTGAGGGAACCAGTACCCAACTCAAATACTTTCAGAACCTTTCTAGATTTTCACCTGTCTCTTATTAGCGTTTGTCATTGTGATTTTAGTCCAACTGATAACAGCCATTGGTCCAGAAAAAATCTCTCAGGGAAGTCACGTGAATATATTGTTTCCTCTTAGTAGTATAACACGGTATTGCAATGAAGTTGTGTTTGCCAGTTCATATATCTGCTGTGTCCATTGTTCCTGCCTACTTAGCCGCAACGTCGTTTTGATTCTATGTTGCCCTCGTCTACATAAAATTGTGATCGTTCCGTTTTTTTTTTTTTTTTTTTATTTCATTCTTACTTCCAGCTTAACATCAACTTTGTATTTCTACGCATTTTATGCCTTTATTAGCTCCCTCACCCCCTCCCAGTTAGAAGAACTTGCATTCGTCGATCGAAAGCGAACCCCAATAGATGGCATCGTATGAGTTCATCACAGGTGTCAAGGGAAGAGCACAGAATCGGTGCACACGTAATAACGTTCCGTGCTGTCAAATGAAGAACCCGCTGTCAGTGCCATAGGAACAAGTCTCATTGTGATCACACTAATGACCTGACGAGGTTGGGAGATGACAGAATGGAGCTACCACAGAATGATCTTGTTCTGTGAATTAAATGAAAATTGGCAGAGACAGTCAAAGAATGAAGTCGTAATAGATTTTTTTTTTAAATCATTCCTACCTACCCACGGACTCCAACACCTACCTACCTACCTACCTGCCTGCCTGCTTACCTACCTACCTACCTACCTGCTACCTGCCTGCCTACCCACCGACCGGAAACACACACCTACCTACCTACCTACCTGCCTCCCTCCCTACCTACCTACCTACCTGCTACCTGCCTGCCTACCCACCGACCCCAACACACACCTACCTACCTACCGACCCAAAATACACCTACCGACCTACCTACCCACCTAAAGCATCAAATATGGCCTCAGCTCAGATGCATGAACTCCGTAGCATCGGTGAAGACCTTCACATCAATCTCCTTTCGACAAGTTTGGCAGGCGACAGTTGCTCTATTCTTTCCCACATAACCGTTGTCTGTAGCAGAGGACTGTAGCCTATCTATCTATCTATCTATCTATCTATCTATCTATCTATCTATCTATCTATCTATCTATCTATCTATCTATCTATCTATCTATCTATCTATCTATCTATCTATCTATCTATCTATCTATCTATCTATCTATCTATCTATCTATCTATCTATCTATCTATCTATCTATCTATCTATCTATCTATCTAGCTATCTATCTATCTATCTATCTATCTACCTATCTACATATCTACATGTCTACATATCTACCTATCTACCTATCTATCTATCTATCTATCTATCTATCTATCTATCTATCTATCTATCTATCTATCTATCTATCTATCTATCTATCTATCTATCTATCTATCTATCTATCTATCTATCTATCTATCTATCTATCTATCTATCTATCTATCTATCTATCTATCTATCTATCTATCTATCTATCTATCTATCTATCTATCTATCTATCTATCTATCTATCTATCTATCTATCTATCTATCTATCTATCTATCTATCTATCTATCTATCTATCTATCTATCTATCTATCTATCTATCTATCTATCTATCTATCTATATATCTATATATCTATCTATCTATCTATCTATCTAACTATCTAGCTATCTATCTATCTATCTATCTATCTATCTATCTATCTATCTATCTATCTATCTATCTATCTATCTATCTATCTATCTATCTATCTATCTATCTATCTATCTATCTATCTATCTATCTATCTATCTATCTATCTATCTATCTATCTATCTATCTATCTATCTATCTATCTATCTTGCGCATTTTTTTCTGAATTTGACATCAGCACTGTCTCGAAAGTTGCTGTGCCATATTTTATGTTTGCTCTCCATCTGCTACAATCCGCAGCCACATTTTCCCAGTTTCTTTCACTGATAGAAAATTTCCTCAAAGAAGCCATATAAACATCCTTATATCTCAGCGAATACACAATCGATGAACAAAGAAATGCAGCTGCAGTCCCTATCATAGCAAACACAGCACACGTCAAAAGACATAAAATCAGCACCGAAATTTTTGTGACCTATGTATGATACATAACAAATACATACATACAATCCACTGTAAGGAAACAACACCATATTCAATGACATAAGGCGTTATGAAATTTCTGTTCTTCATTACCTATTTCCTAACCCGCCTCTCTCTCTCTCTCTCTCTCTCTATCTATCTATCTATCTCTCTCTCTCTCCCTCCCTCTCTTTATATATATATATATATATATATATATATATATATATATACACACACACACACTTCTCTGTGCTCTAGTTATCTGCTTCTCTCGCCCTCATTCTACTTCCCTTAGCCTCCCTAAAATTGTGTCTGACATTGTAGTCTAGTGTCCAAGATTATATTTATCTGTCTCGCTGTCTGCCTTCATCGAGTGTTTAGCTCCCACTGCGTTACTCCTCCCCCATAATTCACTTCCAAATCTCTCATCCGTAAATCTGCCACAACAAAATTAAATCATTCATGTCCCGTCGACCTGTGTTTCTTCTTTTCTTTTTTCCAACATCTTCAACAAACAGTTTGACATTTTCGTCTCTCAATCTCTCCCGTGGCGACCGACAGTGTGACTAGTAATGTTCGATAATACAAGCAACAGTCAGCCACTTGAGGTCATCGAAGTCTCTTGTGGTCATTAAAGTCTCTTGTGGTCATCAAAACGTCTTGTGGTCATCAAAACGTCTTGTGGTCATCGAAGTCTTTTGTGGTCATCAAAACGTCTTGTGGTCATCGAAGTCTCTTGTGGTCATCATAACCTCTTGTGATCATCGAAGTCTCTTGTGGTCATTAAAACCTCTTGTGGTCATCGAAGTCTCTTGTGGTCATCAAAACGTCTTGTGGTTATCAAAACCTCTTGTGATCATCGAAGTCTCTTGTGGTCATCAAAACCTCTTGTGGTCATCGAAGTCTCTTGTGGTCATCAAAACCTCTTGTGATCATCGAAGTCTCTTGTGGTCATCAAAACCTCTTGTGATCATCGAAGTCTCTTGTGGTCATCAAAGCCTCTTGTGATCATCGACGTCTCTTGTGGTCATCAAAACCTCTTGTGGTCATCAAAACCTCTTGTGATCATCAAAACCTCTTGTGGTCATCAAAACCTCTTGTGGTCATCAAAACCTCTTGTGGTCATCAAAACCTCTTGTGATCATCAAAACCTCTTGTGATCATCGGTCTCTTGTGATCATCGAAGTCTCTTGTGGTCATCAAAACCTCTTGTGGTCATCAAAACCTCTTGTGATCATCAAAACCTCTTGTGATCATCGGTCTCTTGTGATCATCGAAGTCTCTTGTGGTCATTAAAACCTCTTGTGGTCATCAAAACCTCGTGTGATCATCAAAACCTCTTGTAGTCATCAAAACCTCTTGTGATCATCAAAACCTCTTGTGATCATCGAAGTCTCTTGTCATCAAAGTCTCTTGCAGTTATTAAAGTCAGTTGTATTTATCAATTCCTCACAACATATCCAGCAAAAGAAAACAAAAATATGTCCAGTGAAATCAACAACTAGAATTGTACTTGTGGCACACGCACACATACTTAACTAGATATATGTGGTTACTTTGTTTATATCTTTCTGATTTGTGTGTTGGTGATTTTCTACTGGGTTGTGGAATATCGCCCCATGTGCATTGCTGTCGCCATGATATGGCAGTGCCTGAGATTAAATGATCAAACGTGATACGTACTCATGCACTGTGGACTGTGTGCTGTAGAAGTGGGATGTTGGTTGGACGCAAAGACCCTGGGTTTAAATCTCCCCACATGCATTGGGAATTGTTCACTTCGAATCCATAGTTTCTTCGTGACTGTACACACCCCTGTCCCTGAGTAGCGCAATCTAGCCCTTATTTCCTTTTTTCCCTGTTCCTGTCATAACACAGCTTATTAGATCCATTAGACACAAAGAATGACCCATTCTTCCAAATGCTGATTGGACCAGTTATTTAGTTTTTTTCTTGTCTTTCACAGTTTGTTAAATGGCCCATTCTTCACAATGCTGCGTGGGTCAGAGTCCAGCTCGTTCCTGTCTTAACACAGCTTATTAGAACCATTAGACCCAAAGAATGACCCATTCTTCCAAATGCTGATTGGACCAGTTATTTAGTTTTTTTCTTGTCTTTCACAGTTTGTTAAATGCCCCATTCTTCACAATGCTGCGTGGGTCAGAGTCCAGCTTGTTCCTGTCTAATACAACTTATAAGATGTATCAATCTTCTCATTTCTGCGAGGGATTCTCCAGCTCGTTCATACCTTCTTTTAAATTTGCTAAATGTGCAGTTCCTTCCAGTGCTGTGTGGGACAGTACCCAGTAGTTTCCAGCCTACATGATTTAAATAAGCATACATTGAAGCTGATTCATATTCCTTCATAAATACATTTATTTGTGTTGATGATTTCTCTTGAGAGCATGTAAAGATTCACATTTTACATTTTACTGCATGTGCAATATGTAATACGCAATACGTTCCCCTCCCACACCAAACAAAAAAACAAATAAAAGAAGTAACTAGAATGCAAGAATTTCACTCAACGTTATTTGATAAATAGATGAAATTAAAACTAAAAAATACAATTTGAGAACCATAATCACAAAAAATGTAATATTTATTTAATCCATTCAAAATCCAATTTTAATAAGAGCCAACACATTTTCTCCACTAATTAATTACATTGACGTAATCGTTATACAAAAAATATCTTCGTAAATTATTTCTAATCCATTGTTATATTCAATTATTAAATCTGCCGTTGTTTAGTGCTATGATAGTTATCAAAATAAGACTCGTTTCTCTGCATTAACAAATAACAAATAGATAGAAATATCGGCAAAGACTTCAGTTAAACTGATACTTATTGACATGTCCAATCTACACATCATAAAATCTGGTATATGCGTTAAGAATTAACCTTTTAGATAAAATTACTAATCAAAATATATCAATAAAAATGTATATAAAATTACTAATCAAAATATCTCAATAAAAATTCATAAAATTGTATCCGAAGAAGATGGACTTTTATTTGTATTTTTTCAACCATATAATCAATGTGCCTCTAATGAGGAAATTATTTTTTGTTAATACGAATATAAGAAAAGCTATGCTGGCAATGCATCTTACCATGGTTAGGATAATATGAGCTGCCAATGTAATTGCACGTGTCTGATGGATGTCCATGCGTGTAACAACTGAATGCAGAAATAGAAGATGAGTTCCTAAAAGCCTGACGTCAAACATGACACGTTTAAAAAGTAATTGGGTGTTAGGCCAGTGGTTAATGTTACTGAAGTAAACGATATTGTAACAAATTAATGCTTACTCTTCTCTACCCGTAATTTGGGCGTGGGTGAACTGAGTCGTTAATTTACTGCAAAGTTGCGATATTTGCGCCTTTTCCTCAACACACTAGTCTTCGACATGGATATATAGTTATAGTTAATCGAAGGACCCGGTATCACTGCAAACGAATGGAAATCAATAATTACTCAACCGCCCGTGCTAGTGGAATCATTTGAATTTACATTTCATCGCATATCCAAATAAAGAAAGACAGCTGCAGTCCCCAATCACAGCAAATACAGCATACGTCAAATGACAGAAGGTGTATTAGCATCGACAGTGAACTCAACTGAATTGTCCTTTGTCATATAATATCATCATTCATCGTAAGCAATCTAAATATATAAACACCATCCGGATGAAATACACAGCTCACTGTGTGCACAGAGCACTAATCTCAGTATCTCCGGTAACATGCCGGGCGTAGAATACGAAGAAAGTGTAACAAGGAACCCTTTCAGACAGTGCCTCGACGGTTCCTTGCCGCCTATCCGCCATAATGACTGAAAAACCCATGGATATATGTTAATCTTAACAGGCTTGTCCGAACAGTAGCAATTTTCGTCCAACTGTTTTCGACTGTTAACTGTCAATGGTTCTTTGCTTAGCGTGAGCTGAACCTTATCTCCTGCTTTTCACGTTTACTCGAGGGGATCTCACTTCCCAGAGACCAGGACAGGGTGAAGCCACGAAGAAACCACGGACTGGAGGTTAATAATGTCCACTGTCTATGGGGGGATTCGAACCCCGGATATTTCTGTCAAGAGGCCGACTTTTTACGTCTAGACCATCCAACACCACCTTACTTAAAAATTGGCGAAAAAGTAAGCCACTTGACCACAGAGTGTTCGATTTCGTCGGCATGGATTTTATTTTTGGCCCTGTTTTTAATTGGAAGAAAATACAGATCATAAAAAAAAGTAAAGAGCCCCCGTCTCGCCAAGTGGCGTATAGGGAATATGATGTTAGTGACCATAAATTTTACAGACCTTCGGCCTTCGAATTTTTTATGTAATGTGGTCGGTATTACGCCCTTGCCGCTTTACTTTCCCAGAAAAAAATCCGGTACCCATTAAAGGCTGGGTGAACCGAGGGCCGTCGGTTGGGATCGAACCTCTTGTCCTTTGTAGTCCAGTTCATTAACCACTGAGCTATCACGGCAAATACAGATCAGAGGTTGGATTTAATGAAGTAAAATATTAGTTTCAACAATGAAGAACTATATTTACATCTATCATAGGGGGTATCTATCATGTTGGGACATATAAAGGGCGCATGCTTAAAGCAGTCATCACACTATTTTTTTTTTTTCGGATATCAGTTGTTGTTTCTCCCCGAATGGAAAAAAAAATAAAATAAATTGGCCCTCGCGTGGTTTCAACCAGGAGTCACTTTATTTGAAGAACGATAAGTTATCCACTCGGCCCTCCAGTGTGACTATACATGAGAGAATGAGAAATCATGGCTTCTAATACTCTATATAAATTACAATGAGAAATATTGGCATCTATACACTATATAAATATCAGAAAAGGAGACATTGACATCAGATATCTATATAAATGACAATAAGGAATAATGACACTTGATACGCTAAATGAAAAATATGAGAAATAAAAACATCTGATACATTATGTTAATGACAGAAAGAAACATAGTTATTTCTTATACATTATATAAATGACAGAAAGAAACATAGTTATTTCTTATACTTTATATAAATGACAGAAAGAAACATAGTTATTTCTTATACACTATATAATTGACAGAAAGAAACATAGTTATTTCTTATACATTATATAAATGACAGAAAGAAACATATTTATTTCTTACACATTATATAAATGACAGAAAGAAACATAGTTATTTCTTATATATTATATAAATGACAGAAATAAAAATAGTTATTTCTTGTATATTATATAAATGACAGAAATAAAAATAGTTATTTCTTATATATTATATAAATGACAGAAAGAAAAATACTTATTTCTTATACATTTTATAAATGACAGAAAGAAAAATAGTTATTTCTTATATATTATATAAATGACAGAAAGAAAAATAGTTATTTCTTTTACATTATATAAATGACAGAAAGAAAAATAGTTATTTCTTATATATTATATAAATGACAGAAAGAAAAATAATTATCTCTTATATATTATATAAATGAGAGAATGACAAATAATAACGTCTGATATATTGTTCAAATCACAAATTGGGCCAAACATATCATTAAAATAGAAACTAGATGCGACTGCAGCAAAATACTATCTGACTTGAGGTCTCGATGAAGGACACGATCGAGAATGACAAACAATATCACTGAAATCCTGCAGCGTTACGGGCTAACATCTTGCAGTACTATACTCTTGTGCCTTTATACAATACCCTAGTTCTATATATTCCTTCTCAACTTGTGTGTGGGATAAATAATATGGGATTAGTATCATAGAGCATCACCGGATTTGTTAATGATGTTTATGTAAATAAAAGACCCCCAAGAACCATTTCAAAAATATGATTTCACAACAAACGGATTACTGGTCGTAGACAGATTATATTCGTCTATAAATACACCTGTCATTCTAGAAAGTGATTATTTTAATATTTTACATTACATTAGTTGCATTATATTCAATGTTGTGAGAGCGCGGAGTTGTAATGAAATCTTAGCTTGAAGCGGTTGGTGCTTTAAGGGGATAGGAAAATCAACAGGAAAACAACGGGCGCTGAAGAGGGCTTATTTGTCAATATTTGAAGTCTGTGGTAGCTGCTCAACACGCCTAGACTTTACATTAACATTACCTCACCACACAAACATAAATAAAAATTACACGTAATATATTTCTTTAAAGAGAAAGGAAAATAAGATATTGAGAAGATGTTTCTAAAATGGAATTTAGAAGCTAAAACAAATAAAACAAAATACATATTCAACATGAATTGTGGGACATTTAAGAAAGGAAAAAAAAACACTTCTTTTTAGATTAGCTCATTCTCAAACGACTGGTTGTGATTGTGGTTTTTATAAGTACAGCGATATATATGTAGTCGTATGTCATACTATGCTGTACCAGCGTTGTACCAGTACCGTACCAATGTTGTACCTGTACTGTACCAATGACGTAACAGTGCCGTACCAGTAGTGTACCAGTGCCGTACACGTGTTGTACCAGTAGTGTACCAGTGCCGTACTAGTACCGTACCCGTGTTGTACCAGTGCTGTACCAGTAACGTAACAGTGCCGTACCAGTGTTGTACCAGTGCCGTACCCGTGTTGTACCAGTACTGTACCAGTAACGTAACAGTTCCGTACCAGTGTAGTACCAGTGCCGTACCCGTGTTGTGCCAGTACTGTACCAGTGACGTAACAGTGCCGTACCAGTGCCGTACCCGTGTTGTACCAGTACAGTACCAGTAACGTAACAGTGCCGTACCAGTGTTGTACCAGTGCCGTACCCGTGTTGTGCCAGTACCGTACCAGTGACGTAACAATGCCGCACCCGTGTTGCACCAGTGCCGTACCCGTGTTGTACCAGTACTGTACCAGTGACGTACCAGTCCCGTACCAGTGTTGTACCAGTGCCGTACCCGTGTTGTACCAGTACTGTACCAGTGACGTACCAGCCCCGTACCAGTGGTAACATATGGATGTAAAAGCTGGACATCCACCCAGTCAGAGAGAAAATTAAACACTTTTGGACATAAATGTTTTCTAAGAATCTCAAGCGTACTACGTTGGAGACAATGCATTCAAATGCACAGATAAGAGACGAATCTAAACAAGAATACGTGTCGAGTATTAAAAGAAATATGTGTTGGAATTACATGGAGCATGTGCTGAGAATGAATGAAGAAAGACTTCCCTATCAGACATGTATGCGGAAAACATCTGGTAAAAGAAAACAAGAGAATAGCTGCGCATAACAATTACTAGAGAAGGTTCACCATGGGACTAAGAAAAAAATACCTACAATATGTAACATCAAATCGTCAATCATGGAGAACTAAGACGTCCGCCATATGTGACGTCTTTGGTCTTATAGGAACTAACTAATGTACACGTCACGTATTTTTTCTTCATTTGCATAGAGATGCAGAATCTTTATCTTCACAATCCAGTAATATAGTGACGCGGAATCATCTTCACAATCCAGTAATATAGTGACGCGGAATCATCTTCACAATCCAGTAATATAGTGACGCGGAATCATCTTTACAATCTAGTAATATAGAACTACAGAATCTATACAATCTAGTAATATAGAACTACAGAATCTTCACAATCTAGCAATATAGAGCTTCAGAATCTTTACAATCGTAATTATCTTTATAATCGTAAATTCGCCAGTAGTAGTAGTGGCTGTGAACTCTTCTAAAAGTGCACGCACATGCGCCGAAAGACAATAGATTTGGCACCGAAACCGCACGAAACATGCACCAAAATCCGTGCCAAAGTCCGATAATCGGCTTATTATCTCGGTGGTCGTGATCGGTAATCGGCTTATCTCGGTGGTGTGCGTTGGTGCGTGACGATCGGCGCGTCGTGGTGTGCGTTGGTGCGTGGCGGTGATCGGTGCGTCGCTAGCTCGCCGGTTATCTCGGGGGGTTCTAAAATCGGGCGACAGCGGTTCTAAAATCGGGCGACAGCGGTTCTAAAAGGGGGATGGCGGTATCTCGCGGGTCGGATGGCGGGTCGTTGCCATCGTGCGGGTGGGGAAAGGTGCCTTTATTGGTTATCATCATGTGTTGGTCAACAGGAGGCGACATGTAAAAAAAAATGCTGACAAGCAATTATTAGTATCGTTAGCGTCATGTACCAGATTATAGTGATTTTTTTTCTCTCTCTCTATTGCATATCCAAGCTAACTCAAGTCAAATAAAAATCATCATCATGTGCCTCAACACTATCCCTTCATGGCCTATCATCATCATGTGCCTCAAAACTATCAGCATGTGCCTCAACACTATCATCATGTGCCACCCTCAACACTATCATCATCATGTGCCTCAACACTATCCCTTCATGGCCTATCATCATCATGTGCCACCCTCAACACTATCATCATCATCATGTGCCACCCTCAACACTATCATCATGTGCCACTCTCAACACTAGCATCATGTGCCTCAACACTATCATCATCATCATCATGTGCCACCCTCAACATCAACCTTCATATCCTATCATCATCTTGTGCCACCCTCACCATCATCCCTTAATGTTCTATCATCAAGCCACACAAAGTATCAACTCTCTCTCTCTCTCTCTCTCTCTCTCTCTCACACACACATTCATGGTAAACCAAAACAAAATTCGTTCTATATTTCTCACAGCTTTATTATTATTACAACAAATATACGACACATATATATATATTACTGTCCGGTTGTTGATAATTTTAAGCGTCTGGACTGGCCCCTCGAAGCCGAAGTATCCACGGGGCGAGCAAATAATACGGTCATAAATGGTACGGTCGTTAATGGATAAATGATACGGTCGTTTACGTGCTGTCTCGATGAAAAAGGCATGAGAATTCTGTTAAGTTTTGCGCCACGACACTTAAGAAGTATATAATAAACACAATATAGACCGCACGTGTTGCTAAACAAATCTTGCAACACCCGCGGGTTGTAGACGAATGGAACGTGTGAGTTTTGCTCTATAAAGTTTAAAATATCCACGTGTCTGGGAGGCAAACCGTAGGAATCGAAATACTCACATTCGCCGAGTCCGTTGTAAAATAGGGCCACCCAATGCTCTCCGGGTTCGTGGGCAGGGTCGGTGTTTATGACAAAGGCCGCGGTCGCCGTTGGGTCGATGCTTGGCGGTAAGTGGTTTCGTGGAATGACACTAACAAGGGAACAACGTCGAACGAAAATATCCGACATCAAAAGGTTGTAAATCTCCCTCGTGTTCATAATCTTCTTCTTCTTTCTCTCTCAAACGGCGAAGTCTGTTAGAATCTGCCTTGTCTTGGACACCTCGAGCACCGAGTCCAACTCGGCGTAGACGATAACTTGTAGGGGAGTAGTGGTGGGAGCGGCAAACTTGAGTTCTATCGACAAGGGTCCGCTTGTGGCTAGCTCAAAATGGGAGCCGTCCAGTAGGCTGGACGAGAGGTCAAAACCAAATAGGCAGTATCCGTCCTTGAATTCTCTATAATCAACGTTATTCCCAGCGTCTTTACCAATCAGACCCATTGCCAGATTTGTGCCGTAGAAAGCTCTCGCGTATTGATTTCGTTCAAAGTCCATAGTTAGAGGCTTTCCCGAGATACATTTCCCGTCGACCGTCAGGTTCATATAAATCAGACCAAAGTGTTGAAAATTGAACGGGTTAGCTGTGTAAACACCATTAAAAGCACTGGCCGTAATCAGACCTATCACTATACGGGTCGGTGTTTGAGACAAAAATAAATTGTCTTGACTGTGGGAAAGCATCCCACTAGCGATGGAAAATGTCTTGATGGTAACCCTCTTGATCGGGTACCGCGCATTCCCGCTTAAGAGAGCCTTTTCGTGGGCCAGAGAAATCGCGGGGTTTAGCTTAGCTTTCCTGACCACGAGCGTGGCGTAGGTGATAACACTCTTATAACCCACAGAGCTATCGTGAGCCGCGAGGCTGAACACATCCTTCGAGGGCGTGAGTTTTATCTTTACATCGACTCTGTTTAACATGTAACGATCCTGCACAAAGACATCAGAGTGCAAACGACCCATCATTTCAACCTCTTTACTACCCGAAGTCAAATCGCGCCGTGTTTTAAAACCCTCATTTTCTTTCAAATCGTCATGGTGGCCAGCTGTGTCTTTGTAGAACAGAGCGGCCGTCAAGTATCCCGTTTTCGCATCCTCTCCGTAATTTAGCGTGGCCTCAAACACCGCTCTAAAAGGATAGGTATTCTCCGACGGTGTAAACAACGTGTCGTTTAGCGATACGTCGACTTGTGAAAATAGACTGTGAAGATAAATGTTGACCGGTCCTACCTCAGCATCGACTGGTACACTATCACCATTCGGGAGGGTGATCTTGACCCGCAGATGTAAAAACGTGTTGAAAAGATCTAGATACTCCTCGCTGTTTCCAGAAATGAAAAACTCTATCGCTGCGCTATGCGACAAAGCTGCGATCGGACGACTTTCAATAAACTGGCCAGAGTCTAGAGATGTCTGTGTGGGTGGAACGCTAAATAAATCCAAACCAGAGTGAAGACATTCGCACGATTTGGGGTGAATGAGGGACATTATTAGTCGAAAATATCCTTTGCCACCCTCGTCTTCGTCTTCTTCCCTCTGTTGTGCACCGAATGAAGGGGGAACCGTCCAGCTGTCGGTTTTATCCTCTTCGTAACGGGTTCTCCTGGTGGAGGTAGCTTCATAACTCGCTTTCTGCTTTGACGTAAACCACTTCCTGATTGGTTGTTATTACGCAGGTGGTCTACGGCCCCGTGTAGCAACCGCTGACCGGCCTCCTTAGCTCGTTCTTTGAAAGCTTCACCGACATTTTTCCCGGCCAATGCGTCCTGTGCGACCTGCAGACCGGTCCCCAAGCCTTCTCTGAGCAAGGCCTTACCGCCGGTTTTTAACCAGGGTAAAATAGCCCTCCCGATTCCACCAAAGAAACTACCGATTCCTCGACCGCTCTGACTTCGACCTCCTATAAACACGGGCATCCCATCGCCCGCCTGACAACAGTAAAAGTCTTCGTATAACTCAACATCTCTATGAAGAGGAGTGTGTTTCACCATTATACCAGCTCGAGATGCTTCTTGACTCGAAAGTGTACCGTTAGCACCGACGTCCCGCTGGTGAATGGAATGGTTTTTCCGTGTTCGTTGGCTAAAAGGATCTCGACGGTATCGAAGGAAAATCTACTCAGGGGTAGGTAGTGAGGCTTATCGTAGATCTGAAACACCGAGGTGTGATTTCTATTGAGAACAGGCACGCTCCTGAGGAGAGGCACCATCACATCCCCGACCGGTCTGGGGGAAACGAGATCGCAGTAGACGTAGACATTCTTCGCAACACTTTCCAAGTCCATTACACCCACGCTGAAGATATCGGGAGCCGTGTCTGATATTGAGGTCGTGGGGAAGGCTAACATGTTTTTCAAAGTGTCGCTTATGGTAACACTGACTCCTTTCTCGTAAAGTTTCAAGATGGCTTTATTCACCTCTTTTGCGTAAATGAATCTCATTTTTTTCCCTTTCACTCCCCTGTACGACTCATCCTCCGCTTTTACGATCGACGCGTTCAACGCGCCGATGAACGCATCGGGTTTCGTGTATAACCCAGGTTCCAATGTCACGTTGGAATAAAATCTGGCGTCGCAAATATCGTCGTTATCGAGAGATTCGTAGCGAATCCAGACATCACCCTCTATTACATTGAAATAATTTAGCGGAAACTGTATCTCCACCAGTGCGATCTCATACTGCGTCGAAATGTCAATGGTCTGAGGAAGTTTAACGAAAAAGTGACCTGGGTTATTATCCTTAAAAAGTTCCATAGATGCATTGCTGGGCAGGGTGACATAAAAACTCATTTTTTTTTACTCGTTTCACCGTCGCCTCTCCAAGTTTGGATTCGGTAGCATGTAACCTAAACAGCTGCTCAGTAGGGCTATCCACAGTTTTCCCTCTTTCGCGTCTGGCTTTTCGGTGGTCAGATTGAACAGCGAGACCGCTACAACTGTATATATAACTACCACTTGACAAATAAAGACAAGTTCTAAGTAGGGGGATAGTTTCCCAAACATCGACCCCAACCAGCGTAGTTCGCCGTCTCTCCCGACTCCCGAGTTTACGGCTCGCAAATCGGGCTCTCCACCAAAAGTTACCACTTCTTCTTCTTCTTCTCGCATCTCTAGTTTTTGTATCTGACAATGTCCTTGGACGGTATCCAAGTGTTAAATGAGGAATCGTACCCAAACCATTTGACTAACCACTCCTTTCGCCCAAAGGATGTGCGACGCTCGTTTATGACACTCTCGATTCTGTACTCGTGTTTGTCTCCAACTTTTTGAATTTCCGGTGTGTAGAATGACCCCTCTATCTCATCGCCCTTATCGTCTTTCAACACATATGTAACGGGGTTTGTTTCATTTACTCGACTGATGGAAAACAGTTCCTCCGTCCAAGCCGGGGCATAACCCTTTTTAAAATTGGCTCTGCCCAGGACCAGTCTAACTCGATCACCGGGCTTGTACAGGGGTCTTTCAAATTTAAAGTTGCGTTTGCTATTATACAACGTGTTCCATACCTGTTCTTGATTGTCTGCGTTGACGTCGACCGGTGCCATTTTTATACTTCTGTGATACGAATGGTTATAACTTCGAAGTAGGGCGGGGAGGACTCGGACATAAGACAACTTATTGGATTTCGTGAAATATCGCCACATCCGTTGTTTCAGAGTCCTGTTAAAGCGTTCTGCCACGGCGGCCTTAATATCTTCGTTCTGCGTAGTGAAAAAGTGAACGTTGTTGTCAGCGAGGAATTTCTGAAATGTTCTGTTCAGAAACTCTGACCCCTTATCCGTTTGAAAACTCGCGGGTTTCCCATCGAGAAATATCTTACCGACGGCTTCCACTAAGGATTTCCCCGTTTTGGTTCGTATCGGTACAGACCACGCGAATTTACTGAAAACGTCCACGCAAGAAACCAAATAGGAATATCCGTCGTTGTGTTTTTTCAAATGTCTCAAATCGATTAGGTCTGCCTGATATTGCTGTTGGGGGCCACTCGTTATAATGGGACGCCTTTCAAATCTGCGACGAATTGGTTTATGAAGGGTATAGGTATCCTGATGACTCAGCCATTGTTTGATCTTTGCGAGTCCCAGTTTGGTATTACGTTGCAGGGCCGTTGCACCACTATACGCCCCTGGTCGACTAGGGTCAAAGTAACGACGTCTCAATATTTTCTCCACCGTTCCCATTTTGGTGTTGGGATTCCACTCTTTCTTTTTTAGGTCTCAGTTTATACGTGGCTACGGGCGGAGTGGTTTCATTACCTACCTTTGGGGTTTCCGCTGGTGGTGTCCTGGTCTGCTCTGGTGATACCTCGATTGATGGTGGTGGTGGGGAAGGTGTTTTTTCTGTTGCCGTGTTGTGTTGAATGAGATCGACCGAGCCCAATGAGCGTCGTTTATACTGCTCCAATCTAGTTAAATATTGATGCAGGGCACGTTGGTACACTCTGGCCTTATCGGCGGGTGCTAAATCATCGCGGAATAGGATACGTTGCATTTCATCATCTAAATCTCTCAAGTTGTCACCGATCGCCTCGGGTGGGCTATAGGACGTGGTAGTAGTCTGTTTAAGACCCTCGAGGAATCGAGGATCCACCAAAATCATTTTTTTGGCCATTGTTACGCACCTAGTACTCCACCGAGAATACTTAATATAGGACGGAGCAAAGCACCTATAAACCCACCGGTTTGTAGAATCTCTTTCCGCCGCTTAAGACTCGGTTTCTTTTTAGTGAGAAGTCTCAACTTGTTCTTGTGTCGACGTAGCTCGCACTTCTGTCGCTGAGTGAGTCTAACATTACCTTTTAATATGTTATGACAACACTCGCACAAAAAGTTAATGAGTTTGGGAGAGGCTGTTTTTAATATGGCTCTTAAACCGCTCGGCGAGGCGGCGCGCATACATTTCAATATTTCACCGTGTCGTCTAAGTGATTCATCACACATGATTCTCTACTTTGGCACGTAGACGATTTGTCTCTCCCCCGGGAATATTTTTGTTCTCAACCTAAGATTATCAGGTGTGTCCTGACGAAGATCGACCAGCAAATAACCGTGAGGAGTCGCTGTCGCGTCCTTAAAACTATCTTGGAGGTACCCCACCTGACCTGGGTACATTTGTTTACCCAGATTCATAATTTGACTCCCGTCTCTCGGGTTCTTGAAAAGGACTAAATAGTGCGTATTGAGACTTATGGTTCGATGTTTTTTATTTTTTCCGAATAGATTTTGAACAATGTACATCACACTAATATCTCTGTGATGACTACCTTTGGTGAATAATTTTGTTACCCGCTCGTCCGTCTCAGACATCAAGTCATCGATGACGATCAGTCTTCTCTTCTTACCACCTTCCAAATTATCGACGTCTGGTAGAACCTCGATAAATCTCACTGACCCCATAGTCTCGTATATCGGCTGCCATTCCCCATAACACCATATAACTTCCTCCGGTACGGGGACAGCTAGCTCGTGAAGGTTCTGTATAAACTTTTGCACAAATACCGTTTTCCCACACCCGGTAGGACCGGCTATCAGAGCTGTGAAGGGATGATTCCATCGGGGATCCATCCTCACAAGTGCTACTAACTTTAGTGATTACGCCACCGACGAAAATAACAACGAGTGATTTTAGGTCAGCGCGCGAGGTTTCCCCCTCTTCAACTAACACCTATTTTTAAAATCCACAACCTATATAAACACGACAGGGGGGAGGAGGAGTTTCCTAGTCTCAGGCCGCATTACCTGAGACCGAATTGTTACACGCATCATATTTCCCCACACATCACCCCCCTATTGGGTCAGTTCCAGAGGTCACTGAACATGTCGCAACACGACTGATTACCACGCCTGATAGCGTATTGCGTTAGCTGCTATAAATAGACGGTCCTCGACCCGATAAACGGGTATAAAACCCCCCAGTCGAGCAGTGTACACGCACACACATAACCAACGTCTGTTGCCAGGTGGTTTGTTTTTCTTTGAATATGGAGTCGTGTAGCTTGAATACGCCAATTTCGTTTGATGTCAGTGATCAGCGCATATTTATGTCACGTGGAAATGAGACTGTAGTTCCATTGTCTAAAGATGGCGTTAAGGCAGTCTCGGTTTGTGTTTTTCGTAACAGACCATTGATAAATATTAGGACATATAGCGGTGATAGTTTTTTGAAGTTTCCTACCAGAACTGGGATAACACTATCGAGAGAGGAATTTATCACGTTAGTTGAGATGCGAGAGGAAATTTTAACCGCTTATGCTAACCTCAACTACACACCGCCTGTTGTTAACCAGATCAGCTACACCCCACCTCTCGTTAACCAGATCAGCTACACGCCATCTCTCGTTAATTAGATCAACTACACGCCGCCTGTCGTTAACCACCAAAACTACATACCATCTCTTGTTAACACGAATCTCATCGACTACACGCCCCCCTTTGTTAATCAAGGGAACCTCGCTCTTGTTAATCAGACGACAGATCCGGCACCCAATATGAATGCCGCGGGTGTTTCAGCAGAGTCACCAATTACCTATTCCAGCTTTGATCAAGGTTTTGTCAAAATGGAGGGCGGTTGTGTTTTGAAGGCTAATGAAACTTCCTATGCACCCGTGTTTGATAGACATTTAACAAACACTACCACCAAAACAGGAGGGAGGAAACCCAGATGCTTAAAATTATCAACAACCGGGCAGTAATATATATATGTGTCGTATATTTGTTGTAATAATAATAAAGCTGTGAGAAATATAGAACGAATTTTGTTTTGGTTTACCATGAATGTGTGAGAGAGAAAGAGAGAGAGAGAGAGAGAGAGAGAGAGAGTTGATACTTTGTGTGGCTTGATGATAGAACATTAAGGGATGAGGGTGGCATAAGATGATGATAGGATATGAAGGTTGATGTTGAGGGTGGCACATGATGATGATGATAGTGTTGAGGGTGGCACAAGATGATGATAGGATATTGAGGTTGATGTTGAGGGTGGTACATGATGATGATGATAGTGTTGAGAGTGGCACATGATGATAGTGTTGAGGGTGGCACAAGATGATGATAGGCCATGAAGGGATAGTGTTGAGGCACATGATGATGATAGGCCATGAAGGGATAGTGTTGAGGCACATGATGATGATTTTTATTTGACTTGAGTTAGCTTGGATATGCAATAGAGAGAAAAAAAATCGCTATATGAGGGTGGCACATGATGATAGTGTTGAGGCACATGCTGATAGTGTTGAGGCACATGATGATGATGATAGGCCATGAAGGGATAGTGTTGAGGCACATGATGATGATTTTTATTTGACTTGAGTTAGCTTGGATATGCAATAGAGAGAAAAAAAAATCGCTATAATCTGGTACATGACGCTAACGATACTAATAATTGCTTGTCAGCATTTTTTTTTAAACGTCGCCTCCTGTTGCCTAATACCCACACATGATGATAACCAATAAATGCACCTTTCCCCACCCGCACGATAGCCGGCAACGACCGGCCATCCGACCCGCGAGATACCGCCATCCCCCTTTTAGAACCGCTGTCGCCCGATTTTAGAACCCCCCGAGATAACCGGCTAGCTAGCGACGCGCCGATCACCGCCACGCACCAACGCACACCACGACGCGCCGATCGTCACGCACCAACGCACACCACCGAGATAAGCCGATTACCGATCACGACCACCGAGATAATAAGCCGATTATCGGACTTTGGCACGGATTTTGGTGCATGTTTCGTGCGGTTTCGGTGCCAAATCTATTGTCTTTCGGTGCATGTGCGTGCACTTTTAGGACGGGTTCACAGCCACTACTACTACTTTCGCCCGCGCGCTGCCGGGGCCCGAAAGGGGAGTAAAGAATAGCGGCGCTGTACCCTACCAGGCATGTTCGTAAGAGGCGAGAAAGGAGGGTTAGGCATGGGACTGGCTATCCCATGCTGTAAAAAAAATAAGCCGAAAAAACTTCACAAACATGGACAAGTCAAAGAGAGATAAAGTTAATCCTTCAACCAGGAAAGAAAAGGGCTCTCTGTCTAAGAGACGTATGACGCAATCCGGAGAAAGCCATAAGGAGTCCGGGTTGCCGACTCACCCTTTGTCTACCAGGAAATCATCCAGAATTGGCACCTGGAATATTCGTACCCTTAACGAACAGGGAAAAGCGGCACAAGTGGCAGCAGAATTGACCAACTATAAGATAGATATTCTGGGAATGTGTGAAACAAGATGGCTGGGAGCGGAGAGAATAAAATTGAATACAGGGGAGATGATTTTATCATCAGGACACCAGGAACCAGGAGCACAACATAGCGAAGGGGTAGCTATAATGCTATCAAAAAATGCACAGAAGACACTAATAGAATGGGAGGCAGTGGGACCAAGACTGGTGAGAGCAACATTTAGAACAATCAAAAACAAAATAAAATTACACATTATACAATGCTATGCACCAACCAAAGATAAAGATGACTCAGTTAAAGATGATTTTTATAAACAGCTACAATGGCAGATGGATGCAAGACGAGCCAATGATATTATAATCTTGATGGGCGACCTAAATGCTAAGGTAGGATCAGACAACAGAGGCATCGAAGAGATTATGGGAAAACATGGACTTGGAGATATAAACGAGAATGGAGAGATATTTGTGAATTTCTGCGCCCTTAATCAAATGAGCCTAGGAGGAACAATATTCCAACATAAAAGAATACACAAAGCTACATGGGTGTCACCAGATCATAGAACGGAAAATCAAATTGATAACATATGTATTAATAATAAGTTTAAGTCATCCTTACAGCATGTAAAAGTATATAGAGGGGCAGATATAGCTTCTGATCATCATCTTCTGTTAGCCAATCTTAAAATTAAATTAAAAAGGTATAATACAACGAATAAGGGTAGAAAGTATTTCAATGTAGGGTTTCTTAAAGAACAAGGAATTAAAGATAAATTCGCAGTCACAATATCAAACAAATACCAAGTCCTCCAACAACTAGAAAATACAATAAATATAGAAGATCATTGGAAACAGGTAAAAAATATATGGAAAGAGACATGCGAAGAAACACTGGGGAAAAGAGAACGCCAGAATAAGGCATGGATGACAGCAGAGACCCTGGATAAAATTAAAGAAAGAAAGAACAAGAAAGCAGACATAAATACAAGCAAAACAAGAAGTAATAAAGCCAAGACATAGGAAGCTTACACAGAGGTGAACAAAGAAGTGAGAAGATGCATTAAAAGGGATAAGAGGAAATATATAGATGAACTAGCTAAAGAGGCAGAAGAAGCAGCAAATAAAGGGAATATGAAAGAACTGTACAACAGCACAAAGAAATTAGGTAGAAAATACAAACAGATCAACGCCTTTATCAAAGACAAGAAAGGAAATCTGCTTAGTAATATACGGGAAAAAATGGAGAGATGGAAAGAAGACTTTGAAGAACTTTTGAACAGACCCGGCTCAAATAATCCTCCAGTTATACTACCAGCAGAAGAAGAGTTACACGTTAACTGCGGAAAACCAAGCAAAGAAGAAATAATGAAAGCCATCAAACTATTAAAAGATGGTAAAGCGACAGGACCAGATGAAATTTCTTCGGAAGCCATCAAAGCAGATATTAACACCCCTACCAAGATGTTACAGGATCTATTGGATAAAATTTGGGAGAGGGAAGAAATACCTAAAGACTGGAGAGAAGGTTATATGATCAAACTACCAAAGAAAGGAAGTTTACAGGAGTGCACAAATTATAGGGGAATTATGCTACTATCAGTGCCAGGAAAAATATTAGGCAGAATCATTCTGGAGAGACTAAAAGAGGCTATAGAGAAACACTTGAGAGATAAACAAGCAGGTTTTAGGAAGAGCAGATCATGTGCTGATAAAATAACTACCCTACGTATAATAGTTGAACAAAGTTTAGAACTAAAATCCCCACTATATATTGGATTCATAGATTACGAAAAGGCATTTGATAGTTTAGACAGAAGAATGCTTTGGAAGTTGCTGAGTCATTACGGAATCCCCATAAAGTTTATTAACCTGATAAAAACAATGTATGAAGGAACAAAATGTAGTGTGGTGCATGAAGGACAGCTTACGAAGCATTTGAAATAAGAAAAGGAGTAAGGCAAGGATGCCTCCTGTCTCCATTTCTCTTTCTACTGGCTATAGATTGGATTATGAAAATAACTCAAAACAACAGAAATGGGATCCAGTGGTCACTGACCAAACAACTTGATGATTTAGACTTTGCTGATGACATAGCTCTCCTATCGCACAGCCATCAACAGATGCAGGATAAAATGAGTATATTAGATGAGAGATCACAACAGCTAGGACTAAAGATTAATAGAGATAAGACCAACATTATGAGAATTAATGCAGTTGGCAATAACCATATAAAACTAGGAGAAATACCTCTACTAGACGTACAATCTTATATATATCTGGGCAGTAATATAGATAAAGAGGGAGGAACAGAAAATGATACCAAAATAAGGATATCAAAATCAAGAGGAACTTTCATTGCACTGGGAAACATATGGAAATCCAAAGAAATTAGGCTAAATACAAAAATAAAAATTTTCAACTCAAATGTTAAGTCGGTCCTATTATATGGCTGTGAAACATGGAGAATGACAAAATTGACAATCACGAAAGTACAGACTTTCATTAATGGATGCTTGCGCAGAATAAAGGGATGGAAATGGCAGGACAAAGTCACTAACGTGGAATTATGGAAATGTACCGGTCAAATACCAGTGGATAAAGAGATACAGCGAAGACGATGGCGATGGATAGGACACACACTACGGAAGCCAACTGAGAGTATTACACAACAGGCCCTTTTTTGGAATCCCCAGGGGAAAAGACAAAGAGGAAGACCAAGGAATTCTTGGAGAAGACAGACAGAAGCAGAGATGAAGATGATGGGGAAGACATGGAATGATCTTAAAAGAATGGCAAAAAAACAGAACGACTTGGAAAGTGTTTGTTGAAGACCTATGCTCCACGGGAGCTAAAAGGTAAAAGAAGAAGATAGAGCTGCAGAATCTTTATCTTCATAATCCAGTAATATAGTGACGCGGAATCATCTTCACAATCCATTAATATAGTGACGCGGAATCATCTTCACAATCCAGTAAAATAGTGACGCGGAATCATCTTTACAATCTAGTAATATAGAGCTACAGAATCTTTACAATCTAGTAATATAGAACTACAGAATCTTCACAATCTAGCAATATAGAGCTTCAGAATCTTTACAATCTAGCAATATAGAGCTACAAAATCTTTACAATCTAGCAATATAGAGCTAAAGAATCTTTACAATCTAGTGATATAGAGCTACAGAATCTTTACAATCTAGCAATATAGAGCTGCAGAATCTTTACAATCTAGCAATATGGAGCTGCGGAATCTTTACAATCTAGCAGTATAGGGCTACGAAATCTTTACAATCTAGCAATATACTGCTACAGAATCTTTACAATCTAGCAATTTATAGCTACAGAATCTTTAAAATCTAGCAATATAGAGCTACATAATCTTTACAATCTAGCAATATAGAGCTGCAAAATCTTTACAGTCTAGCAATATAGAGCTGCGGAATCTTTACAATCTAGCAATATAGAGCTGCGGAATCTTTACAATCTAGCAATATAAAGCTGCAGAATCTTTACAATCTAGCAATATAGGGCTACAGAATCTTTACAATCTATCAATATAGAGCTACAGAATCTTTACAATCTAGCAATATACAGCTACATAATCTTTACAATCTAACAATATAGAGATGCGGAATCTTTACAATCTAGCAATATAGTGCTACAGAATCTTTACAATCTAGCAATATATAGCTAGAGAATCTTTACAATCTAGCAATATAGAGCTACAGAATCTTTACAATCTAGCAATATAGAGCTAAAGAATCTTTACAATCTAACAATATAGAGATGCGGAATCTTTACAATCTAGCAAAATAGAGCTGCAGAATCTTTACAATCTAGCAATATAGAGCTGCGGAATCTTTACAATATAGCAATATAGAGCTACAGAATCTTCACAATCTAGCAATATAGAGATGCGGAATCTTTACAGTCTAGCAATATAAAGCTACAAAGTCTTTACAATCTAGCAATATAGAGCTGTATAATCTTTACAATCTTGCAATATAAAGCTGCTGAATCTTTACAATCTAACAATATAAAGCTGCAGAATCTTTACAATCTAGCAATATAGAGCTACAGAATCTTTACAATCTAGCAATATAGAGCTACAGAATCTTTACAATCTAACAATATAGAGATGCGGAATCTTTACAATCTAGCAATATAGAGCTGCAGAATCTTTACAATCTAGCAATATAGAGCTGCGGAATCTTTACAATATAGCAATATAGAGAATACAGAATCTTCACAATCTAGCAATATAGAGATGCGGAATCTTTACAGTCTAGCAATATAAAGCAACAAAATCTTTACAATCTAGCAATATAGAGCTGTATAATCTTTACAATCTAGCAATATAAAGCTGCTGAATCTTTACAATCTAACAATATAAAGCTGCAGAAGCTTTACAATCTAGCAATATAGAGGTACAGAATCTTTACAGTCTAGCAATATAGAGCTACATAATCTTTACAATCTAGCAATATAGAGCTACAGAATATTTACAATCTAGCAATATAGAGCTACAGAATCTTTACAATCTAGCAATATAAAGCTGCAGAATCTTTACAATCTAGTAATATAGAGCTACAGAATCTTTACAATCTAGCAGTATAGAGCTACAGAATCTTTACAATCTAGCAATATAGAGATGCTGAATCTTTACAGTCTAGCAATATAAAGCTGCAGAATCTTTACAATCTTTCAATATAGAGCTGTAGAATCTTTACAATCTAGCAATAAAAAGCTGCAGAATCTTTACAATCTAGCAATATAGAGCTGTAGAATCTATACAATCTAGCAATATAAAGCTGCTGAATCTTTACAATTTAACAATATAAAGCTGCAGAATCTTTACAATCTAGCAATATAGTGCTACAGAATCTTTACAATCTAGCAATATAGAGCTACAGAATCTTTACAATCTAGCATTATAGAGCTACAGAATCTTTACACTATAGCAATATAGAGCTACAGAATCTTTACAATCTAGCAATATAGAGCTACAGAATCTTTACAATTTAGCAATATAGAGCTACATAATCTTTACAATCTAGCAATGTAGAGCTACAGAATCTTTACAATCTAGCAATATAGAGCTACATAATCTTTACAATCTAGCAATATCTATTGTGAAGAAAAAAAATTAATATGTAACACGTCTACACAGGAGAAAACAAAGTCAGCAAACGTTTCTGCTACAAACCTACATCGCTAGAACAGAACATATGACAAAATACAAGACAGCTAAACGATTACAACAATCTACCTCTGTCTATAACAGTCTGTTGTCTAATCATTTATGAACACCTCTACATGATGAACATACTTCATAGCTCAGGGTGAATTTCTCCGAACAGTTTTAACAAGTTGAAGAATATATTTTTAAACTGACATCAAAACTCATAAATGTACTCATAGTCTGGAAAGCATTGTCACTAGCATCATGTTCCCTTACGACTCTGACGTGACAGTTAACTATTCGTTTTCACTTTTATGTGTCTATAATTTCCCGCGTTGTTATTACTGAAATAGACGTATAATTATTGTAGAAAAATAAATAACAGGTATGTGGGAATATTTCAAGTAAAAAAGTGAAAACTTTGGACGAAAATAGTTGTACGATCAAATTAACTCAATTATAGCTCGTTTCAAAACATATGCCCAACTTCAAAACGCTATTACTCTCTAACCGTTTGTTAAATACTTTTGAAATTTTCCAAATGTTATTAGAATGCAAAAGACCCTTTAAATGTATATTTAACAAATATCTTGCTGCTGCAGTTTTCTTAAAGCGGCGATATTTCTTTGATGTTTGTATATTTGGAACATTGACGGTCACGTGCTTGAATCCAGCGATTAAATGACCGTTTAGATAAATCCAAAATGTGTCTTGTCCTATTCTCATGGTTTTCTAAAGAATGAAATAATCTTCCTCGTTTAGCCTCTTTGCAAAAATAGTCATACATTTTTATTGCGATGTTTTGTAAACTGCAGAATTTCATTTTAAGACTCATGATAAATGTTATTGTTCCACGTTACGCCGCTGAATTAACGGAAATGGAACACACAATGTCTCGTGTTTACTACAAGTGTCTAATTGTGTCAGAGAACTCACGCGGAAAGCGTGCAAAATCGTAAATTTGAGCGTGTATAGATTTGTAATCGCTATTTTTAACTTAAATACTGTAAACACTAAGTTTTGACTACATCAATGGGTCGTTATAAATTTATATAAATCAAATAAGCAATAATAATAACCAAATTTTTGTTTTTAATGAATTAATTTCCTGTTGGGTTCTAATCATTATAACTATACATGCAAATTTTGAAAAAAATTACAAAAAGCGGTTTAAAAGATATTGATTTTGAAAGTTGGGCACGACTTATGAAACAAGCTATAATTTTACTGCAAGAATAAAAAAAATAGAACTTTTTTCTCAGTATTTGGTTCCCTGAGCAGCAGAGAATTTTCTAGCAAAGAACTACAGTAATGACGTAGTAGAAAGCATGAAAACATATCTAGATGTTGAAAAAAAAAGGTGGCCACAACGGTATAGAAAACTCATAAATAAACGTCACATTAGAAGTATAATTGGGTTAGGTCATTCTAGTTCTTTCCACAACGTGGCAACTGTTAAATTGTTTGTTCTTAGGATCATCATCACTACACACCTAACGAATCCATAGGTGATTCAATATCCCCTTTGAGAATCTCGAGAATATCCGAGGAAATTCCCTGACCCACGCGCACGAACTCCGATGCACTGCCTTTCTTGGTCTACCTTTCACTCATCTTTCAGGAACCGTGTCTTTCCTTACTGATTCCTCCAGCCCACTGTGCCCTCTTACGTTTGTAACATTTTATTTTCCCCTGTAAGATCTTGTTTATAGACCATCTCTCTCAATGCTTAGGTTTTCAATGTCCTCATTTATTTATTTATCCCCAAGATTTTGCCATAATTTTCTCAAGAAATATTTTATATGGAGTTAATAGACTGGTGTTTTTGTGTTTGCGAAATTGCCCAAGATTCCTAACTCTGCTTTCGGGTAGATACAGGTCTTCAGCAGAGTTACTGCCCCGTTGACATCGTGAAGTTTAATTGTTCTATCGCTAGTTTGCTTTTGATTTTCTTCTGATAGTCTCAAATGTTAGTTATTGCAAGTCCAGTATATCCCATAGTGTGTTTGAAATGTCAAGTTCTTCACAGTCGATGATAATCTTCAGGCTGCTTTTAGCTTTGTCGGAGGACTTCCGGTTGATGCAGCAGGCCAAGATGGTTGCTTAGTCAAATCAGGTTCAGGACCAGTGGTATTGGGAGCCGCAATAGCTCAGTGGTACAAAGGACAAGAGGTAGAGGTTGTGTCCGATCCCAACCGAAGGCTTCCCGGTTCACCCAGCCTTAAATGGGTACCGGATTTTTTCTGGGAAATAAAGCGGCATTGGCCGAATACCGACCACATTACCCCAACAATCATGTGCTGAAGGTCTGTAAAATGTATGGTCACTAACACCATATTCCCTATACGCCACGGCGTGACGGGGGCTCTTTACTTTTTTTTACTTACTTACTAGTGGTATTATTGCTGTAGTGTAGGTTGAAATGATTCTTTTTGGTTTGTATTTGTATTTGCGTAGCAAGCGGAAGTCCATTCACCTGACCACAAAGTCATGGCGCCGTGCCATAAAGTTAGTGTTGCTGGCGACTGGGCAGTGAGTAAAATGGAACGGTACCAGGTGCCAGTTTTACCTTGGGACGGGATGTGTGATCTGTGTTGGACTGTGGTCGGATGGAGAGTTTCAGCGAAGTGGAGGCCAGACCTCATTTGCTGGGACGGCGATTATTTTAGACATGCTCTCACTGATCATTATGTTAGGTTTAGGTGCATGGAGATCGTGCTGTTTGCGACGGCCGTTACAGTGACCCGGTAGTATGAATTATGAACTGCAGCTATTTATACAGAACGGAACATGTCCAATAGAATAGTATAAACGATCATGAAGAACATTTTGTTGGTTGCTGGAACGTGGGCTGAACAGACATTGGAACGTCCGCCTGCTGTGACGCATTTCCGTTCTACAGTCTTTGTGGGGGGACATTATCTTAGTTACCTTCTGGTTTTCAATATAAATGTTGCTCTTCTTTGTGTTATTTAACGGACTCAGATAACTCTTCTAATATTCAGTTGCACTATTTACGAGGAGTGGTGACTAACGTAACGAAACAAAAAATGTGATTATCTTCCAGAATGAACAGTTTCGTCTTTTTCTCGATACCCTATAACAGCCATCTTGATTATTCCATCAGCTGATTATTTCTGACATTGCTCACTTGTGTGCTCAACAATTGTTCATCCCCTTTGTGGTTTTTGTTTCCGCAACGTAGGCACGCTAAAGTCACTCAAGAAACAACGTTAAGTTATACAAATTATAAGTTCTCGCTCCATCACGAGCAGTTATGGGCCTCGAGGGAGGAGATAACCTGCTTGTTTCTTTATGAAAGACTAACAACAGATAACATCCCATGCCAAAACGAATATATCTTTATGCCAGACGTTCGAGAAATGAAGCCAAGAACACAGGTCAAAAGCACGGTTAAACTCTGATACAGTTTTCATTATCATCATTGAGAGCCGCCTGTGCATCGAATGTTGACTACCATGGATCGCCATTCCGCTCTGTCTCTTGCTTTGATAGTGCAGGTTGCCATAGGCTATCTTTTGATGTTACTCGTCCATGTTAATATTGGTCTGCCTGTGCCTCTTTTACCTTATATGTTCCCTTCCAACATTACTTTTAGTAAGCTGCTGTGTCTTTTAACATATCCACCGAAATCTAATTTGTCCTGTTTGAATTGTGTTTGGTAGTCCTCTTTTCATTTTAGTTGTTTTAAAACTGTATCGTTTGTTTTCTTTTCTTTCCATCTACTTTTTCCTATTTTTCTCTAACTCCACTTTTCAAATGCTTCAATTTTCGGTTCTGTTTTCTTGTCTAATGTACATGTTTCTGCACTATAGAATTTTACCCGGTAATTATTTTATGCAAAGAACATGATTTTTGGCAGATTATAATATTACAGATAGACAGTTTGTTTGTATTTATCATATACACACAGACACACACACATACACACACACAAACCCATACACATACATAGAGAGAGAGAGAGAGAGAGAGAGAGAGAGAGATAGAGAAACTCCAGTTCGCAACAATCGTTGTAGACTTGTGTATGAGGTTCATAAATGCGGGATTGCTTGAAAAGAGCATTTCCGGAGTTGATAATGATGCCCTTGCAAATAATCATTTCTAATTACAATTTCAAAGAAAAGATTTCACAACATGTAGATAACTGGAAGTAGACAGAAAGATCATAGACACACATACACGCCCGCCAATTTGTATACAAGTCTGACAACATAATCAATGGCGGTCATGGATATGTAGGTTAAAAGAAAATGACAAACGTTCTGTCAGTGATAAAGCTGATTAATGACAGTGTGTGTGTGTGTGTGAGTGTGTGTGTGTGTGTGTGTGAGTGTGTGGTAATTGAGATGACACTTGAGGAAAAAGAGAAGTAGGGTAATGACTGTATGTTTGTACAAGATACACTGGAAAAGGGGGGGGGGGATAAACAATGTTGTGACCAGAAACCAAATATAGCTATAGAATACATTGACAGGTGATAAAAATATGAAGAAAACGAAAGCTAAGAAATACGATAACTAGACTTTTAGGAACTCTTTTTCTTGTTTCTATTTGCACTACGTAACAACTTTATTTGGCTTCTATGCTGTGGTTTGTTGAATTAATATTTCAAGTTTGTTCCGTTAAATCTGAACCGTTATATGAAATTAATACAAGATTATTTCTGATTCATGGTTTTTTATTTGTACTTACATGTGTTTATAAATGATTCGTCGAGCGAATGTTGATTTATCGCAGCAATAAAAGGGTGTTAACACCAGGGAGCTTTAACTGCCAGATAATTAGAAGACCCTCGACACCATTAATGTTCTGTCTTACATCCCATCTATGTTGTCCAACCACAATTTCCAGACAAACCAATGGGCCATGTTGATAAATGACGTAGCTCTTCTTAATTTATACATAGCCCTGGAAATAACGGCTGATAAGGGCTCACAAAAATACGAAAACATGCGTCGCTTAGGGAGTATCGCGTAGACTGTGTCTGGGCGTATCTTACCCTAGCCACTTAAATGGCAACACGTTATGAGGGAGAGAATATGGGAGAGACTCAGAGAAGGACATAGGGACTACTCCAGTAAATAATAATTGTATCAAAGGTAAACATACACAAAAAAGAAAGTAAGTAGTTTGGACATCGTCAGAAGCAAGAGAAAAAGATAACAAATAAATGAACATGAAAATAGGGAATAATAGAAGGAAAAGGTATGTGTGTATGCGTCGCTTAGGGAGTATCGCGTAGACTGTGTCTGGGCGTATCTTACCCTAGCCACTTAAATGGCAACACGTTATGAGGGAGAGAATATGGGAAATACTCAGGGAAGGATATAGGGACTACTCCAGGAAATAATAATTGTATCAAAGGTAAACATACACTAACACATACATTTTCCTTCTATTATTCGCTATTATTGCCTCGGAAGTTTCCCTATTTAATAATATTTATTTATTATTATTTGTCTCTAACATGAAAATAGGCGAGAAGGCGAAAGGATGATCAAGCAAAATGTGGAAGCCTGAATGAGAGTCACATAATAAATAAAAAAAAAATAAACTCCGAAGGCAAGACAGACTCAGCAGACTACTTCCACAAAGATACAGATATATCACGCGGTACAAGCAGTTGGAGAGAAGGAATTTAGAAAACAAATATTATTTGGGGGAGCGGGACAGTTTAATGTTCCCAGTCAAATGTGTCGAACTGGCATTAATTAGTGAGAACAGCTGCTGAACATTTGTGATGTTCTCAGTTGATCTGATTCGGGGTTTTCCTCGCTCTTTGTCTCAATGTTGATAACCTTTGACATAAGGCAGTAGAAGCTGTCGTTTGTGCATGATTCGAGGACTAAGTGTTTGTGTACAAAGAGCAAGCTACAGGGTGTCTATGAGTTTACTCGGACAACAATATGGACAACAATGAGAGGTACTTGATGAGGCATCATTCTCATTTGATAATTTGGTTGGGATTTTTATTTATGATTTCTCTCTGCGGCAACCACCCCTGGTCTCAGCAGCGTGGCCCGGCTTGAAACGTCAATTACTCAAATAAATGAGTAATAAATATGAGTACCTCCGAAGTCGAAGTTATCTGCCTGTGCGGCGAGGGACCCCTGTGCATACGGTTGCCAGGGAAAAATAGATTAACACGCAAAATTCAGTTCGTCTCTAGGGGCTTCGTCAGAGGTAAAAGCTGGCGAACGATTAAAAAAAAAAAATTGATAACCGACCAACTTTAACAACAAACATAACATATAACATTTGTTCATGATCATTTTTCTTGCTCTTGTTATCTCCCACTTGTGAACTTGTTATATGATTCTGATCGTATTATACCTCATCACTTACTAACGTATGCCCACCTTTTCACATTTTTTTTTTAAATAAAGAAGAGGTCGCATTTGTTCTACTGTTTGAGATACAAAACAATTTCCTTAAACATGTGCCTTCTGTGTATTCTGTCCTTTTGCTGCTTTAATTTAAAATGCGTACTAAAAAAGGTGGGTTTGTTGTCCTAAATTCTAAGTTTGTTTTTGTCCTTCGTAATTTTTTATTTATCCCGTGTGTTACCGGGGCCTCATTATGAGAGAGGTAAAGAATAGTGACACTGTGGCCTTCCAGACATGTCATAAGAGGCGACTAAGGAGATGGATCGATGGCTTGACAAGCTGTCATTGTAAAAAGTATTGTTATGGAAAAAGCGCCATAGATTTTTAGAAAAGTGATCTCTGCAATATGTGCCATTTTGGCACGCAAAGTTTCTGTTTTTGAGATTGTTATATCTGCCCTATGTGCCGTCTTCGGCTCAAAAAGACAATAGATAGATATAATTTTTGATTTGCATAATTTTTCAGGGTTTCTGAAAGACTTTGTGACAGTTGACCCATTCAAAATAGTAGGATTCCAAATGTTCATCTACTGGTGACGTAGAACATTGTTCATCTTTTGGTGACATAGAACCGGTTCTGGACTTTACAAAGTACAAATTGAAAGCTTTCCTGCTGAAGGATGTCAACAAATGCTTTTATAACCAACCTGACAAGCAACAACCATTATGCCGTGCGTCTCCGATATGACTGGGTGTCTGCTCCCACCTACACTGAGGCCATGATTTACTAGAGAGAAAAAAAACCCGATTGTTTAAAAATGTGGTTTGAACCGGGTAACATTAGGATGTGAGGTGAGCATTTTACTTGCAAGCCACCTCCAACTTCCCAATATGGGCACAACAAAAACACCCATGACGTAATATTGTCTCTATATATCACTGCAAGACTTTCTCGCTTCGAAAAGTTTTAATATTTTTTCTTAAGGTTCATTAGATACTTCCAGGAAAACCAGAAAAAAAACTTCATCACCAGATGGAAGCCAAAACACTCGAATAATATATCAAGAAAATTTGACAGAATATGAAAATGAACTCAGCGAACTGAAATAATATCGTAACAGTAAAAACATCCACAGAGTCATACAGTGGGGAGGGCTTGAGGGGTCTTGAACTGGGCGATAAGTATAAAAATTATTAAAAATAATACATGAAAATAGCAATTTAAAGAGCTTGCTACGTTGCTACCTAGCCACATACTTGTCTTACTCCTGGCGTTAAAAACAACGCTATTCCACTTGTATGGCTCTTTTCATCTTGTCAGAAGGTATAGTGGAGGCTATTGTGTAGTTGTTTAGGTTTTGTTTTTGTCGAACAGCTTCTCTCGGGACTAATTCTACCAAGGTTTGACAAACACATACGGCCAGAGAATGAACAAGTCAGGTCCACTGATCCACGGGGTTTCCCAACCTTTTTCATGAGTCTTTTCTCTTCTAAGTTTTGACTTAGCATAGTCTCAAATAATGTTATACCATTCCTTATACATGCTCTCTATGATGTGCGATCACTTGCCAGATGTTCCCAGTCGTTTTCTCAGATGGAGAAGTCATTCAGAGATGATTGACAGATATCTCTATATCGTAAGTAGTATAGCAGGAAGGATTTGTGTCGCATTTGGTCCGTAAATTAACAAAGATATATAGGGCGGCGCGCGGCGCGCATAACACGTGCGGTGCAGGGGGAGTTAACCATGACCGCTGGTCACGGTGACCCCGGAAGTGACCTGTTTATGTCTGGTGTATGCTGACTTTGGAGTTCTTTATGTACTGGATCGATAGTGATAGGTTAGTAGATTATACAACATCAACGAAAAAACGATCAATATAAAACAGAAGACAAAATATATATTTTATTCTTTTATTATCTCAATAGGTGTATAACATACAGTGGATATTATATAACATTACAAAAATATTTAGTAAACGAAGTAAATATATAGTACATGGATAACATTTATTTATAGCTATGTATTTGGGCGTCTGCTTAGATTTGTGTCATCGATGAATCATAATGGGTGAAACTGTTAGAGATAGCTGGTCAGTCTAAGCTGGTAGTGTAAAGAGTTAAATATCTAAAGGCGTAGTCGAGACTTTATCATCATCTACCTTTCTTTTTATATAGAAATAGGAAAGAGCATTTCTTGTTTGACTGTAGGAAAATATGGAATTATTTAAGACTTTGAAACCTACATTTTTCCCACGCCTTTTGCGTGGCGAGAACCTCTAAAAACATATCTTTATCTAATTTGTTATGTTGCTTGCTTAACCCCTTACAACTGATTTTATCGTAATCCCCACTGCAATGGTACGTCTTACTACATAAACTAACAAGAGCTGTCCCTTCGTACTCTAGTTTAAAAAGCCCGGGTGTTCGTTTGGTATACGCTTTAACACCCTTACAGTTTATACATTCTGTTTTGCTAGTATGTTCATCGCAGCGATGGGTGTTGGAGGTCGTCTAGTGTGTCGTGACGGATGTATGGAGGTCGTCTAGTGTGTCATGTTGGTTGTATGGAGGGCGTTTAGTGTGTCATGATGGTTGTATAGGGGTCGTCTAGTGTGTCGTGATGGGTGCATGGAGGTCGGCTAGTGTGTCATATTGGGTGTATAGAGGGAGTCTAGTGTGTCGTGATGGGTGTATGGAGGTCGTTTAGTGTGTCATGATGGGTGTATAGAGGGAGTCTAGTGTGTCGTGATGGGTGTATGGAGGTCGTTTAGTGTGTCATATTTGGTGTATAGAGGGAGTCTAGTGTGTCGTGATGGGTGTATGGAGGTCGTCTAGTGTGTCATATTGGGTGTATAGAGGGAGTCTAGTGTGTCGTGATGGGTGTATGGAGGTCGTTTAGTGTGTCATGATGGGTGTATGGAGGTCGTCTAGTGTGGTATGAGGGGTGTATGGAGGTGATCTAGTGTGTCATGAGGGTTGTATGCCTGTCGTCTAGTGTGGCGTCATGTATGTATTTGTCGTGATGGGTGTATGGAGGGCTTCTAGTGTGTCATGATGGGTGTATGGAGGTCGTTTAGTGTGTCGTGATGGGTGTATGGAGGTCGTCTACTGTGTCGTGAGGGGTGTATGGAGGTCATCTAGTGTGGTATGAGGGGTGTATGGAGGTCGTCTAGTGTGATATGAGGGCTGTATGCCGGGCGTCTAGTGTGACATGAGGGATGTATACCGGTCGCCTAGTGTGGGATGAGGGCTGTATGGCGGTTGTCTGGTATATCATACTTTAATCAACCAATAAGAAAAATGAAGGAAAATTACATTCAACATTACTTATCTTAACTACTTTACATCAATACAGTTAAATAACGTGTTATCGATAAGTCTCACCATACTTTAAGAGAAAACATTCAAACTTACAGTATAAAATATAGTCTCAATCATCTACACTGAATATAACCTATTATCGATAACCCTTAACATACTTTAAGAGAAAACAGGCCAACTTACTGTGCAAAACTCCGCTAGACTGAAGTGTAGTATGACCTTCCTTGAATCAACCAAACTTATAACGCCGTCTAGTTTAAATATAGCCTGGTAAGAAATGAATAAATTAGCCAATCAGCGAGTGACTATGCCAACATCGACTGATACCTGGATCAACCAATCAGAGAAGAGTATTAGTATAGGAGGCGGGGCAAAGAAATGACTGACAGGTGGATTAACCAATCAGAGAAGTGCGTTAGCCCAAGCGTAGGTAGTGGCTATCGGGTCAGCAGTGGGGGAAAAATGTTGGGTGGTGGGTTACTTGAACTCGTTTTGACCCCTGAGGCAATTCCAGAAGAGTTCTATGAGCTAATTTTGACCGCTGAAGGCTTTAATACCAATGTTTCCCACTTCAACGAACGACATACATCATTAAAGGTGATTACTTCAGCTCTTAGACTTTGGAGTTCCATATCTTTATCACTTGATTGAATGACAGACAACAGTAAAGATGCTCATTTCAGGTAAGAAAACTTAGTTCCAAACCCTAAAATTTCTACTCATAGTCACAAAGTTGAACACGAACTCTACAAATTTAGCCCAAAGTCGTAATTGTTAGACACGAAAGTCGTAAATGTTATATGCAAAGTCCGAAAGTTTGTCAAAAAGACAACCCAAACTCAAAATAGTTAGACACGAAAGACCACAAAGGTATATTCAAAGGCCAAAATGTTACTTCAAAGGACAACTAATGTAACGCCAAGCCCTAAAATTTCAACTCATATGCACAAACTTGGACACAAAACCCTACAAAATCTAGACCCAAAGTCCAAAAGACAAAATAATTTAACCCCAAAACACAAAAATCTCATCTCATAAGCAAAAAGTTGAAAATGCAGGCTGTCTAGTATCTCTTGAGTTTGACTTGATAAGTTACTAAAATTATATTTTGACCAATGATACAATACCAAAGTGTCCACTTTTCAAGGAAAGACTTTATTATAGCTGATAAAAGCCTAATAAATAATTCTAATTTAGTAAAAAAAAATTTGCACATGATGATAGTAACTATCTGTGTCTACATAGACTGTGTCTAAATGATTAAGGAAAATATTCATACAATACTAGAAAAAACAAAACACACTAAAAATACCGCATTGAAAGACTAAAGTTAAAGTTCAAACCCCCATCACATTGTGGGTAATAAAAGTACGACAAAGCATGAAAGTTAAACCCCCTGTCACAACTCTGTTAAGAAAAGTACTGCAAAGTATGAAAGTTATGTCCCCTGCTATAACTCTACTAAACGAAAGTATTACCAAATACGTAGGTTACACCCCTGATATAACCTCACCAAAAGACAAAAATTTGCTTAAAAAACACATTTATGATTGTTACGCCCCTTGACCCTTTATGAGGGGACGCCCATGAAACTGTTACAAATAGTAAAGTTACACTCTAAACTTACCCCAGATGTTATTTTAGACATCCCGGTATCAAGAATTTGCATAAAAAACAACTTTTGAAATTTCTTACCATCTGACCATTTTTGAGGGTTACGCCCATGAAATCGATAAAAATTGAGATTTAACCTATTGGCATACCTCAAACATAATATTTGACACGCCCATAGCACAAATGTACATAAAAATCCACTTTATGATTGTTACATCCCGTGCCTATTTTTGGGGGCTACGCCCATGAAACTGTTAAAAATAGTCAATTTAACATCTAGACATACCACAAACTTTATTTTAGTCATCCACATAGCAAAAATTTACTAAAAAACCACTTTTATGAGTGTTGCCCCCTTACCCATTTTTGATGGTTACGCCCATGAAACTGTTAAAAATAGTAAATTTAACATCTAGACATACCCCAAACTTTATATTAAGCATCCCCGTATCAAGAATTTACATAAAAACAACTTTTGAAATTACTACCCCCGTACCCATTTTTGGCGGTTACGCCCATGAAATCGGTAAAGATAGTAAATTTAACCTCTAGGATTACTCTAACCCTTATTTTAGACATCCTCATAACTAAAATTTACTTAAAAATCACTTTTATGATTGTTACCCCCCTTCCCTATTTTTGAGGGCTACGCCCATGAAATGTTTAAAAAATTGAAATTTAACCTATTGGCATACCTCAAACATAATATTTGACAAATATATATATCAAATTTACCTGAAAAATCAACCAAAAAAAGTAGTAGTAGATCCAGCATAATAAGTTCCTTTCGTGCTTCCAGAGGCACATAATTTCTTATATAAATAGTCTATAAGTGCCTCGAAGCACATTTTTTGGTGCCGTTTTTCCTTATATTAGAGTCTACACTTTTTTCTCTATATGAGAGTCTACCCCCATAATTTCACTGGATCTTCTACTTCTTTTTTTCTGTCGGTTGGGATCGAACTCTACCTCTTGTCCTATGTAGTCCAGTTCACTAACCACTGAGCTATGGCGGCTCATGTAATATAGCAAATAAATATAAATAAGCAGTTTGATTCTTAACATTATGGCAAATTGTGTCTCTGAGATCTGCTTCGCTGCAATAATAAAAAGCTTCCGTACGGAAAGAGTTATAGATCCCAGATGTTAATTCTTCTTCTTGTACCTTTCAGCTCCCTGTGGAGCATAGTTTTTAGGATGTTCATGGTTTGCTACAATTTCAAGTTCTTCACTGCTGATTATTATTTTGGGTTAGCTTTTTGTTTTGTCATTGAACATTATCTTATTTTTTTTAGGGGGGGGGAGATGGGCGGGAGGAGAGGCCTCGGTAGCGTAGTTGGGAGTACCAGCGAACTGGGCTACCGACGTTCGGACAATCCGTGTTCGATTCCTGCTGGAAGCAGTGTGAGTTGTACTTGTGGTTGGAAAAATTTATTCCGCGGTCGACCCAGCCGTTGGCAGAAATGAGTACCAGGGATGGTGAAGAATGCCGCCTCGCATCGTGAGTTTCGATGCTTGAAGCGACACTATCCAGAAGTCTCCGAAAACTTCTGGATAGGCGGCCGATCACATATTGGAAACTCGCGTGCTAAGACGCCGATTCAAGTCTCGTATTTTACCTTTATTTTAGTTTTCTGTATATTTATATAGAGACTTTGCTCTTCACTGTGTTTTTTTTTAACACACTCAATTATCTCTTTTAACCCTTATGTACAGTTTGAGAAGAGGAATGTGTCATAAGCGTATCTGAGTTCTAGATTTATTTCGCCATTTATTGTGAAATGGTCGAATTTCACAAATCTGTTATTGTTTCTGACATTTCTCATGATATTCTTAGTATAGGGGTGAACAGGTACGTAGAGAGGATGCATCTCTATCTCAGCCCTTTCTCGCCATAAGATCCTTGATCATTTTCTTTTCTTTTTGACTGTCGTGATTTCTCGAAAGTATGCAATCAGGTGCTCTTTCATGAACATAACTTTGTATATGTGTATATTTTAATTTTTTATTTTGTTACTTTCTTATTTTATTGCGTATTCTCATTAGGCAATATAAATGCTCGCATTATGTTGTAGTAACTACCAACAAACCAGTGTGGTACGATCTTTGTGTACTACGGGTGCGGCACACGCTCAAATGATGCTACAAAAATATTTTTTTTATTCGTGATAGTATTTGTGATATTGTTTGTGATAGTGTTTATGATAGTATTTGTGATAGTATTTTTGATAGTATTTGTGACAGTATTTGTGATAGTGTTTATGATAGTATTTGTGATAGTGTTTATGATAGTATTTGTGATAGTATTTGTGATAGTGTTTATGATAATATTTGTGATAGTATTTGTGATAGTGTTTATGATAGTATTTGTGATAATGTTTATGATAGTATTTGTGATAGTATTTGTGATAGTATTTGTGATAGTTCAATAAAATGTTGAAAATAACATTAGTAATATTGTGTAATTACAGATGATTGATTATTGATATTAGCAGACGTTAAAGTCTTTCTATGAATAATCAATGGATCATTCTGCTTTATGTAAACATAAACAAGAGTTAAGAGCCTTCTTGTTTTTTTTCGCTGTATCATTCTAGCACACAGTGGCGATATAATAGATTTAATCAAATAAATAGACGGATAGTTGTCAAATTTCGAACAGATTTTAATACTGTTTTGAGTGTGATAATATGGTAGCACACAGCTACTGAAAACAGGCGTACATTATATTATCTTTTGTGGGGTGGATCCACTAATGTGTATATAGGATATTTTGCTGTGACTTCTTTTTCTTAAACAAGTTTACGTTAAATGTCTTCTATTTGATGACACTATAATAGAATGTGAGTGTTTATTGAAAGATCGTCAAACAAATGAGAAATGTTACACGACTTAAGATTAACAGACTCATTAAATGATTTAAGTGATTAAAAACTTTCTGTGTAAAAAAATTATGCTGGAATTAATGATAAAAAAATGAGAAGATAAAAACGTTGTTAAGATTTGGAAATATACCAACATTAAGTGTATTAGTTATTGAAGATTGATGTATTTCTGCTGACTATAAACCAATATTTTTGAAATTAAACAAAAATCAACAGAATATTTATCACTATTGCACATTTATTGTAGTCATATTTCTATATTATAATGGCTATATAATAAGTGAAAGTCATTGAAGAAAATTATTTTTTTTGGCACATCTAGTTTAGGGAACAAGGTGTCGCCACTGGAAAAGACACTCTCGCAGACAACACTGAAGCACAATGGTTCATTCCAAACAAAATGCTACAGAAAGGTCTTTATGATAACATGGGCAATATCAAAGAGCAATAGAGAACTATTAAAATACCTAAAAACACTCTAATCAACCAGGCTGAAAAAAGAGATTGGAATCTGGCTCACGGTCATAGGGAAGACGGGGTGATGTATTCTTGTTCTCGGAGGCATATTTTCAGCCTATCAGTCGACTGTTACCCTTTCACCGTCTTGTGTTGCTTTTGCAACAAAAAAAATACAGGCATTACAGAAATTGTTGGTTTCTTGCTTTATTAATTGATGCTTTTTTATTCCTGGTTATATGATGTACAACAGCTACTTTATTTTATGTTTAGCACCGGTTAGCGATTCACTAAAATTAGCCTGTCGTATTGACGCCGGTGAAACGGAGTTTAAACAATGCGCTAAATCTTCCTGATAACTGGAAATGAGATCGAAACTCTAAAAGACATCATGTGAGTACAACGATGATCGTTCTAAAGGACAGAACAAGAAACAAAAGCAAGAAACACAAAGACACTGTTTCCAAACAGGCTGTTATGATAATTACACCACTTTAGTTCATGCTACTACTGACAAACTGGTACTGGTAAAAACAAACTTCGTTTTGAGTCGAACAGAGTAATTGAGCAGAAATTCAAAACTTTATATCCGACGATCTTTGCTATTAAGTGTCAGACTTTGCACTGAACCCGCATTATATCTCGTCACACAGTTCCAGTTCTGGGCGAGCCTCGCAATCTCAATAAGGGAGTTGATCACCTTGTTGTTGCTTCTCTCTACAGTGTTCTCCTTAGTATTTCTATAAGTCGGCTTCTTTTTATTTTGCTTTCTACTCCTTAGTTTGATTCTGTGTTTCATTACGTATCACAGAAAATAAAATAAACATTTGTAATAGTATACACACTGGGGTATAATAGATCACATCATGGGAGATAAGAGATATAGCTTGGGTGGTATAGCTTAGTTAAATGGACGATAGCAGTGCAATTATAACACAGACACCGAAGAACGGTAACCAGTTTTGGGGGAAAGGACAAATGTAGCTGGTTTTGAAAAGATGGGGGAATAGGTGTAAACTTGACTTGACCAGTCACATGTCCAGAAATTAGGTTGGTAAACAAACTCAGGGGCAGGTTAAGTTTATGAGAGAGATATCACTCTTAGAGTTCACGGTAGCGTAATTTCTTTTTACTCAGAGGTTAGCTAAATGTCAAGATGGAGTTTGTTTTGCAAATTTTTACACAAAATTCATCTAGAGTTGAACATTGCATTCACTCATTGGCTGAGGAAAGACTGAACCAATAAATGATGTAAATAAGACAAAGGTATTTAACCTCATCAGTAACAGAAGTAGAGTAAAGATTCAGAAGTTTAGAAAATGTATATTAAGCGATCTTATTCCGGCTTCGGCCGAAACTGCCTGAAGGCAGGTGTGAGTTTGTATAGTTATGGACTTCCACACAGTGAGTTTTTTTTATCAAATAGAGATGTAGAAGGAAGATCCAGAGATAGGTAAGTCAGGAAGACATAGTTTAGTTGAGAAGTGTTTCAAGTTAGATTCACAAGTTTTGTGCTCCAGAGACCAGTAGTAAGTAGATTAGTAGTAGCATTGAATAAGTCAAGACATAGATATACAATATCAGTGTCAACCAAGACGATTGTAATATTTTAATAGAATGAAAGAGAGAATTAGTGACACGACAGACAATATGTATTAAGAGATGTCTCAATATCCAACGGTGATAATCTTTTGAGCGCATTCATATCAAGAACATTGATTTTAGAATTGTATGTACACCAGGATATACATCACGTGTACAAGCGATGATCAAATAAACTTGAATAAGAAAAATTGCAAAATCTGCGATGATTGACTCCATGTCAAGACATGGCTAATACGTCGTATTGTGATCTATGTAAACTCTGTCTCATAGATTAGTTAGCATCAGTTCGCAGTCAAAAGATATGATTCAGCAGAAAGCTAAAATGATACTAGTACACATTTACGACAGCATGAATTACAGTGAGAGTGTTGTTGTGTTGAATGTAAAACTGATATGTACACTGGACCAGAAGTATGTACAGCAGATAAATAATTGACATATATCATAGCAGCGACTGAAATGTACCACACAACTTCTCTTAGTTGTTCCTAATCAGTTTACATATTGCTATCTTCAGTACATTTTAATACTGATTTTTTTAAAAATTACGTTTCACATATTTACTGAGAATACATAACTATAGGAAGTTCCAGATTTGAAATCATTATGAATTACTATGTCGTCTATTAGTAATGTTCCAAGTAGAGATCAACAGGAGAGGTTGTAGAGTGAACCAGGTAACTGAATAGCTGGGAACAGAAATGAAATAATAAATATATTTAAAAAAATAGTATGGTTAAAGCTTCACGTAACAAGTGGACACCAAAAGTCAGAACGACGATTCGGTGCAAAGGCCTTCAACAGGAATAAACATACAACACACGTACAAATATGCATTTAAAATTTAAAAAAAAAATAAATAATAAAATAATCGAAGTAGAAAGAGAAATGAAAAGTAAAGGAGAATAAAATGTTACTGAAAAGTTCCCTGTAAAATCTAAGAAGAATCTTTCTTCTAAAACAACGGAACTGCGCATTGGTGCATGTGCGTGCACATTGCATAGCTGGGTTAGCCAAACTAAGTATACAGAACGATCAAATAGCATCATATACAAGAGAGAACTGAACTTATTTATTAGCATACTCATTATCGGACAAAGAAAAAGGAGACGCTGTCAATCCAAACACAAATATCTCAGAAAAATATTTCGGTTAAATTATGTGACCACAATGTGTAACATACACCTGGGGACTTTATAGCTCAAATTAAAACGAAAAGGCAGAGCTAGAAAACAAAGGATCAATGAACGTTCGTTTAATTAATGTAAAAGTATCAAACTGTTTTCCCCCTAAAGATGTGTTCAGTTAATATTTGCTGGAAGGGTACAGTCATAAAGATTATGTTTCAGCATTGTGGACATTTGTTTCAATTCGTGTTGACGCCAAACTAGATGCTAGAACTAAGATTACGTGCTACCCATCTGTGGGGTCTTCATGAGGTCTCAGGGCCTGGGGGAAGAAAGTTTCCTTCCCGCTTTAGAGAGTAATGTGTCAGTGAACATATGAGCATATAGCAAAGTCTTCACGAGCACGACCTGTCAAATCCAGACTTTGAGTCTAATGAGAAGGGTTTACAGTGACGCTGAGGGTAACCCTGAATTAAGGGAACATTGATATGAAGGTATTCAGCAGATGCAGGACAACATTTCTATCTTCTTTTGGGAATGTTGTATTGTAGCTCAATTCAAGTGCATCATGGCAATGGCAGGAAACTAGCTACAATGATGCCCACAATATTTACATATGATTGTCAAAGTGATGAGAATGATTCAGATTTTGGGGAAAGTAGAGAATCATATGTTCAAACATTGTCTCAAGTTACAGGTCTCTAACATATGGCACACCAGTCTTTCCTTGCTCATCCCGTCACCCCAGTGGTCGTTAGAACACTACTGACATACTTTGTCAACCATCTCCATCTCTTGCTTTCTCCTGTCGTTCGAATGGCCGATAACTTGTCCTCCTCCAAACCAGGAGAACGCAGGACCGAATCCAGGAACGGTAATGAGATTTTGTTCTCTCGGGGGTGAAAGAAAAGCTCAGATCCGAAGACCTCGTGGCGACTGCACTGGACGAGCGGCCTTTATTTTCTGGTCCTGTAAGTCCCATAGGCAGAGCACAGTAATTGGAGAATGCCGTACATATATTTTTTTTCATTCGTTCTTTGGGACCTAGCAAAGTTGAGACCTGTCTATTTATTGATGTTATCTTCCCATCTCTCTGCCTATCTCTCCCTCTAAACCCGTTCACAGTTCCTTACAGAATGGACTTTGGCAAGCTAGACAAATCGCGCATACACGCGCACCATTTTCTTTTTGGCGTTTCTTGACAATAGTCATAGCCCAAGAGTAAGAATTGTAATATCTGGCCTCAAAATATGGCTAGTTTACGACATTCGTTCAGTTTGTAGTGAAACTGGAACTTTTTCTGAAATATGAGAATTTGAGAAATCCAATATAATATATAATGTCAAACTTCTGGAGATATCATTGAACACAACATCTCCACGACATAATAATAAACAACATCTCCAACATGATATATAATGTCAAACTTCTGGAGAATCCATGACCACAACATCCCCACGACATAATAAACTACATCTCCAACATGATATATAATGTCAAACTTCTGGAGAATTCATGACCACAACATCTCCACGACATAATAATAAACAACATCTCCAACATGATATATAATGTCAAACTTCTGGAGAATTCATGACCACAACATCTCCACGACATAATAAACTACATCTCCAACATGATATATAATGTCAAACTTCTGGAGAATTCATGACCACAACATCTCCACGACATAATAAACAACATCTCCAACATGATATATAATGTCAAACTTCTGGAGAGTTCATGACCACAACATCTCCACGACATAATAAACTACATCTCCAACATGATATATAATGTCAAACTTCTGGAGAGTTCATGACCACAACATCTCCACGACATAATAAACAACATCTCCAACATGATATATAATGTCAAACTTCTGGAGAGTCCATGACCACAACATCTCCACGACATAATAAACTACATCTCCAACATGATATATAATGTCAAACTTCTGGAGAGTTCATGACCACAACATCTCCACGACATAATAAACTACATCTCCAACATGATATATAATGTCAAACTTCTGGAGAGTTCATGACCACAACATCTCCAACATGATATATAATGTCAAACTTCTGGAGAATTCATGACCACAACATCTCCACGACATAATAAACTACATCTCCAACATGATATATAATGTCAAACTTCTGGAGAGTTCATGACCACAACATCTCCAACATGATATATAATGTCAAACTTCTGGAGAGTTCATGACCACAACATCTCCAACATGATATATAATTTCAAACTTCTGGAGAGTTCATGACCACAACATCTCCACGACATAATAAACAACATCTCCACGACATAAAACACATCACCGACACCGTCAAACAAAATGGCGGCATTGTGAAATGTTATTGCGAGTTTATGTTCCATCGATCGAGAATGTCACATAGCCATATATTTTGTTTATATAGACAGATAAGAGCTACTGGTTGCTCACAGATAAAACTCACATCACGTTTAACCCGTTCATGAGTTTTAGAAACAATTAATTTTTACCTTGAAAAGCTGCGCTAGTTTCGTGTAAATTCAGAAAATATAAGAGGAGTCAGTTACATAGACGACAATAAACAGCATCACAAGAGCCGTGCAAGAGGAATCCACTTTTGTAAAGGAACTGTAAAAAGTTGAAATAGTTCTGCTTGGATATAATTATTTACATAAAAATATTATATCTTGAACATTTGTAAACTAGGATAAAAATCATTCATAACATGCATGAGTATGAGTTTCAAAATAAAAAAAAAAACGATACAAACATTGGACAAGGGAAGTAATTTATGGAAAAGCTGGACAAAGCGTGATTGAAATTGACAAGTAGGGAGCCTAGACGTCGCAGGACGGATTAAATAAAAATAACAAACATGGAATTTGTAAAAACAGTCTTAAAAAATAAAGATAGCATTTGTAAAAGGTGTCGATTTGAGCTGAACCACTTCTTTTTGCTCTATTGAAAAAAAAAAACAGTTTGTTTACCCGCCCAGCATACATTTAGATACAAAGCAAGAACTGTTAGGCTCTAAATTTCGACATATCGAAGACAAAATGATGGGGACCCAATATATGAGAGAATACTGTAGATCAGAATTTGGCTCTTTGCAAAAGATGTTAAGATATCACACGAAGTTTAAGAATTCTGTTATCGAAATAACAAGAGCAAGTGGTGAGGTATAATCTACACTCCTTCATGTATGGTGACAACTTTACAAAGAAGGAGCAGGACAAAAAAATTAACTTTTGTAATAAAATAAAATAATAAATACTGACGAATACCGTTTCGGCTTACATGCGGCCTTCTTCTAAAAACTAGACAAACACAAGCGGACAGAAATATAAGGCTGGAATAATAGGTTACAGTACTAAGAAAAAATTACAAATAAACAAGAACAGAAAAAAAACAAGGAACAACATATGGTCCGAAGCAGGATCGAACCAGTACTCCGTGGCACTGTGCCTTGCCACGAGAAGCCGAACGCTAGGGAACACTGCCACTTAGCTAACCAAAAATTCATTTAATTTGTAAAAGGCACACAGTGTATCCGAGTGCTGCAGAGCTATTTACTGGAGTTGGTCAGTTTATAACGTGGAAACGAGTTCTAGACAGTGCGGTTAAGTAAGTGCGCGTGAGTCTAGACCATCCACAGCATCGACGTTCAGCGACTAAACCATCTATGTTACACCCACGCATGTATACTGAATGATTCGATGAGCATGACACAAAAAGTGGAGGCGGGCTCTGTACGCATGCAATGGGTAGAGTCGTTGCTGAAATCCAAAATACGTAAGGCCTTTGTCTATATCCCTGGACATGCGGTGGTACGGGGAAATGAAAGAGCTGACAGGTTGGCTAGCTGTGCTATCGTTGAGGACGGGCAACCAATGGATCGGGCGGACATCATCAAAGCCCTCTGAGATGTAGGAAGAGCACAGGACTTCGACAAACACAGATCCACGTCACTTCTTCGGATGATGGAAATGGGAGTTAAGATGGGCACAGCCAGAAATGAGAAACTTAGTGGCTGTGTAAGAAGACTTATCAATCAACATAGAACTGGAGTCGCCAGTCGCTTGACACTGCGGGAATTGCTAAGGAGGGGATCTGAGCACCTATGGACATGTTCGGAGTGCAATGATGATGACCCGCAAATAACTCAATAACTCAATAACGAAAAAATTAGCTATCATAGACAATATCTTTCGCGCAGGTATTCTCATGACTATAGCATAGGGTTACGATCACAGATCGGAAATAAATTTTTTTTCTGTATTTTCCTATTAAGGCAAGTATCTCCCAGTAGGGCTGAATACTTGTGTTGCAGACAAACTTTTAAAGGACGAAACTGCACGAATAGTAGTTTCCAGTGGGTTTATACAGGAGACAAATAATAATAAATGAATATTATTATAGAGGGAAGTTTTCCTCTATAATAATATTCATTTATTATTATTTGTCTCCAACAAAATAAGGATTAATTCTACTACATCAGGATGAACGATATATGTGAGTAATAGAGAGATAAAAAGAACAATAAAAATGAGAGGATGCATAAAATGTGAAATGTACTAAATATTAAGAGTATAAAAACAGATAATATATTTTTTAAAATATATAAGCTTAAAATATGGGTACATGAAGGTGATACTTATCTGGTACGGTCTAGGAGAACACCGTATGGATGATTGAAGTCGAGTGCAGTTGTGATGAGTTGTGAGGGGGAGAGGGGGGATGAAAAACCAGTCACGTGATAAGATCTGATAGGAGTAGCAAGTGATAAAAAGGGGCGAATGGTGGTAAAAAATTAGACGAGTATCGGCTGAGATAGTGTAATGTAAACTAGGGCGGAAAACATGAGCAAACAAAGTCAGATGAACGGTCGGCAATAAGGGAGAGTATTCGGCGTAATGGGAATAAACTTACAAATATAAGTTGGTGAAGAGGCAGGAGCCTCCTTTCCACCTCCCTCCATAACCATCGGGTACTATCCGTTGCGATCGTCATTAATGTCAGACTTGCAACCACGTATCTCCAGATAGATACGGTTCTCTTTCCAAATGGTCCTTCAGAGATCAAATAAGTACTCACTTGTATATTATGTAACCTTATCTATGCCTTCAAATCTAAGCGGTGTACGATGACTTACATTGACGAGTTAGGTCGCCGTCTCTTAGTGATTCCGTGAAGATCTGTATGATATTACTCGAGACTCAAGTATCACAGTAGCACCCCCTTCAACTCTAAGAGAAATCGGGGTAAGGTGGATGTCCATGCCACAGGCCTTTTGTCATGTACTTCCGACAGCTGCAGTCAATACACCTAGGTGAGGGTTGCCTTACTCCACAGGGAATCAGTGTAACCCTTTGTCACAGGTGATCAATTACCCCTTTTCCTCCATGTATACCATCTCCATTCTGCCCTCTCCTGCTCCTGTTTTGACTTCCTACACCATTACGTGATTTCTCCGTCCATATTCCGGGTCTAAACTACATACTTGTTGGGATGTTGACCCCCATCTGCATGAGTCATGATCCATCATTACCATCTTGTATTTTATCATCTTAATCAATGCATATTCAGCCTAATTCGTCTCTTTCGCTCTATATTCTAGTGCTATCTTAGTATTTTTTGTTTGTAATCCCTTTTTCATATAGTTGTTATTATAAAATTTCGTTCAGAAGACCCATTTATCCCGCCTTGTAGATCACACCTGGAGTTCACCCCCTTTGATTATACCGGTCTTCCTTGATTCCGACTTTGTTTGCTTATGTTTTCAAACCTAGTAGTGTACATCGCTCTATTCCAGCCGATACCTGCTCTAATTCTTGACCAACATTCATACCTTGTTACCACCTAGGGCTCATATCAGACTTCTCATCTAATCCCGTGACTGCCTTAAAACCCCCTTTTTCCTCTCTCACGTCTCATCACATCCGCATTCTGTCATCCACTCAGTGTTTTCCTCGAACATATTAGATAAGTCTCTCCTTTATTTAACATGATTTTAAGCTTACTTATTTTAAAATATATTATCTATTTGTATTCTCTTAATATGTAGTACATCTCCCATTAATTTTATCATTTAATTTCTTATCATTCTTTTTATCTCTCTTTCACTTACTTATCCCGCTCGTCCCTGATGTAGTAGAGTGCATGTTATTGTCAGTTTGTGTGTGTCTCGTTTTTGGAAGAAGACCGCACGTAAGCCGAAATGTCACTATTTTGTTGTGTTTCTTCTTCGTAAAGCTGTCATTATATCTTCTAGGAGTGTACATTACACCCAACTACATGCTTCTTGCTACCAGCTTTACCGCAGCACTACAGCCATTTGCCTGTTCCCTATTGCCATAAATGACGCAACATGACATAAATGCCATTGACTGTTTGTAGGTGTGTGAAGTTGCATAGCATAAATGCTACTGACTATTAGTTTATGATGTAGCAAGACATAAATGCTACTGTCTGTCTGTGATGTAGCAAGACATAAATGCTACTGTCTGTTTGTGATGTTACAAGACATAAATGCTACTATCTGTCAGTTTGTGATGTTGCAAGACATAGTCTTGCTATTGTCTGTTGTGTCGCACGACATAAATGCCACTGACTATTGGTTTATGATGTAGAAAGACATAAATGCTACTGACTATTGGTTTATGATGTAGCAAGACATAAATGCTACTGTCTGTCTGTGATGTCGCAAGACACAAATGCTACTGTCAATCTGTGATGTCGCAAGACATAAATGCTACTGACTCCCGGTCTGTGATGTCGCAGGGAGTGCATGCCTTTGAGAGAGCTTTGTCAGTCTGTGATGCCGCAAGACATAAATGCTACTGTCTGTCTGTGATGTCGCAAGACATAAATGCTACTGACTGCCGGTCTGTGATGTCGCAATACATAAATGCTACTGACTGCCGGTCAGTGATGTTGCAAAACAATAAATGCTACTGACTGCCGGTCCGTGATGTTGCAATGAATGCATGCCATTGAGAGCTTTGTCAGACTGTGACTAAGGTAAGAAGAAGAACAAGTTGACATGACAAAGGCGGATACAACAACCTCTTCTTTTATCAAGACAGAACTGTTCAGAGCCCGTTTCTCCAAATTTTCCTGATTTTAACTTTCATTAGATTTAAATCATTTAATGACTTTTTTTGTAAAAACAGAGGAAAATCACTAATTCAGACAGTTCGAGCAGCTCAAAAACGACAAATGATATAAACCACGACACCTTTCAGGTGTCAGTGAAAAGAGAAAATAAGAAGAGGAAGAATGACTTTTTTATAATATTTTTTTAAAAAATGTAATATAAATATTATTATAATATAAAAGTATAAATATATATATATATATATATATATATATATATATATATACATATCCCATTGTAATTACAATGTGATAAATAGATATTCTCCAATGTAATTTCACTCGAGCTTCAGAAGCCGGGGATATCGCATTTTTGCCGTTATGATTACAGATGTTTGTCAGTGATATTTAAGTTTCATTGCTCATTTGTTCATAAGTAAAAAAAAAAGTAAAGTAAAGTACTCCATCTCGCCAAATGGCGTATACGGAATATGGTGTTAGTGACCATAATTTTTATAGACCTTCGGAACATGAATTTTGGTGTAATGTGGTCGGTATTAAGCCCGTGCCGCCTTACTTTCCCAGAAATATCCGGTAACCGTTTAAAATTGGGTGAACCCGGAAGTTGTCGGTCAGGATCGAACCAAATCTCCTGTCCTTTGTAGTCCAGTTAACTAACTACTGAGCTATCGCGGCTCCTTAATTTGTTCATATTAGTTCATAAATAATATATATGATACATTCAGGCTGACTAGAATAAGCTTTATTTTAAATTCCACCAGCATTTTGGGCAGCAATCGAAATAATTTATAGAAAAATGTGTCAAATATATCGATGTTTGAAACACCTGATCTCATTACGCTAGTCTCCTGAAATATCATTACCACAAATATCGATGAAGCTAACAACAGACACAATGGTTTGGTCACGTGGCAAGGCAGTGTGATCTAAATACAACACAACGAGCCCTCAAAAAACGTTGCGAGAACACCACACCCAAGGGCCGACCATGAAAACGATGGATTTGACGGAATATTGGAAGCACTAGAAAACAACATCAACAGAGGCGAAAAGAAGAGCAAAAGACCGCAAATGATGTCTCCCCGCTGAAAGGAAAATGAGGAAGACAAGAAGAAATAGAACAAAAAGTGGAATTTTTTTCAGTGGACTCTCAGGGGTTGTATAGGCCCAATAGAACTCGTTTATAGAATCAGGGTAAATGGCACTTCAGCAATAAAGCAAATATCTGTATATTGGTCGGAATGATAGAGTTCCGGTAATCAATTTCCTAGTTAAAGCTTTACCTAGAATTAAGTTTACTCAAGAGTCACTGAAATCAGAAACTGACATCATTGTCGCTCAGAATGGGCGGCTGTTATCACAAAATTGATTTTGAGAATGTTATGTATTTGTGTTTGTTCAGTAGGAGTCAATGGGAAATAAAAAGTGAGAGTAATAGCAGCTCTGAGTCTCATTCATACAATACATTCAAATATTTGAATATGAAAACAGGGATCAACAAATCACAAACAAAGAAGTCGCCAGAAAATCAGGCATTAACAACATCAATCAAGAAGTGAAAAGACGTTAGAAATGGCTAGGTCATGCTCTAACAATGTAACGAACCAGGCATCCGCACCTAGCATGAACATGGACACCACTTATCTAGCGAAGAAGAGGCAGACCACAATGGCGATGAACCACAGATGATGAAATGATAGGGACTGGAAAGTCCTGGTGAGAGTTGTCTGTGCTTGCTCCTGGCTGGATTGGGTGAAGAAATCTTGTGAGTGCTCTATGCTCCGGTCGGAGTTCAAAGGATTAGAAAGTAGATGATTTTGAAAACGGGTAGAGGCGAACAGTTTTACATAACAAGGATTAACTTCCAGATGGAAAAGCAGAAGTGGTAGAGGAAGACGTTTCAAGAATTTGATAAATGAAATATTGGATCTAAGCTGGGCGGTTAGTGCTTTTGTTTCCTCTACAGAAGGGTTCGCGTTCTTCATCATCTTCTTCTTCATCTTCTTCTTCATCTTCTTCTTCTTGTTCTTCTTCGTCATCTTCTTCTTCTTCTTCTTCTTCTTCTTCTTCTTCTTCTTCTTCCTCTTCATCTTCTTCTTCTTCTTCTTCCTCTTCTCCTTCATCTTCTTCTTCTTCTTCTTCCTCTTCATCTTCTTCTTCTTGTTCTTCTTCTTCATCTTCTTCTTCCTCTTCATCTCCTTGTTCATCTTCTTCATCTTCTTCTTCCTCTTCATCTCCTTGTTCATCTTCTTCATCTTCTTCTTCATCTTCCTCTTCTCCTTCATCTTCTTCTTCTTCTTTTTCCTCTTCATCTTCTTCTTCTTGTTCTTCTTCGTCATCTTCTTCTTCCTCTTCATCTCCTTGTTCATCTTCTTCATCTTCTTCTTCATCTTCTTCTTCTCCTTCTTCTTCTTCTTCTTCTTCTTCCTCTTCATCTCCTTGTTCATCTTCTTCATCTTCTACTTCATCTTCTTCTTCTTGTTCTTGTTCTTCTTCTTCTTATTCTTCTTCATCTTCTTCTTCATTCCCTCCTCATTTGTCTTTTCATCGTCGAGCGGAGGTATCATTTGCAGTCTTTAGCTCTTCTTTTCGCCTCTCCTGCTGTTATGTTTCCTAGTGTTTCTAAAATTCCGCTAATCAATCTTTTTTCGGGGTCAACCCCTGGGTCTGGTGTTCTCGCAAAGTTTATTGAAGGCTCGTTGTGTTGTGTTTTGATCTTTCTGTCTTGTCACGTGACCAAACCATTCTATCTGTGGTTTCTTTATATAGTTCATGGTTGGGGGGGGGGGGGTGTTAATCCAAACTTGTTTTTTTCACAATTCCTCTTCTCTGATCTTATGTCTAAAGCTTGTTCCTATCATTCGTTCAACACATTTCATCTCAGTAGAGGTTATTTTTCTTACATTTCTTGCATCGATGGTCTAGGACTGGCATTGCTAGCACAACTTTGGAATGCAGATTGTATTGTAGAGTGCCCGTTTTGGCTCCAGAGTTATTTCTTTGCTGAACAATAGTGGTGATAGTTGTCCAATGATTTGACAAGCTTTGTTGCATCTTGAGTCTATTTCTGCTATTTGTTAATTGCTTTTGTCACTAGACGTCCTAAGACATTTAAATTACTCTACTTGCTTTAGTTGTCTACTGTTTATAAGACAGGTCAGGGTCAAAACTCCAGAAATGGCGAGTTTTGTTTAGAACCAACACGGATCTGGGTTCACCCAGCATCTAATAATGGATACAATATTTTTTTCATGGATATGAAGACGGCCTGACGTAACACACCATATCACCCACCTATGTTCAGCCAGTCATAGAGATGAAGACGGCCTGACGTAACACACCATATCACCCACCTATGTTCAGCCAGTCATGGTGATGATGACGGCCTGACGTAACACACACCATATCACCCGCCTATGTTCAGCCAGTCATGGTGATGATGACGGTCTGACGTAACACACACCATATCACCCACCTATGTTCAGCCAGTCATGGTGATGATGACGGTCTGACGTAACACACACCATATCACCCACCTATGTTCAGCCAGTCATGGTGATGATGACGGTCTGACGTAACACACACCATAACACCCGCCTATGTTCAGCCAGTCATGGTGATGAAGGCGGCCTGACGTAACACACACCATATCACCCGCCTATGTTCAGCCAGTCATGGAGAAAAGACATCATGCTCATTATAAGCCTATAAAGAACCCTACACTCTTTTTTGCCGTTATCATAATAAAAGGAGAATGTGTGAGGTGAACCAAAGTACACTGGCACGATCACTCCATTTTCCGTTGGCGCTGCAAGGGGAAAGAGTACATAGAACAATTCACAACTAACAAGAGTTATTGAGTTATTTGCGGGTCATCATCATTACACTCCGAACATGTCCATAGGTGCTCTGATCCCCTCCTCAGCAATTCCCGCAGTGTCCAGCGACTGACGACTCCAATTCTATGTTGGATGATAAGTCTTCTTACACGGCCACTAAGTTTCTCATTTCTGGCTGTGCCCGTCTTAACTCCCATCTCCATCATCCGAAGAAGTGACGTGGATCTGTGTTTGTCCAAGTCCTGTGCTCTTCCCACTTCTCGGAGGGCATTGATGATGTCCGCCCGATCCATTGGTTGCCCGTCCTCAACGACAGCGCAGCTAGCCAACCTGTCCGCTCTTTCATTTCTCCGTACTCCCGCATGTCCAGGGACAAAGACAAAGGTGACCGTACGTATTTTGGATTTCTGCAACGACTCTACCCATTGCATGCGTACTGAGACCGCCTCCACTTTTTTTTATCATGCTCATCGAATCACTCAGTATACATGTGTTGGTGTAGTCTTGTGACTCTAACTAACACGTGTAATAATTCACGTAGAGATCACACCCGTCCATTCGATAACAAAATACCACCACTTCCGTTTTATGATTGAGATGGATCGCAGGAAAAGTTACTTTTTGTGTAAAATCTTCCATTGAGAAGATGGCTTCTACATTACAAACTGGCAATTCTTAGTTCAAATTTCAAACAAAGCCATAACTATATGGCCTACACTATTGTAAAAGAAGGGACCAAAGTTTGATAATTCAGATGAGAACGTAACTGTCATTTAACGCCAATTCAGTCTACCGCATGCACGAACCAGACTCTGGGTACTGCAGTCGTCATGTGGAAAACATGGATTCTAAATTGCTCTAAAAATGGATCCTAAATGTATCTAACGAAATGGATCCTATAAAGTGCTCTAACCAAATCTATCCTAAATTGCTCTAACGAAATGGATCCTGAATTGCTCTAACCAAAATGGATCCTAAATTGTCCTAACCAAATCGATCCTAAATTGCTCTAACCGAATGGGTCCTAAATTACTCTAACCGAATGGATTCTAAATTACTCTAACCAAAATGGATCCTAAATTGTCCTAACCAAATCGATCCTAAATTGCTCTAACCGAATGGATCCTAAATTACTCTAACCAAAAATGGATCTGCCTTATCATTAAATTTCAGTTGTTCTGTTCATTGACAGCACGAGCTCTCACAAACAGAACAACTGAAACAGATCTGAACAGTGATTCAACAACATGGGGATATCAAGGATGCAAGTTCACAGCTGAAATAAATTTAAAATGTTAAGCCAAGTCCGGTAACTAGCGTGCGACTAATTATTTAGAACTGACCTTTATTTTAATATTTTTTGTCTGAAATATCCCTAACATTTCTTCAGCAATGAAACTGGAGAACTAGTGTGAAACCTTTCATTTAATCAAAACCAAACCGACAAAATTAACTCAAGAAATATGCTTTCGGTGTATGGTTTCAACACTAATATCTCATCTTTAATTCATAAAATGAAATGATTCCAGCTGCTCTTCTTATTGCTACACATCTAACTTGATTTGTGAAACTCTAACCGGTGCCCAATCACATTTTGTATCTTCAGGCAGTGTTTTCTGTGGCCATTTTTGCCAATTATTATTTTTTTAAACGTGTAATCAATGTCTTGTTCTAGTAATATGCACATGAGTAGTTTCTGTAGTATGGATTACATACACTCATATTCTCCATCTGTAGGCGTATATTAAGTTATATGTTGATTAGATATTGTCTAGCATAGTGTAGTCGACATATCCTTTTTCATTGCAAAAAGAACAACCCTAAAGTAAAGGTAAAGGTACGTACGAGACTTGAACCGGCGTCTTAGCACGCAAGTTTTACACCCATATGTGCTCGGCCGCCTATCCAGAAATGTTCGGAGATTTCTGGACAGTGTCGCCTCAAGCATCGAAACTCAGATGCGAAGCAACATTCCTCACCTTCCCAGGGTAATACCCTGGTACCCATTTCTGTCAACGGCTGGGTTGTATTTTGTTTTTTTTTTCCAACCACGAGTACAATTCACACTGCTCCCAGCGGGAATCGAACACGGTTGTCCGAATATACTACACTGTAGTGTTCATATCCATTCCTCAGCAACTTCCTCAGTATGAAGCCCGCCTACCACACACTAGCGAAAATACTGAGTTTGGTTTCAGTTCAGATGCACGAACTCCGTAATACTAGTAAAGACATTTACATTTTCCCCTCCCCCAACCTCGTTGGTCGCCGTTTACGATATGCGTGACAGGTGACAGTGTGTCTATTCTTCTCTCCCTTTACAGGGCCCCACAGGACGATGACTAGACATCTAGCGGCATCGATATAAAATGTTTATTAATGTTACAAGACATACATGCTGGCTAAGATTATATTGCGGGACACAGAAAAGACTTGGCAGACAGAGAAAGCTGTGGGAAGTCAACAGCAGAGAATGTCAGGATTAACCTTCGTCACATCTAAGAAAGCAGACCTTAATCTTGAAGGTTGAAGTAAAATTGTGAAGCCGTCGTCAAGATTATAGGAAGGATCTACAAGATTACGGGACTTATGATAATGATGATGAGGCTAAATTACTGAATGAAAGAATAGACATAAGGGAAGTACGGTCAGATAAGCGTCTCTCTCTCTCTCTCTCTCTCTCTCTCTCTCTCTCTCTCTCTTTCTGTGTTTCAACACTATACAAGTCATGCAAATAGTTCGTTCATTTGTTGGCTATCCTTGAACTTTGTATATGGCCCTTTTCGTCTTGTCAGACGGTCTAGTGGAGGCTATTGCGTATTTTTTTGAGGTATTGTTTTTGCCGAACAGCTTCTCTCGTGGCTAATTCTACCAATGTTTGACATACACACGCGGTCACATAATGAACAGGTCAGGCTCGCTGGTCCACAGGGTTTACCATCCTTTTTCATGAGTCTCTTCTCTTCTAAGTCCTGTCTTAGAACAGTCTCAAATGTTGTTATACCGTTCCTTATACGTGCTCTCCATGATGTGCGATCACTTGCCAGATGTTGCCAGTCGTTTTCACAGATGGCGAAGTCTTTCAGAGATGATTTGCAGATATCTCTATATCGTAGTTTAGGTCTGCCGATTTGTCGTTTTCCGTGTTTTAGCTCGCCATATAGTATTTGCCTAGGAATGCGTTTTTCTTCCATCCGTTGGACATGCCCCAGCCATCTTAGCCTTCGACTTCTGAGCATCGACATGATTGTTAGGGTCTTAGCACGTTGCAGGACAGTTAAGTTGGTTATTTTGTCCTGCCATTTGATGTGCATTATTTTGCGGAGACATCGCATGTGGAAGACATTTAGTCTTTTTTCCTGGTTTGAGTATGTTGTCCAGGTTTCGGATCCATATAGTAGTGTGCTAAGCACACAAGTTTGATATATTAAGAGTTTAGTCTTTTGAGTTAGTTTCGTGTTGTTCCATGCCCTTTTTGTGAGTTTGCCGAAGGTCGTAGCTGCCTTACCAATTCGACAGTTTATTTCTTCATCAAGAGAGATGGTTTGCGTAACTGTGGATCCAAGATATGTAAATTTCTGTACTGATTCTAGTGGGCAGTCTTTTAGAGTAATAGATATAGGTTTGAAGTCACCTTGATTTAGTATTACTGTCTTCTGAACATTAATTGACAGTGAAAAAAGGTCGCATGCTTTATCCAGGTTGTTGATCAGCGACTGTAGGGTGGCCTCACTATGAGCGACTAGGGCTGCATCGTCAGCAAATAAAAATTCTTTAAGTAGGGCAACATTTGTTTTGGTTTTTGCTCTTAGTCGTGCTAGGTTGAACAGTGAGCCATCTGGTCTAGTGCGAATGTAAATATCTCCTGAGCTGTTTTCGAAGGTGTAATTTAGGAGGGCAGCAAAAAATATACCAAAAAGGGTGGGGGCGAGGACACATCCCTGTTTCACTCCTTTGTTGACTTTGAAATTCTCTGATGGACTCCCATCAAAATGGACTTTGCCATTCATGTCTTCATGGAAGGAAATTATCAGCCTAAGTAATTTAGGAGGGCAGCCTATGCCTTCTAACACCTTGTAGAGACCATCTCTGTTTACTGTGTCGAATGCCTTTGTGAGATCCACAAAGGCAATATAGAGCGGCATATTTTGTTCCCGACATTTTTCCTGCAGTTGTCTAAGAGTGAAGATCATATCTATGGTTGATCTCCCGGGTCTGAAACCGCATTGGGACTCGGGAAGCACCCGTTCTGCAAGTCTATGCAGGCGATTAAGTACGACTCTAGCAAAAGCTTTGCCTGTTGTGCTAAGGAGAGAAATGCCTCTGTAATTGTTGCAGTCACCCCTGTCTCCTTTATTCTTGTACAGCGTTATAATCTTAGCATTTCTCATATCATGAGGTATTTCTCCGTTTCTCCAGCATTTAATTAGCAGTTTGTATAGGTGTGGAAGTAGTACGCTTAGGTTGTCCTTTAGTACATCTGTGGGAATGTTGTCATTTCCTGCAGCTTTTCCTCTTGAGAGGGCATTTATAGCGTCAGCAAGTTCGTTCATAGTAGGCTCAACATCCAGTTCAAACATTGTAGGATATTTGGGTATTGATTGTGCTAGAGCTGTGTTTGCTGGTCTGTCGTCACTGTATAGATTAGAGTAGTGTTCAACCCATCTTTGCATTTGTTGTCCCTTGTCAGTAATAGGTTCTCCAAACTTGGATTTTAGGGGGGCTAATTTTGTTATTTTTGGTCCAAGGGCCTTTTTTATATTGTCATGCATGGTTTTTGAGTCGCCCCTGTCTGAGGCTTTCTGTATTTCAGAGCATAGATTGTTCCAGTATTCGTTTGCGCATCTTCTTGCTTCGCGTTGTAGGGTGGCTTGCGCATGTTTGAGCTGATCCTTGGTGATTTGATTGGGATTATTATTGAAGTTCAGTAGAGCCTTTTTCTTATTAGCTATTAGTGGGTCTAGTCTTGCTGCATTTTCTTCGACCCAGTCGTTCTTTGAGAACCGTTTCTGGCCGTAGGTAGATAGAGCGCAGTTATAGATGTGTGTTCTCAGGGAGCACCAGTTGTCATCCACACTAGATGCATCTTCTACTACTTCTACCAGTTCATCAAACTTGGATCTAAAAATATCTTCGGTTGGTGTGGTTTTTGTCGCTGTGATGTTGATCTTGGCTGCTGCAGGCTCTTGAACTTTGTACATCATCAACATCATCATCATCAAGTACCATGCCTGCTGGCTTAGGTGATCATGCCTCTCCACAACTTTTGATCTCGACAGTTATTTATCATTTCTGTTGTTGACCTTCTGCCAAGCCATTCTCTTAAGTTGTTTGGTATCTTTTCTCTTTGCTTCCCTCTTTCTCTTCGTCCCTCGATTTTCCCAGTTATCATAATAAATTCCAGCTGTTCCCTTCCAATTACATGACCACGAAATGATGATTGTTTCTTCCTAATATTGGAAATTTACTCTTTTTGGTTTGGCCTCTTCAGAACGTTTTCATTACTCTTCTTAGCTGTCCATGATATTCTCAACATTCTTCTGTAAAACCACATTTCTAAAGCCTCCTGTGATTTTCTTGTCTGCTGTCCTATTGTCCACGATTTATATCCATATGTTAAGACTGGCTCTGCATAATATTTAAAACTCTTTTTTCTTATAATATGTATGTACCAGATAGTAATATCGATATTCTTTTATGTTCCTCTGTCTTTGTTGATTTTAGGGTCCAGTACAATTGGAGTACTATGATCAACGTTTTCTCCTACCTAGTGCTTATCTCGATGTCTGCTATTCCATTAATCCGCCATATATTCCCAGGGGCTAGGCTTTCTCCATTTATTACGTTTACGGGTCATAAAGCCCTCTGAAGGATGCTGCCTTTGGTTGGGACAATTGGTTGGGTATTTGATCATCAGTGACGAGAAAAGACTATTCTGCCATTATCTTCTTCATCATTATTTACTGGTCTATTATTTTTTAAAAATTATTTTATATGATAGGCATGATGTGGCTTAGTTATACTTCCCTCTTATTATGTTTGCGTTGTCCTTTTCATGAAACAATCTTCAGTATTTTTTTCTTTCTTAACTGTCTATAGTAAAATACAACGCATTTTCTGAGAAATCAAAGTCCACTTATAATGAGTCATGTTTCTAATTGCTTCTGAGCTACTAATTACCAAGACAATAACGATTAATTTAAAAAAAAACTCCTGCATTTATAGCTGATAGTCCGTCGCAGTAATTGAAATAATCAAGTATGTCCTCAAATAACACTCGGCTTTCACAATAGCAAGAATAAATTAACCGTGTCAGACCTCAGTTATTAAACAAAGATGCTGGCAACGCACTTTAACAAAGAATTCTGTACTTAAATTACACTCAACATGTCCATGACAACATTTTAACTCAGATGACGTTTGAGAAATAATAGACACAATTGGTAGTTTATAAGGAACCAATTTGAGCTTTATGTAAACGGGCTTGTTTAATCATACTTGAGTGTTTATCATAACTAAAATACCTTACTCATCACTGTGATATCTGGTCCGGTATCTCATTTTGGAAAACCATCTACTACGCATTATCCAAATTGTGGGGTGTGCTGTGAAATTAATTTCATCATCATCAAGTACCGAGCCTGCTGGCGTAGGTGATCATGTCTCTCCACATCTTTCGATCTCGACAGTTATTTATCATTTCTGTTGTTGACCTACTGTTAAGCCATTCTCTTTAGCTGTCTGGTATCTTTTCTCTTTGCTTCACTCTATCCCTTCGTCCCTCGATTTTCCTAGTTTTTACAGTATATTCCAGCTGTTCCCTTCTCAATAAATGGCCAAAAAATGATGATTGTTTCTTCCTAATATTGGAAATTATCTCTCTTTTTGCTTTGGTCTCTTTCAGAACGTTTTCATTACTTTTCTTAGCTGCCCATGGTATTCTCAACATTCATCTGTAAAACCACTTTTCTACAGCGTCCAGTGATTTTTTTGTCTCTCGTCCTATTGTCCACGATTCACATCCAAATGTTAAAACTGGTTCTACATAACATTCAAGCACTCTTTTTCTTGTTTCTCTTGTCAAAAATGGATTGCATAGTATCTTCATCAATTTTAGAAAGCTGCTTTTGCCTGAGCCATTCTGCATCTCACTTCTGTTGTACACCTACCAACTGAGGTTAACATTGTTCCCAGGTATTCATTTACCTGTTTTAATATTGTTCGACTAGTTTTTATTTTGCACTGAGGTGATGTCTTTTTATTTGTTGTTACCATTACTTCTGTATTTTTTCTATTAAGGCTGAATCCTTTATTTTTACTTTCTTTCTCTATAATGTCTAACATTTCTTGTAAATAATTTTCACTCTTAGCGATTAAGACTGTATCATCAGCATACCTTACATTATTTCTATTATGACCTCCGATTGTTATTCCATGTATGTCCCTTAGAAATTAATTTAGGAATAGAAAGTCAAGAAATATCAAGCGCATGTTTGAGTTTATAATTCATTACCGACAAACAAATAAATAAATACATCAAATTCTTTACATTAACAGAATCAGACCGGGTCCACTAGGCCGTCAACTTCTTCGTGATCCTAGGGTCGTTGGAGCACCACTGACAGACTTCGTCAGTCTTCTCCTTGTATATGTATCTTCAGTCATTCTTTAGAACTCTTTGAAATTATGTCAATTTCTTGATTATATCTTCCCATTTATATCTGTGTCTATGCCCCGGGGGCGCCTCGGTAGCCTAGTTGGGAAAACCACCGGACTGGGCTACCGACGTTCGGACAACTAATGTTCGATATCCGCTGTAAGCAGTGCTGTGGTTGGTTGGGAAAAAAATACCTCCGCGACCGACACAGCCGCTGGTAGCAAAAGTATTCCAGGGTAGCACTCTGTGAAGGTAAGGCATGCCGCCTTGCATCGTGAGTTTCGATGGTTAAAGCGACACTATTCAGAAGTCTCCGAACACTTCTGGATAGGCGGACGAACACACATGGGTTTAAACTCGCGTGCTAAGACTCCGATTCAAGTCTCGTACTTTACCTTTATCTCTGTCTACCACCCATTCTTCTTCCTTCCACAGTTCCTTGCAGGAAGTTGTTTGTTAGGACAAATGATTGAACTACGTGACCAGATCATTTCATTGTTCGTTCCATCACAACAGTTAAAAGATCATCATGTTCTGCGATTGCCAGTTTGTATTATTTTGCTAACATTTGTGAGACGTTCTATGCATCAGAGGCTGAATTCTCCTTACGGAAACATTCCTTCCCCGTAGCTTGTATTTCTTCTTTATCTCTGTTGTAAGGGTCCATTTTTCGCATGGATATAGGAAAACAAATGTAACAATGGTGAGCAGCAACCTGCTTTTAGAGCCAAGAGTGTTGTTCTTATCTTTCTAAATTTATCCACAGCTTTGGAAGTGATTGAGCTTTTCTTTCTTTCTTTTTGACGTTCTTTCTCTCTCTCTTTCTCTCTCTCTCTCACTCTCCCTTTCTCTCTCTTTTTCTCTCTCTCTCTCCATCTCTCTCCCTCCCTCTCTCTCTCCCCATCTCTCTCTCCCTCCCTCTCTCTCCCTCTCTCTCCCTCCCTCTCTTTCCCTCTCGTTCTCCCTCTCTCTCTCTTTCTGATCTAACTCAACGACCGAGCTCTTCATTGTCCGTCCTTAAGAGGACGTTAAATGTGCTTAGATATGTCGTGTTGTAGCCTAAGGACAGAACATAAATAGATAAAAATATGGAGTTGCCTCACTTGTAAGAAAGGGAGAGCAGATATAGATGAATAATGGGAGTTCTCATTTGAGTAGTGAGAGTGGTCTCTCTTAAGTACGAGTTCAGATTGAACCCGTGAACTTTGGGGTATCACGTTATACTGTGAAAATAGGAGACAATGGACTGGAAAGATTGGTGCATTCAACGACAAACCGTCAGAGAGAAAGGACATTGAATCTAGGTAAAGATATCACCACCAGGCCCCGGTGTGTACAGAGGGACGAGGAAATCAGGATTCAGAGACATAGTTTGTAAAATAGATAGTGGTGCATAGCTATGTGGAGAAAGAAAGAAAGAAAGAAAGAAATAAAGAAAAAAAAGAGACCATACATTCGACAGTAAATGGCAATGATAGATATATAAAAAGGAAGATCGCATTACTACAAGTTACCGAAAGATTGAGCTGTCTTAGGTTTCAAATTACACGAGACACATAAAAACCAGCAGTACAACTTCCAGGAATTGCCAGGCATTATCTATGCCCAATCGACCGTCTTTCCTTTTCTCGGACGAAAGAGTTTAGTGATATGTTTAGGCTATAACTAAGATCAGTCATCTGTGTAAATTTAATATCGTCTGGTCTAGTCTGCTATTAGAAATACATGGTGACTTGGCTCTACACAACAATCCATTAGTTATAAAAGGCCACACAAGCTATCGCGATCAATCTGTCTAAATGTTTTCCTACTTAGTACTTTTACACGCGTGTTATATATCTCTTCTTTGCCTTCAGAGCAACAGTTCAGACTGCGAATAATGTGCCCATTGCAGTCTTATAGTACGGTAACTAAACTAAAGACGGGATTTAAGTGTTTCCTAACTATCGGGAAAGCCGGGTTCCTTTCTCGTATTTTCTCAGGAGTATCACATTATTTCTCTGTCTTTTTTTTTTCGCCAAAACTATAATCTATGGTTGAGTGTTTCTATCATTCAGGTACAAGAGAAACTGTCTTTAGGGCATCATCCATTCTCTGGGGGTCTGTCGGGGAGACATTTTAGGACTAGAGAAGAAAGGCCGCTTTTTCTGTGTGGTTGTCACGTGGTGTTCGGATTTTGTGTGGTTGTCACGTGGTGTTCGGATTTTGTGTGGTTGTCACGTGGTGTTCGGTTTTGTGGGGTTGTCACGTGGTGTTAGGATCTGTGTGGTTGTCACTTGGTGTTCGGATTTGTGTGGTTGTCACGGGGTGTTCGGATCTGTGTGGGTTGTCACATGGTGTTCGGATCTGATTTTTTTATTTTGGGGGAAAATAACTTTTGATCCTGTGATTGGAACCGACGCTCTTCTGGTGATTAGAACCGGCGCTCTTCTGGTGATTGGAACCGACGCTCTTCTGGTGATTAGAACCGGCGCTCTTCTGGTGATTGGAACCGGCGCTCTTCTAGTGATTGGAACCGACGCTCTTCTAGTGATTAGCACCGGCGCTCTTCTGGTGATTGGAACCGACGCTCTTCTAGTGATTAGCACCGGCGCTCTTCTAGTGATTGGAACCGACGCTCTTCTAGTGATTAGCACCGACGCTCTTCTAGTGATTGGAACCGACGCTCTTCTAGTGATTAGCACCGACGCTCTTCTAGTGATTGGAACCGACGCTCTTCTAGTGATTAGCACCGGCGCTCTTCTGGTGATTGGAACCGACGCTCTTCTAGTGATTAGCACCGGCGCTCTTCTGGTGATTGGAACCGACGCTCTTCTAGTGATTAGCGCCGGCGCTCTTCTAGTGATTGGAACCGGCGCTCTACTAGTGATTGGAACCGACGCTCTTCTAGTGATTAGCACCGACGCTCTTCTAGTGATTGGAACCGGCGCTCTTCTAGTGATTGGAACCGACGCTCTTCTAGTGATTAGCACCGGCGCTCTTCTAGTGATTGGAACCGGCGCTCTTCTAGTGATTGGAACCGACGCTCTTCTAGTGATTAGCACCGGCGCTCTTCTAGTGATTGGAACCGGCGCTCTTCTAGTGATTGGAACCGACGCTCTTCTAGTGATTAGCACCGACGCTCTTCTAGTGATTGGAACCGACGCTCTTCTGGTGATTGGAACCGACGCTCTTCTAGTGATTGGAACCGACGCTCTTCTGGTGATTGGAACCGACGCTCTTCTAGTGATTGGAACCGACGCTCTTCTAGTGATTGGAACCGACGCTCTTCTAGTGATTGGAACCGGCGCTCTTCTGGTGATTAGCACCGGCGCTCTTCTGGTGATTGGAACCGGCGCTCTTCTAGTGATTGGAACCGGCGCTCTTCTGGTGATTAGCACCGGCGCTCTTCTAGTGATTGGAACCGGCGCTCTTCTGGTGATTAGCACCGGCGCTCTTCTAGTGATTGGAACCGGCGCTCTTCTGGTGATTGGAACCGGCGCTCTTCTGGTGATTAGCACCGGCGCTCTTCTAGTGATTGGAACCGGCGCTCTTCTGGTGATTAGCACCGGCGCTCTTCTAGTGATTGGAACCGGCGCTCTTCTGGTGATTGGAACCGGCGCTCTTCTAGTGATTAGCACCGGCGCTCTTCTGGTGATTAGCACCGGCGCTCTTCTAGTGATTGGAACCGGCGCTCTTCTGGTGATTAGCACCGGCGCTCTTCTAGTGATTGGAACCGGCGCTCTTCTAGTGATTGGAACCGGCGCTCTTCTAGTGATTGGAACCGGCGCTCTTCTAGTGATTGGAACCGGCGCTCTTCTAGTGATTGGAACCGGCGCTCTTCTAGTGATTGGAACCGGCGCTCTTCTGGTGATTGGAACCGGCGCTCTTCTAGTGATTAGCACCGGCGCTCTTCTGGTGATTAGCACCGGCGCTCTTCTAGTGATTGGAACCGGCGCTCTTCTGGTGATTAGCACCGGCGCTCTTCTAGTGATTGGAACCGGCGCTCTTCTGGTGATTAGCACCGGCGCTCTTCTAGTGATTGGAACCGGCGCTCTTCTGGTGATTGGAACCGGCGCTCTTCTAGTGATTAGCACCGGCGCTCTTCTGGTGATTGGAACCGGCGCTCTTCTAGTGATTGGAACCGACGCTCTTCTGGTGATTAGCACCGGCGCTCTTCTGGTGATTAGCACCGGCGCTCTTCTGGTGATTGGAACCGACGCTCTTCTAGTGATTGGAACCGACGCTCTTCTGGTGATTAGCACCGGCGCTCTTCTGGTGATTGGAACCGACGCTCTTCTAGTGATTGGAACCGACGCTCTTCTGGTGATTAGCACCGGCGCTCTTCTAGTGATTGGAACCGGCGCTCTTCTGGTGATTAGCACCGGCGCTCTTCTGGTGATTGGAACCGGCGCTCTTCTAGTGATTAGCACCGGCGCTCTTCTGGTGATTGGAACCGGCGCTCTTCTGGTGATTGGAACCGGCGCTCTTCTGGTGATTAGCACCGGCGCTCTTCTGGTGATTGGAACCGACGCTCTTCTGGTGATTGGAACCGGCGCTCTTCTAGTGATTGGAACCGGCGCTCTTCTGGTGATTGGAACCGGCGCTCTTCTAGTGATTGGAACCGGCGCTCTTCTGGTGATTGGAACCGACGCTCTTCTGGTGATTGGAACCGGCGCTCTTCTAGTGATTGGAACCGGCGCTCTTCTGGTGATTGGAACCGGCGCTCTTCTAGTGATTGGAACCGGCGCTCTTCTGGTGATTGGAACCGGCGCTCTTCTAGTGATTGGAACCGGCGCTCTTCTGGTGATTGGAACCGACGCTCTTCTAGTGATTGGAACCGACGCTCTTCTGGTGATTGGAACCGACGCTCTTCTAGTGATTGGAACCGGCGCTCTTCTAGTGATTGGAACCGACGCTCTTCTAGTGATTGGAACCGACGCTCTTCTGGTGATTGGAACCGACGCTCTTCTAGTGATTGGAACCGACGCTCTTCTAGTGATTGGAACCGGCGCTCTTCTAGTGATTGGAACCGACGCTCTTCTGGTGATTGGAACCGGCGCTCTTCTAGTGATTAGCACCGGCGCTCTTCTAGTGATTAGCACCGGCGCTCTTCTGGTGATTGGAACCGACGCTCTTCTGGTGATTGGAACCGGCGCTCTTCTGGTGATTGGAACCGGCGCTCTTCTGGTGATTGGAACCGGCGCTCTTCTAGTGATTGGAACCGGCGCTCTTCTGGTGATTGGAACCGACGCTCTTCTAGTGATTGGAACCGGCGCTCTTCTGGTGATTGGAACCGGCGCTCTTCTAGTGATTGGAACCGGCGCTCTTCTAGTGATTGGAACCGGCGCTCTTCTGGTGATTGGAACCGACGCTCTTCTAGTGATTGGAACCGGCGCTCTTCTAGTGATTGGAACCGACGCTCTTCTGGTGATTGGAACCGACGCTCTTCTAGTGATTGGAACCGGCGCTCTTCTAGTGATTGGAACCGACGCTCTTCTAGTGATTGGAACCGGCGCTCTTCTAGTGATTGGAACCGGCGCTCTTCTAGTGATTGGAACCGGCGCTCTTCTGGTGATTGGAACCGACGCTCTTCTAGTGATTGGAACCGGCGCTCTTCTAGTGATTGGAACCGACGCTCTTCTGGTGATTGGAACCGACGCTCTTCTAGTGATTGGAACCGGCGCTCATCTAGTGATTGGAACCGACGCTCTTCTAGTGATTGGAACCGGCGCTCTTCTAGTGATTGGAACCGACGCTCTTCTAGTGATTGGAACCGACGCTCTTCTAGTGATTGGAACCGACGCTCTTCTGGTGATTGGAACCGACGCTCTTCTAGTGATTGGAACCGGCGCTCTTCTAGTGATTGGAACCGGCGCTCTTCTAGTGATTGGAACCGACGCTCTTCTAGTGATTGGAACCGGCGCTCTTCTAGTGATTGGAACCGGCGCTCTTCTAGTGATTGGAACCGACGCTCTTCTAGTGATTGGAACCGACGCTCTTCTAGTGATTGGAACCGACGCTCTTCTGGTGATTGGAACCGGAGCTGTTCTGGTGATTGGAACCGGCCCTCTTCTGGTGATTTGGAACCGGCGCTGTTCTGGTGATTGGAACCGGCGCTGTTCTGGAGATTGGGACCGGCGCTCTTCTGGTGATTGGAACCGGCGCTCTTCTGGTGATTGGAACCGGCGCTGTTTATGAGTACGACAAATGAATCATTCAGTCACCCGTGGACAATAACATTACCCCTGGTCCATGCAGTGAGGCGTTGGATATGAATGCTTCTTCACAACACTCAATCTCATCGTATGCGCTATTGAAAAACTCTTGGGTTGATCTTCTCCAGTGCCACTCCATGAAATCATCCGGCATGTTCAACCTCTATCTCTGTGGCCTAATGCTCAAGTTGTACCTAAGTATTTCAACCCGCCTAAACAGGTCTATACGTGGCTAAGATATCATTTAGCTGATAAGAAAGTGGTTGGAGGACGAGTCTCTGGTGTCTTAAAGACTCAACAAGCTATGGTAGTGGCTCCTCTAAGATTAGGACAATTCTACCTTCAAAGCCGTGCTGCCATGCAAGACAAACACTGCAGAGGGTCAAGGCAAGTGGAGTAAACCATACATTAGTCCAGTAGTAGGCAAGGGGAGTAAACCATACATTAGTCCAGTAGTAGGCAAGGGGAGTAAACCATACATTAGTCCAGTAGTAGGCAAGTGGAGTAAACCATACATTAGTCCAGTAGTAGGCAAGGGGAGTAAACCATACATTAGTCCAGTAGTAGGCAAGGGGAGTAAACCATACATTAGTCCAGTAGTAGGCAAGGGGAGTAAACCATACATTAGTCCAGTAGTAGGCAAGGGGAGTAAACCATACATTAGTCCAGTAGTAGGCAAGTGGAGTAAAACATACATTAGTCCAGTAGTAGGCAAGGGGAGTAAACCATACATTAGTCCAGTAGTAGGCAAGGGGAGTAAACCAAACAATAGTCCAGTAGTAGGCAAGTGGAGTAAACCATACATTTATCCAGTAGTAGGCAAGGGGAGTAAACCATACATTAGTCCAGTAGTAGGCAAGTAGAGTAAACCATACATTAGTCCAGTAGTAGGCAAGGGGAGTAAACCATACATTAGTCCAGTAGTAGGCAAGGGGAGTAAACCAAACATTAGTCCAGTAGTAGTCAAGGGGAGTAAACCAAACATTAGTCCAGTAGCAGGCAAGTGGAGTAAACCATACATTAGTCCAGTAGTAGGCAAGGGAGTAAACCATACATTAGTCCAGTAGTAGGCAAGGGGAGTAAACCATACATTAGTCCAGTAGTAGGCAAGGGGAGTAAACCATACATTAGTCCAGTAGTAGGCAAGGGGAGTAAACCATACATTAGTCCAGTAGCAGGCAAGGGGAGTAAACCATACATTAGTCCAGTAGTAGGCAAGGGGAGTAAACCATACATTAGTCCAGTAGTAGGCAAGTGGAGTAAACCATACATTAGTCCAGTAGTAGGCAAGTGGAGTAAACCATACATTAGTCCAGTAGTAGGCAAGGGAAGTAAACCATACATTAGTCCAGTAGTAGGCAAGGGGAGTAAACCAAACATTAGTCCAGTAGTAGGCAAGGGGAGTAAACCAAACATTAGTCCAGTAGCAGGCAAGTGAAGTAAACCATACATTAGTCCAGTAGTAGGCAAGGGGAGTAAACCATACATTAGTCCAGTAGTAGGCAAGGGGAGTAAACCATTCATTAGTCCAGTAGTAGGCAAGGGGAGTAAACCATACATTAGTCCAGTAGTAGGCAAGGGGAGTAAACCATACATTAGTCCAGGGGTAGGCAAGGGGAGTAAACCATACATAAGTCCAGTAGCAGGCAAGGGGAGTAAACCATACATAAGTCCAGTAGCAGGCAAGGGGAGTAAACCATACATTAGTCCAGTAGCAGGCAAGGGGAGTAAACCATACACTAGTCCAGTAGCAGGCAAGAGGAGTAAACCATACACAAGTCCAGTAGCAGGCAAGGGGAGTAAACCATACATACGTCCAGTAGCAGGCAAGAGGAGTAAACCATACACAAGTCCAGTAGCAGGCAAGGGGAGTAAACCATACACAAGTAAAGTAGCAGGCAAGGGGAGTAAACCATACATAAGTCCAGTAGTATGCAAGGGGAGTAAACCATACACAAGTCCAGTAGTAGGCAAGGGGAGTAAACCATACACAAGTCCAGTAGTAGGCAAGGGGAGTAAACCATACACAAGTCCAGTAGCAGGCAAGAGGAGTAAACCATACATTAGTCCAGTAGCAGGCAAGGGGAGTAAACCATACACAAGTCCAGTAGCAGGCAAGAGGAGTAAACCATACATTAGTCCAGTAGCAGGCAAGAGGAGTAAACCATACATTAGTCCAGTAGTAGGCAAGGGGAGTAAACCATACATTAGTCCAGTAGTAGGCAAGAGGAGTAAACCATACATTAGTCCAGTAGTAGGCAAGAGGAGTAAACCATACATTAGTCCAGTAGCAGGCAAGAGGAGTAAACCATACATTAGTCCAGTAGCAGGCAAGAGGAGTAAACCATACACAAGTCCAGTAGCAGGCAAGAGGAGTAAACCATACATTAGTCCAGTAGTAGGCAAGGGGAGTAAACCATACATTCGTCCAGTAGTAGGCAAGGGGAGTAAACCATACACAAGTCCAGTAGCAGGCAAGGGGAGTAAACCATTCATACGTCCAGTAGCAAGCAAGGGGAGTAAACCATACATACGTCCAGTAGTAGGCAAGGGGAGTAAACCATACACAAGTCCAGTAGCAGGCAAGGGGAGTAAACCATACACAAGTCCAGTAGCACGCAAGAGGAGTAAACCATGCATTAGTCCAGTAGTAGGCAATGGGAGTAAACCATACATTCGTCCAGTAGTAGGCAAGGGGAGTAAATCATACATAAGTCCAGTAGCAGGAAAGGGGAGTAAACCATACACAAGTCCAGTAGTAGGCAAGGGGAGTAAACCATTCATACGTCCAGTAGCAGGCAAGGGGAGTAAACCATACATACGTCCAGTAGTAGGCAAGTGGAGTAAATCATACACAAGTCCAGTAGTAAGCAAGGGGAGTAAACCATACACAAGTCCAGTAGCAGGCAATGGGAAACCGCCATTTTATGTGCCAATAAAATATTTTCAAAATTCATGACCCATAATGGAAGTTCAGGGTGTACATATTGTTACATGTTCTGTTTTGACGCCCACAAAATCCTTCTCCCCGATCTAATAGTTTATAGTAAAGACGTCATTTTCATACCTTTTGCCATTGCTGACCTCCCAAAAAGGCATTTTCCCCTGGCTTCTTTCCCTTCTCTAGCTGTATGGGGTTCATGTAAATGAGCAAAAGGATGACGGAATTTCTCAGAAATTACCATAAACTACGGTACTAATTATGGACACACGAGGCAAACTGAAGTGATTAAATGATGGCCACCAAAGTGATAAACATGGGGGTCTACAATTTTGAGATTCTGTTGTTATTTTAAAGTGTCGCACGAACAGAAATAAAATACTGACGAGGAAAATATTGACTGTGTTTATGACGTGTACTACGCAAATTAAAAGCAAACATTTTGTCATGTGTAAAAGCTGGCAACACACCTATAGGACTACCTCAAATGCTCTTCAACGGTTTTGCTAACTAAAGAACTAATCAATCTATTGAAAAATATGACTTAATAATTCTTACGATGTAGTTCGTACTCTACTTCTGCTGTTGTTCAAGCTCATATGTGTTGATGCAGCACATATGAATCGCAATGTCAACAGAAATCAGTAACATGGGCATAGCGTTTCAAAATTCTACTACGATCTTCTTACTCAGGTATATGTTGTGTAATATGTCATTTAACATATTTCAACAGATTAGGATGTGGTGTGGAGTTATGAGATCTGCTTGATATATATACTGCGGGACTGAGAATATATATCTCACCCAGGTCAGCGTATAATCGGTAATATATCGTTCGCTTAAGTAAAGTAAAGTAAAGTAAATTCGTGAATAGTAAAGTAAGTAAAGTAATGTAATGCAAAGTAAGTAAAGTAAAGTAAAGTAAAGTAAAGTAAAGTAAATTCATGCATAGTAAAGAAAAGTAAAGCAAATTCTTGCATAGTAAAGTAAAGTAAATTCATGCATAGTAAAGTAAAGTAAAGTAAAGTAAAGCAAATTCTTGCATAGTAAAGTAAAGTAAAGTAAAGTAAATTCATGCATAGTAAAGTAAAGTAAAGTAAAGTAAATTCTTGCATAGTAAAGTAAAGTAAAGTAAATTCATGCATAGTAAAGTAAAGTAAAGTAAAGTAAAGTAAATTCTTGCATAGTAAAGTAAAGTAAAGTAAAGCAAATTCTTGCATAGTAAAGTAAAGTAAAGCAAATTCTTGCATAGTAAAGTAAAGTAAAGCAAATTCTTGCATAGTAAAGTAAAGTAAAGCAAATTCTTGCATAGTAAAGTAAAGTAAAGTAAAGTAAAGTAAAGTAAATTCATGCATAGTAAAGTAAAGTAAAGTAAAGTAAAGTAAATTCATGCATAGTAAAGTAAAGTAAAGTAAAGTAAAGTAAAGTAAAGTAAAGTAAAGTAAAGTAAAGTAAAGTAAATTCATGCATAGTAAAGTAAAGTAAAGTAAATTCATGCATAGTAAAGTAAAGTAAAGTAAATTCATGCATAGTAAAGTAAAGTAAAGTAAAGTAAATTCATGCATAGTAAAGTAAAGTAAAGTAAAGTAAATTCATGCATAGTAAAGTAAAGTAAAGTAAAGTAAAGCAAATTCTTGCATAGTAAAGTAAAGTAAAGTAAAGTAAAGCAAATTCTTGCATAGTAAAGTAAAGTAAAGTAAAGTAAATTAAAGTAAAGTAAAGTAAATTCATGCATAGTAAAGTAAAGTAAAGTAAAGTAAAGTAAAGTAAAGTAAAGTAAATTCATGCATAGTAAAGTAAAGTAAAGTAAAGTAAATTCATGCATAGTAAAGTAAAGTAAAGTAAATTCATGCATAGTGAAGTAAAGTAAAGTAAATTCATGCATAGTAAAGTAAAATAAAGTAAATTCATGCATAGTAAAGTAAAGTAAAGTAAAGTAAAGTAAAGCAAATTCTTGCATAGTAAAGTAAAGTAAAGTAAAGTAAAGCAAATTCTTGCATAGTTAAGTAAAGTAAAGTAAAGTAAAATCATGCATAGTATAGTAAAGTAAAGTAAATTCTTGCATAGTAAAGTAAAGTAAAGTAAAGTAAATTCATGCATAGTAAAGTAAAGTAAAGTAAAGTAAAGTAAAGCAAATTCATGCATAGTTAAGTAAAGTAAAGTAAAGTAAATTCATGCATAGTAAAGTAAAGTAAAGTAAATTCTTGCATAGTAAAGTAAAGTAAATTCATGCATAGTAAAGTAAAGTAAAGTAAATTCTTGCATAGTAAAGTAAAGTAAATTCATTCATAGTAAAGTAAAGTAAATTCTTGCATAGTAAAATAAAGTAAATTCTTGCATATTAAAGTAAAGTAAATTCTTGCATAGTAATGTAAAGTAAATTCTTGCATAGTAAAGTAAAGTAAATTCTTGCATAGTAAAGAAAAGTAAAGTAAATTCTTGCATAGTAAAGTAAAGTAAAGTAAAGTAAATTCATGCATAGTAAAGTAAAGTAAAGTAAAGTAAAGTAAAAAGACTGTGGTAGTTATGTTTTTAGAGGCCATATTTTGCTATGATCAGCGGTACATTTTTATCGTAATGTGGTCAGCACTACGCCATGCAGCCCTATTTTCTCACAAAAAAATTATCAGATACCCATTATTAAATGCCTTGGTGATTCCCGAAACGCGTTGCCCCGCAGAAAGAAAAAATACGCCAATTTGCCACTTAACCACGGACTCTCGTGATGGTTTGTAGCAGGAGACAGTGGCTTATCCTATCTATCTATCTATCTATCTATCTATCTATCTATCTATCTATCTATCTATCTATCTATCTATCTATCTATCTATCTATCTATCTATCTATCTATCTATCTATCTATCTATCTATCTATCTATCTATCTATCTATCTATCTATCTATCTATCTATCTATCTATCTATCTATCTATCTTTCTATCTATCTATCTATCTATCTATCTATCTATCTATCTATCTATCTATCTATCTATCTATCTATCTATCTATCTATCTATCTATCTATCTATCTATCTATCTATCTATCTATCTATCTATCTATCTATCTATCCATCCATCCATCCATCTATCCATCCATCCATCCATCCATCCGTCCGTCCGTCCGTCCGTCCGTCCGCCCGCCCGCCCGTCTGTCCGTGTGTCTGTCTGTTTATCTATCTATCTATTGTCCTTTCGAGCCGAAGATGGCACAAAGGGGAGAACAGCCATCTCAAAAACAGAAACCTTGCATTCCAAAATGGCACATATTGCAGAGATTACTGCCTCTAAAATCTATGGCTCTGTTTCCATAACAATACTTTTTACAATGACAGCTTGCCAAGCCATCGATCAAACTTCTTAGTCGCCTCTTACGACATGTTGGAAGGTTCGTCACTACTTTTTACTTCCCTCATAATGAGACCCCCGGTGACACACGGGTAGATATACATATGTACGTACACTTAAGTACATTTGTATTGACAAACACACAAACTTACATCTTTTCTCTAAACATCAGCACTTGCCTTGTCTACGCAACACAGATGACTCCATCGATAACTTTCTCAGAGAAGTTCCTGTGTCTCCAGCAGGAAAAACACAAATCCTTGTCAATGGATGTAAGAAATATAGGTCTACAGTGTTATGTACAGCCTGAACTGAAAGTATGGAAGCAAATCTCTGACACTGAACTACAGACAAATAAATCTTTGCAAGCCAAAGAAATGTGGCGATGTAGACGAATGTGAAAAAAAATAACGGTTGGCTAAAGATAGAATATGTAGTATATTCATACTGAGGGGTTAAGCTTAATAGCAAAATAAGCGTGAAACAGTTTATGGCCATACAGAAGCAAAAGAGATGCTGGGATATCTTGGGACAACTTGAGCACATCGATAAAAGAAAGAGAAGATAAAGTGCGAAAAGAAGGAGACACGATAAGAGACAGTTTTAGAGAATGGCGTCGTAAAGCATCGACAGATGCATTGATAAACAATTACAAAGACAGATACTCAGAAAGAGTTCTGGTCATCTAAACCGGCGGACATAGAATATGATAAGATTGCAGTGTTTTTTGCCCCCAATATATTTTTACACGTGTATATGTTATGAACTATTGAGTTATTGAGTTATTTGCGGGTTATCATCATTGCACTCTGAACATAACAATTTTGTCGCGGAAAGTCGATGCAGTGGATGGTCTAGACTCACATGCACTCACTCTATCGCACCGTTCAGAACCCGTTTCCACATTATAGACTGACTAACCCCAGTCAATCAGCTCTGCGGCACGTGGATACATCACGAGCTTTTAATGTTCTTAATTTAGAATCACACATCAATGAAATTACACTTCCTTGCCAACGAGCCAGCGAAAAAGCACCAACATTTTGTGTCGCAGAGGAAGCGATCCGTGTATATGTTAATGTATGTATACCTTCGTAACAGACTCTAAACGTTTGATTCAGCTGGGGAATCAGGACCTGTCAAAGTTGTTAACATAAATAAGACCACCCCGGCGTCCCCCCCCCCCCACTACCCCTCACCAAAAAAAAGAATAATAATATTAAAATAAAATAAAAAGCCTCGCCTATCTCCTCACAATCCTTGTGAACATGTGAACACTTAACTCAGTGGCTCCTGCAACAAGCCGAACTTTGGCTGTACATGTGAAATCTTAACTCAGTAACTCCTGCAACAAGCCGAACTTTGGCTGTACATGTAAACACTTAACTCAGTGGCTCCTGCAACAAGCCGGACTTTGGCTGTACATGTGAAATCTTAACTCAGTAACTCCTGCAACAAGCCGAACTTTGGCTGTACATGTGAAATCTTAACTCAGTAACTCCTGCGACAAGCCGAACTTTGGCTGTACATGGGAACATTTAACTCAGTAGCTACTGCAACAAGCCGGACTTTGGCTGTACATGTGAACATTTAACTCAGTAGCTCCTGCCAGACTTTGGCTGTACATGTGAACACTTAACTCTTGAACCTCTTCTTCTTGTTTCTTCTTAGCTTTGACACGGCAAGTGTCTGTCTGTTTGTCTGTCTGTCTGTCTGTCTGACAGCTTTGTAGCACTGTGTCGCTAATTTACGGCAAAGCCCTGTTACCTGCGCCTTTTTGGGCCTGATACATTCATCATTGTCATGGATGAATTGATTTCATTAACAATTTTTTGCCTGAGAATAATAGTTTTTTTTTTTTTGGCGTTATCTTTTCAACTTCGAAGTGCCAAGAGTTCTTTAACGTTCGCGAGTGCACACAGGACCTCTTGTTTTCGCCGTTTTCAGAGACGACTAGACATAGACATTGATTCGATGTACCCAGAGACCAAAAAAGCACGGATTCAATTTTTTAAGAAAAAAAATCCCATTTATTGTGGAGGACATCGAACCGGGACCTTCTTGTCCAGAGACCGACACCAAACTCCAAGACCCCGCAGTCTCCCACATCTTGTTCAGAGACTGACACCAAACTCCTAGACCCCGCAGTCTCCCACATCTTGTTCAGAGACTGACACCAAACTCCTAGACCCCCCAGTCTCCCACATCTTGTTCAGAGACTGACACCAAACTCCTAGATCACCCAGTCTCCCACATCTTGTTCAGAGACTGACACCAAACTCCTAGATCACCCAGTCTCCCACATCTTGTTCAGAGACCGGCACCAAACTCCTAGATCCCCCAGTCTCCCACATCTTGTTCAGAGACTGACACCAAACTCCTAGACCCGCTAGTCTCCCACATATTGTTCAGAGACTGACACCAAACTCCTAGATCCCCCAGTCTCCCACATATTGTTCAGAGACTGACACCAAACTCCTAGATCCCCCAGTCTCCCACATCTTGTTCAGAGACTGACACCAAACTCCTAGATCCCCCAGTCTCCCACATCTTGTTCAGAGACTGACACCAAACTCCTAGATCCCCCAGTCTCCCACATCTTGTTCAGAGACTGACACCAAACTCCTAGATCCCCCAGTCTCCCACATATTGTTCAGAGACTGACACCAAACTCCTAGACCCCCCAGTCTCCCACATATTGTTCAGAGACTGACACCAAACTCCTAGACCCCACAGTCTCCCACATCTTGTTCAGAGACTGACACCAAACTCCTAGGCCACCCAGTCTCCCACATCTTGTTCAGAGACTGACACCAAACTCCTAGACCCCCCAGTCTCCCACATATTGTTCAGAGACTGACACCAAACTCCTAGACCCCCCAGTCTCCCACATATTGTTCAGAGACTGACACCAAACTCCTAGACCCCCCAGTCTCCCACAACTTGTTCAGAGACTGACACCAAACTCCTAGACCCCCCAGTCTCCCACATATTGTTCAGAGACTAACACCAAACTCCTAGACCCCACAGTCTCCCACATCTTGTCCAGAGACAGAAGCCAAACCCCTAGATCACCCAGTCCCCCAAATCTTGTCCAGTGACAGAAGCCAAGCCTAGATCACCCATTCCCTCACTTTTCAACCGAACACTTGTTACCATTTATATTTAGGACCCTCACGTTTGTTTTATCGTAGAATGTCCATTATTCTGGCATCCTGTGGGCCCAGCTTCCATTGCCGACAATCTTTGAATATTTGTGTTTTAGCACTAGAAGGTTAAAGCTGTAATAAGCATCAATACAAAGCAACAAAATAAAGGTTATCGCTGAGAGCCAAGAAGATGTGATGGGCCTGATCTCTTCATGTCATGTCGGGAATGTGGGAATTAGAATGTGGGAATTAGCGCTCATATGACCAACACTACACAGCTTGTGTGACGCGGTCAATATCACACCAGGTCGACCTACTTTCTTCAACACAATTTGCTGCTGTCCATTTACACAAACAGGATGACTATAGTTATTATTAGTCGAAGGCCCCGGTATCACTGCAAACGAATTAAAATTCATAATTGCTCAACCGCCCGTGCAAGTGGAATCATCCATATTAAAATCTTATTTCCTTAAATGATTCAAACAAAGAAAGGCAGTTGCAGACGCCATCATAGCAGTAAAAGCTAACGCCAAAAGACATAAGGACAAGCGGCACCGAAAGTGAAGGCAGCTGAATCGTCCTTCTTCATATAATATCATCATTCATCGAAAGCAATCCGAAAATTGAAACATAATACGGATGAAACACAGCTAGACAGGATGCAGCTCGATACAACGTCGGCCTGAGAGAGGAACTGGCCACATCAGGAAAGGGAACTTAAAACCTTGGTCAGTGTCATCAACCACATAGTCACCGTGGCCTCGCTTGCTTTAACATTTTCAAATTGAATTTATTTTGTTTGTTTCCCATATGACCTGGCATTTCATCACACATACTGTAATATCATAGATTACTGTCAGAAATAGTCTGCTTTATAAACATCGAGCGCCCAGAAATGAATTCGAACCAGCGATTTTTGATTAAAGGGCGAACACGCTATCCTCAACGTCACAGAGTTAGATTTAGTTAAAAACAAAAAAACAAAAACTAATAAATCAATTCCCTCCCCGTGTTTCCTTTCTGTTATTGATTCGTCCACCAGATACGGTGTTACGTCCCTTTACTGTTTCCTTTCAGTCTCTTCGATAGTTAAGGCTAAAGCCAAGTATGTTAAGTTAAGTAAAAGTAAAGGTTTCCTCAATACTTAATAGCTTTTGAGGAATATGCGTGGGGGATCTATTTCTCAACGATCAAAAAATATGTTTTGGTGATGTGATATTCTATCTATCTATCTATTGACCTTTCGAGCCTAGCTGGCCCATAGGACGTAGACCAAGATACTCCTTCTCTTATCTAACTTTTTTATTCTAGCAGTTTTCAATTATTTTAAAGATATTTTATCAAATCTCGCCATTTGTCTCTGTTCTGTGCAAGCAGCTCTATCTCATTGAGGGAGCCGATTCCTGCTGCTCTTGCCTCTCTCTTCAATGCACTGATATTACGTCAAGAGTATTACGCAGTTTAATTTACACAAAGGAATAGAAAAGGTTATTTCAGAAGAGATTAATAACTATTGGTTAATTCTTCTCGGCAGGGTATGCTGGTATAGGTGCAATGGGAATGCATCAGAACATTAACAATATAATCTAGAATGTGTGTACATCAGATCATTATCAATATCATCTAGAATGTTTACATCAAGTCGTTATCAATATCATCTAGAATGTGTATACATCAGAACATTATCAATATAATTTAGAATGTGTGTACATCAGATCAGTACCGGTATAATCTAGAATGTGTGTACATCAGATCATTATCAATATAATCTAGAATGTGTGTACATCAGATCATTATCATAAAATCTAGAATGTGTGTACATCAGATCATTACATGTATAATCTAGAATGTGTGTACATCAGATCATTATCAATATAATCTAGAATGTGTGTACATCAGATCATTACCTGTATAATCTAGAATGTGTGTACATCAGATCATTATCAATATAATCAAGAATGGGTGTACATCAGAACATTATCAATATCATTTTGAATGTGTGTACATCAGAACATTATCAATATCATCATGAAGGTGTGTACATCAGATCATTATCTATATAACCTAGAATTTGTGTACATCAGGTCATTGTCAATATCATCTAGAATGTGTGTACATCAATCAAATCATTATCTAGAATGTGTGTACATCAAATCATTATCAATATCATATATAGTGTGGGTACATCAAAACATTATCAATATCATCTAGAATGTTTTACATCAAGTCATTATCAATATCATCTAGAATGTTTTACATCAAGTCATTATCAATATCATCTAGAATGTTTTACATCAAGTCATTATCATTATCATATGGAATGAGTGTACATCAAGTCATTATCATTATCATATAGTATGTGTGTACATCAAGTCATTATCATTATCATATAGAATATGTATACATCAAATCATTATCATTATCATATAGAATGTGTGTACATCAAGTCATTATCAATATCATCTAGAGTGTGAACGTAGGGAATGGCTCTAACGATGGCAACTCTGAGGTTTTATCCTGCCCTCAACTAAGCTCAAGTTCAGCTGTTGTGTTCAGGGCAACTCATCTGTGACGTCTTGCGCTTACTCTCTTCTCCTGCCTTCTTGTCACGTCCACATGCAACCATGCTCTCTCTGCCTTCTTGTCACGTCCACATGCAACCATGCTCTCTCTGCCTTCTTGTCACGTCCACATGCAACCATGCTCTCTCTGCCTTCCTGTCACGTCCACATGCAACCATGCTCTCTCTGCCTTCCTGTCACGTCCACATGCAACCATGCTCTCTCTGCCTTCCTGTCACGTCCACATGCAACCATGCTCTCTCTGCCTTCTTGTCACGTCCACATGCAACCATGCTCTCTCTGCCTTCCTGTCACGTCCACATGCAACCATGCTCTCTCTGCCTTCTTGTCACGTCCACATGCAACCATGCTCTCTCTGCCTTCTTGTCACGTCCACATGCAACCATGCTCTCTCTGCCTTCTTGTCACGTCCACATGCAACCATGCTCTCTCTGCCTTCTTGTCACGTCCACATGCAACCATGCTCTCTCTGCCTTCTTGTCACGTCCACATGCAACCATGCTCTCTCTGCCTTCCTGTCACGTCCACATGCAACCATGCTCTCTCTGCCTTCCTGTCACGTCCACATGCAACCATGCTCTCTCTGCCTTCCTGTCACGTCCACATGCAACCATGCTCTCTCTGCCTTCCTCTCACGTCCACATGCAACCATGCTCTCTCTGCCTTCCTCTCACGTCCACATGCAACCATGCTCTCTCTGCCTTCCTCTCACGTCCACATGCAACCATGCTCTCTCTGCCTTCCTCTCACGTCCACATGCAACCATGCTCTCTCTGCCTTCCTCTCACGTCCACATGCAACCATGCTCTCTCTGCCTTCCTCTCACGTCCACATGCAACCATGCTCTCTCTGCCTTCCTCTCACGTCCACATGCAACCATGCTCTCTCTGCCTTCCTCTCACGTCCACATGCAACCATGCTCTCTCTGCCTTCCTGTCACGTCCACATGCAACCATGCTCTCTCTGCCTTCCTGTCACGTCCACATGCAACCATGCTCTCTCTGCCTTCCTGTCACGTCCACATGCAACCATGCTCTCTCTGCCTTCTTGTCACGTCCACATGCAACCATGCTCTCTCTGCCTTCCTGTCACGTCCACATGCAACCATGCTCTCTCTGCCTTCCTGTCACGTCCACATGCAACCATGCTCTCTCTGCCTTCCTGTCACGTCCACATGCAACCATGCTCTCCACTACTGCCTTATACCGAGTCACCCTGTCGTCTAATGTCCCCAAAATATATTTTTTTCTTATTTAATGTTCATTAATAACGGGACGGTTAGTAAAGATTGTTTTTGTTGAATCAAAGAAACATTTTTTATTATTTTATCTGTCTATGGCATTCGCTGTTTTCATCTGTAACAAGTATATAATAACAATAAAGTACCCCCGTCACGCCAAGTGGCGTATAGGGGAATATGGTGTTAGTGACCATAAATGTTACAGACCTTCAGCACATGATTTTTGGAGTAATGTGGTCGGTATTACGCCCGTGCCACTTTACTTTCCCAGAAAAAAATCCGGTACCCATTAAAGGCTGGGTGGACCGGAGCCGTCGATTGGGATCCAACCCTACCTCTTGTCCTTTTTAGTCCAGTTCACTAACCACTGGGCTATCGCGGCTACCCACAAGTATGTAGATTTCTAGTAAAACCACGGATTGTCACGTCCCGCACGTTTCGGGTCACGCTGGTGTTGAAGGCGGCACATTCCGACTGTGTTGGAGAGATTACTAAATGTGCAATAGATATGCCTTCATAGTAACAACCTCAGAGAGAGATATTGAATTATTATAACAATATTTGAGATATAGAAGGAATTGTATGAGAGTATGTGGAAAAGAGAATCGATGGCTTGACAAGCTGTCATTGAAAAAAAGTATTGTTATGGAAACATAGCAGTGATCTCTGCAATATGTGCCAATTTGGTACGCAAGGTTTCTGTTTTTGAGATTGTGGTTCTGCCTTATGTGCCGTCTTCGGATCGAAAGGACAATAGATAGATAGATAAATAAATAGATAGATAGATGTGGAAATGAAGAAAGCTAAAACAAGGTGGAAGAAAACACGAATGAATTGTGGAAAAGTCATGGAACAATGTCAATATTTCCAGAATCTTTTAACTCTGTTCAAACACAATTATATGCACAACAGGGATATTTCTATAAATAAATCACAGGGTAACTACGGTATTTGATTATTCTTGTGATATCATATTTCGGAGGATAGTTTCAATCAACTTAAAGTTAAGGAGCCCTCATTAAAAGTTGCGAGAACACCAGGCGCAAGGGTCGACAACAAAAAAGATGGATTGACGGAATATTACATGCACTAGGAAACATAACAGCAGTAAAGGCGAACAAAAGAGCAAAATACCGGAAATTATATCTCCCCTCGACGCTGAAAGGCAAATGAAGAAGGAAAGAAGAAGAACTAAAAGATATAAAAACTATTATTACATGATGTGATGTCATAGATAAAGATCATACGTACAGTCCCATTAAAAGAACATGAACTCTTTCGGTACGTTTCCACGCACCATGCCGATTTCGGTCATATACGTTTAGCCGCACAGTGCGTCACTCTCTATTTGGTTAGTGTAAACTGTCATCAAACCATATTCTATTTACATGTCTTGTATTATCTTGTCTTTGGTGAAACATAATCCTTTGTTTAACTATCTAAAATTTCGCAAATAATATGTTAGTTGTTAGATAACTATAACCATGTAGATTAATGTTGAAAACCATGAACAATTTTGTCTCTGAAATGTCTACCGCTAAATTTATCAAACCCTTCTGTACTGAAAGAGTTAAGCGATTGTAATGGATTGAATGATTAATTTTCTGTGATTAAAATATACAATTTTGAGCGCAAGCAGCGCGCCTCGAGTAGTGATCAAATGAATCATGATTGTATCACATCGTGATATTCTCCAATCGATCCAGTTATAAAAAACTGTGAACCTGATTCTTTGCGTTGGAAAAGGTATTAGCAGACCAGGGATTAATAACCAGGAGTAACACCACGTCCTCAAGTTGATCCTGAACACAAATAAAATAGGTACTTGACGTCTTGATCAGGAAAGGTCATTCAAAATAGTGAACATTGGGTCGTGCTCTTCCCAAATTAAGCATGGAGGAGAAGGTGCGGTTTGACACTCCGGTTCTTAACAACAGTCATTTGAAGGTAGCAGTAGTAAACGAATATGGAACTAAAACTGAACTATTATTAACATCATGAATATTATATACTTTGGACTGTCGGTCAATATGGCGGATAGGCGACAGGGACCTGTTGAGGCACTGTGTGAGAAGTGTTCCTTGCTGCAGTTTTCTTATATTGCAAGTCCGGCTTATTGCCGGAGCGACTGAGTAGTGTGCTCTGTGGATACCGTCAGCTGTGTGATTCATCCTGATGGCGTTTTAACATTCACATTGCTTACGATGAATGATGATATCGTTTGACGAAGGACAGTGCAAATGCGTTCAGTGTCGGTGCTATAATACGCCTTATGTCTGTTGAAGTGTGCTGTGTTTGCTATGATAGAGACTGCAACTGCCTTTCTTTATTTGAATATTCGATGAGATTCTAATGAATCCACTGACACTGACGGTTGAGCAATTATGGATTTCCATTTGTCTGCAGTGATACCGAGGCCTTCGAATAATCATAACTATTTTATATACGAGGTACTGTATTTTACCTCATTATTAAGATCATATGTGAGTTCCCTCGACAGCTAAAAAAACAAACGAAGAAACTCACAAGGCCAACATAAAACAGAGAGTTTCTAAAACACTTGATAAAGAAACAATCGACATTTTTCAGGCATGCAATGAGAAGTGGAAAGTTGAAATAGTAAAATAAAAAAAAAGTAAAGTACACCCGTCACGCCAAGTGGCGTATAGGGAATATGGTGTAAGTTACCATACATTTTACAGACCTTCAGCACATGGTTTTTGAGGTAATGTGGTCAGTATTACGCCCGTGCCGCTTTACTTTTCCAGAAAAAAATTCGGTACCAATTTAGGGCTGGGTGAAACGGAAGCCGTCGGTTGGGATCGAATCCTACCTCTTGTTCTTTGTAGTCCAGTTCACTAACTACTGAGCTATCGCGGCTCAGCTGTCCATTGTATCTCAACATTCTTCTGTAAAACCACATTTCTACAGAATCCATTGATTTTCGTGTTTGTTGTCTTATTGTCCGTGATTAACATCCATATGTTAAGACTGACTCTACATAAAATTTAAGAACTCTTTTTCTTGTTTCGATTGTCAAAAATGGAAACGCTGCTTACGTAATAACTCACAAGTAAAGTGTGCCTTTGACATGATATAACGTCATAGGACAAATAAATATTATACGTCACAACAGCAAGCATCATCTTTTGAATGGAAACTCATTTTCTGAACGAAGAAGAAAATCACCCATCATCGATCTATTCACTCATGATACACAATTACAAAAAAATTGTCGTTGAGAACGGGCAACCAATGGATCGGGCGGACATCATCAATGCCCTCCGAGATGTGGGAAGAGCACAGGACTTCGACAAACACAGATCCACGTCACTTCTTCGGATGATGGAAATGGGAGTTAAGATGGGCACAGCCAGAAATGAGAAACTTAGTGGCCGTGTAAGAAGACTTATCAACCAACATAGTACTGGAGTCGTCAGTCGCTGGACACTGAGGGAATTGCTGAGGAGGGGATCTGAGCACCTATGGACATGTTCGGAGTGCAATGATGATGACCTGCAAATAACTCAATAACACAGTTACATCTCAATATCTTTGTTGTTGGAAAACTTTTCGATAATTTTATATTTTAATATTTCATAATTGTACTATACACAAACATACATACATAAAAGGACCCATACATATTTGAAATTACTATACCATGAACAAATAATTAATGGCACTTCATATAATTAGAATAATTTTTCACATATAGAAATATGTAATTTGTGTATGTTTATGTGTAGGTGTGTGCGTGTTTGTGTGTGCTAGTGCACACCGCCTCTCACTCAACCACATTCCGCCAAAATCATTTACTCATCCTACACCATTACTTAAAAAAAACAATGCAATGCTAGTCATGTGCACGATCTCAGTCTTGATAACAAAGATCTTCTTCAAGTACCATGTCTGCTGGCGTAGGTGATCATGTCTCTCCACAACTCTCGATCTCGACATTTATTTATTATTTCTGTTGTTGACCTTCTGCCAAGCCATTTTTCTAAGCCGTCTAGTATATTTTCTCTTTGCTTCCCTCCATCTCTTCATCCCTCAATTTCCCCAGTTGTTACAATATATTCCAGCTGTTTCCTTCTCATTTCATGGCCAAAAATGACGATTGTCTATTACGAAATATTTGTTCATATTGGAAATTAGCTCTATTTTTTTTTTGCTTGAGCCTCTTTCGGAACGTTTTTCACTACCTTTATTAGATGCCCATGATATTTTAAACATTTTTCTCTAAAACCGCACTTCTTCCGCTTCCAATGATTGTCGTGTCTGTTGTCCTGTTGTCTTTGATTTACATCTATATGTTAAGACTGGCTCTACATAATTTAAAAAAAAAAAAAAGGATTGCACAATATATTCCTATTTTCTTTTTTTTTTGGAAACCTGCTTTACCCTGAGCCATTCTGCATCTCACCTCTTAAATGTCTCAGAAAAAAAAAAAAGAAGCAAACAAAAAAAGCATCCACATATATTCTCTCCCCGTGATATTTAACCTAAAAGGACCACCCATCCTGTCGTCCGTCATACTCCATCTTAGTTACCTGCTATTTCTGATGCAAACCACCGTCGTAACTTCTTTGTACATTCTTGAATCGCTACAATGGTAACGGTAACAAGAAAAAAAAAGACATCACCTCAGTGCAAAATAAAGACAAGTGGAACAATATTAAAACAGGTAAATGAATTTAAATATTTGGGAACTTTGTTAACCTCAGACGGAAGATGTACAAAAGAGGTGAGATGCAGAATGCACGGGCAAAAGCAGCTTTCCAAAAAATGAGGAAGATACTATGCAATCCATTATTGACAATATAAACTAGAAAAAGAGTTTTTGAATGTTATGTAGACCCAGTCTTAACATATGGATGCGAATCATGGACAATAGGACAATAGACAAGAAAATCACTGCAGTCTGTAGAAATTTGTTTTACAGAAGAATGTTGAGAGTACCATGGACAGCTAGGAAGAGTAATGAAGATTTTCTGAGAGAGGTCAAAGCAAAAAGAGAGCTAATATCCAATATTAGGAAGAAACAGTCATAATTTTTTGGTAATGTGATGAGAAGAGAACAACTGGAATATGTTTTAACAGCTGGAAAAATTGAGTGACGAAGAGATACAGGAAAGCAAAGAGAAAAAATAACAGACAGCAAAGAGAATGGCTTGGCATAGGGTCAACAACAGAAATGATAAATAGCTGTCGAGATCGAAAGTTGTGGAGAGACATGATCACCTACGCCAGCAGGCCCGGTACTCGATGATGATGATTTCTGATGTCGCTTGATTTATTTCCTTTTATATAAGCCGTAATTTAAAGGAATGCATCATTATTTGTCTTCTTGTTAACTATATAGAGAGCCACGATAGCTCAGTGTTTAGTGAACAGGACTACAAAGGAGAATAGGTAGGGTTCGATCCCAAGCGACGGCTTCCGGTTCATCCAACCTTTAATGGCTGTTGAATTTTTTTTCTGGGAAAGTAAAGCGGCACGGCGTAATACCGACCACATTACCCCAAAAATCATGTGCCGAAGATATGTAAAGTTTATGGTCACTAATACCATATTCACTATACTCCACTTGGCGTGAAGGGGGTACTTAACTCCTTTTTTTTTTAACTGCCCACCTTAATGAGTATAGTATGCATGTGGTCACGTTCCTCAATACGTTGGTGGTCACTAACACCATATTCCCTATACACCACATGGCGTGACGGGGGTACTTTACTTTTTTTTATGAAAATCAAAACGTCGTTTCCTCTTGCTTGATATTACAGCTAATAGTTTCTGATATAGTGTCCTTATCATCTTGGATTTTGCCCAGAGACAGGAAGGATCTCTTTTGCGACAATAATTAATCGGGGCTGTCTAAATCCACACGTTATTCGAAAATGAATAAAATATCATGTTGCTAATAGATTTTTAAAATACATTTATCTCATGTTGGAGACATAATCTCTTTACCTAATAGATTATTTAAATATCGGTCCGCCTTTTTGTGCAATTTTAGAGATATCAGCGGTCATTTAGGTTAACGAGAATTGTTTTCAAAGACAAAATGTCTCCATTTGTACATATTTTTTGTGTATTAGACATTCTTAAATCTCCAACAGTAAAGATTGATAACGGTTCAAACTTTCAAATTATAATAATGATTGAGAAGGATGTTAACGACACATCTCTTTCTCTATTGGCCTTTCGAGCCGTAGCCGGCCCATAGGGCGTAGACCAAGATACTCCTTCATCTGAATTTTTATTCTAGCAGTTTTCAACTCTTTTAAAGATATTTTATCAAATCTCGCCATTTGTTTCTGTTCTGTGCAAGCAGCTCTATCTCATTGAGGGAGCCGATTCCTGCTGCTCTTGCCTCTCTCATCAATGTTCTTCTGAGCTTCTCTCTGGGTCTTCCTCTTTTTCTCTTACCTGTTGTTTCCAACGTGAGGGCTTGCTTTGCTATTCGGTTATTATCTCTTCTCATCACATGTCCAACATATGACCATCGTCTTTTCTCTATTACTGAAGATATTAGTGGTTGATTGGCTATTTCTCTAATTTCATCGTTTGGTTTGAATTCGTTACACGCTATACCAAGTATTTTCCTTAGACATTTATTTCCGAATGTGTTCAACTTTGTTTCTATATCTCTTGTTGTTTTCCAGTTTTCACATTCATAAGTAAGGGTTGATAGCACATTTGATTTGAATAGTCTAAGTTTTGTGTTTGTGCTGATGAGTTTTGATTTTCACAACTTTTCAAGGCTTCTGAAAGACATTGCTGCTTTAGCTATTCTGATTCTAATGTCTTTGCTTGTATCCCCTTCTCGATCAATGTGACTTCCAAGATAGATAAAGTGATCGATCTCTTCTACTGGTTTGTTTTCCATTTATATTTTGTCGTCTGTTGGAATTAAGCTTTTCATGACTTTAGTCTTTTCATGATTCATCTCAAGCCCAATTTTGCTGGCTATTGATGATAGTTCATTTATGGTTTCCTGCATCGTTTTTATCTGACTGCTGATGAGAACTATGTCATCAGCAAAGTCGAGGTCCTCCAAATGGTCTCCTTGTATCCATTCGATGCCTTTATTACCAGTGTATCATTTCTTCATTATTAAGTGCATAACAACTCCAAATAACAAGGGCGATAAAATACATGGTACAAATAATAATACATAAATATTATTATATGGGGAACTTCCGAGGCGATAATAGGGAATAATAGAACAAAGAAGTATGTGTTAGCACTCGGAAAAATTGACAGACAAACAATAGAAAAAAACGAAGAACAATATATGGTCCGAAGTGGGATCGAACCCGTACTCAGTGGCACCGCGCCTTGCCACGAGAAGCCGAACGCTTGGCACACTACCACGCAGCCAACTAAAAAATTGGCTATTGCAGTAGTGTCTTACACGATGACGTTCTCAATGACTATAGCATAGGGTAAAACCTATGCTATAGTCATTGAGAACGTCATCGTGTAAGACACTACTGCAATAGCCAAAACCCTATGCTATAGTCATTGAGAACGTCATCGTGTAAGACACTACTGCAATAGCCAATTTTTTAGTTGGCTGCGTGGTAGTGTGCCAAGCGTTCGACTTCTCGTGGCAAGGCGCGGTGCCACTGAGTACGGGTTCGATCCCACTTCGGACCATATATTGTTCTTCGTTTTTTTCTATTGTTGTTTGTCTGTCAATTTTTCCGAGTGCTAACACATACTTCTTTGTTCTATTATTCGCGATAAAATACATCCTTGTTTAACCCCAGTTTCTATTGGGAAACATTCGCTCAGTCCTTCCTCTGTTCGAACTGCACATGTGTAACCATCATACATGTCTTTAATAATATTTCTGATTTTTGATGGTAAGCCATATTGCTTCAGAATTTTCCACAAAGAATCTCGATGATTACTGTCAAATGCTTTTTTGAAGTCGATGAAGTTAAGTACAAAAGGTTTTGGCTTTTCAGTGTGTTCCTCCAATATAAGTCGTAGAGTAAAAATGTGGTCAAGGCAGCTTCTCCCTTTTCTAAACCCAGCCTGTTCTTCACGCATTACTGTATCTATTGGATCCTTTATTCTATTTAGGATGATTTTGCAGATTAACTTTGAGGCAACTGACAAAAGTGTCACGCCTCTCCAGTGTTTACAACCTCTAAGTTTGCACTTTTTCTGGAAACGACACATCTACACTTTGAAAAAGTTAATTCTACGCAAAGTGTTAGTTTCACATTGTTAATTCGTTCCTGCTAATTACTGTGAGAAATACTCGTCTGTGTTAGGTGGATTCGGTAGCCCCGTTAGGAAAACGAACCGACTGGGCTACTGATGTTCAGACAACCCGTGTTCGATTCCCGCTGGAAGCAATTGTGAATTGTACTCGTAAGTAAAAAAAGTAAAATGCCCCCGTCACGCCAAGTGGCGTATAGGAAATATGGTGTTAGTGACCATACATTTTATAGACCTTCAGCACATGATTTTTGGGTAATGTGGTCAGTATTACGTCCGTGCCGCTTTACTTTCCCAGAAAAAAATATCCGGTACCCATTAAAGGCTGGGTGAACAGAAAGCCGTCGGTTGGGATCGAACCCTACTTTTTGTTCTTTGTAGTCCAGTTCATTAACCACTGAGCTATCACGGCTTCCGAATTGTACTCGTGGTTGGGGAAAAAAAAAATGCCTCCACTGTCGACACAGTCGCTGGCAGAAATGGGTACCAGGGTAAAGGTAAAGGTAAAGTACGAGACTTGAACCGGCGTCTTAGCACGCGAGTATATACCCATATGTGCTCGGCCGCCTATCCAGAAATGTTCGGATATTTCTGTATAGTGTAGCCTCAAGCATCGAAACTCAGATGCGAAGCGACATTCCTCACCTTCCCAGGATAATATACCCTGGTACCCATTTCTGCCAATGGCTGGGTCGACCGTGGGGGTATTTTTTTTCTATTCCAACCACGAGTACAATTCACACTGCTCCCAGCGGGAATCGAACACGTATTGTCCGAACGTCGGTAGTCCAGTCGGGTAGTTTTCCCAACTAGGCCACCGAGCCCCCTGGTACCAGGGTAGTAACCTGGGAAGGTGAGGAATGCCTTTTCACCTCGTGGGTTTCGATGCTTGAAGCTACACTATTCAGAAGTCTCCGAACACTTGTGGATAGATAGCTGAGCTAATATGGGAGAAAACTCGCGTGCTAAGAATCCGATTCAAGTCTCGTACTTTACTGTCAGAAAGGGGAAAGGAACATGAAAAAACAGGACAATCTTCCATAACAAAAATTAAACTGTCGAAGAATGGTGGTAAAACAGCATTACAAGATTAACTTTAACTTGTAAATTACGGTGATAATAAGTAAGAATGTCTTTAAAATAACTCTAAACACTTCCATAGACTATATAACTGATCAATAATAAGATGGTGAATCATATATATATATATATATATATATAGGTAATACTTAAATACAGGACTTTTTTCTATTTTAAAATGCTTTCGGAGCTTTATCATCCACAAACGAGAAAAACCGTGACATATCAAACCTCTTGTGAAATTACATTTTCCGAATGGATATTATATTTATCCAGTTATATTATTTTGCTATATCTATTAATGAAAACTAAAAAAAATCATCATCATCATTGAGTGCCGTCTCCGCAACGAAGGTTGGCTACCATGGAGCGCCATTTTGCTCTATCTCTTGCTTTGATGGTGCAGGTTGTCATCGGTTGGTTTGTCCATCTTTTGATGTTACTCGTCCATGTTAATCTTGGTCTGCCTCTGCCTCTTTTACCTTGTATTTTCCCCTCCAGGATCACTTTCAGTAGGCTGTTGTGTCTTTTAACATGGCCTAAGAATCGCATTTGTCTTGTTCTAATTGTGTTCAGAAGTTCTCTTTTCATTTTTAGTTGTTTTAAGACTTTGTCGTTTGTTTTCTTTTCCTTCCATCCAATTCTACCTATTCTTCTATATATCCACATTTCAAAGGCTTCAATTCTCTGTTCTGTTTTCTTGTCTAATGTCCATGTTTCAGCACCATATAGGAATATTGAGAAGATGTAACATTTTGCTATTCTTAGTTTTAGCTCTGGTGTTATTTGTTTTGATGTTAGTATGTCCTTCATGACATTAAAATTACTTTTTGCCATTCCTATTCTTTTGTTTATTTCAGTTGTACATTTTCCATCACTGGTTATAGTATGTCCAAGGTAGTTATAGTTCTGAACTGTCTCAAGGTCTATTCCTTCAATTTTGATATTCACTTGTGGGTTTTGAGTATTTTCTTTGTTTATGATCATAGTTTTAGTCTTTTTGATATTCATATCTAGTCCATATTTTTTGCTTGTCGTGTTTATTTCATTAAGTAATTGTTGTAGGTCTTTAGGATTTTCTGCTAGTAGTACGGTATCGTCAGCATATCTTAGGTTATTGATTATCTTTCCATTAATTTGTAGGCCTGGCATCTCTATGATGTTTTTAAAGATTTGCTCAGTGTATAGATTGAACAAGCTTGGTGATAGGATGCATCCTTGTCTTACTCCTCTTTTTATATCAATGGGTGTAGAGAATTCTTTGTTATATTTTATTATTGCTGTTTGCTCCCAGTATAGATTGCATATTAGTCGTATATCCATGTCATCTAGATGTATCTCTTTTAGGCATTCTATAAGTTGTTTGTGGTGTACTCTATCAAAAGCTTTGGTGTAGTCTATGAAGCAGGCATATATTGGTTTGTTTACTTCTGTGTATTTTTCGATTAATGTTCTCATGCAGAATATGGCTTCTTTTGTCCCGCTATTTTTCCTAAATCCAAATTGCTGCTCATCTAATTCAGTATTGATTTTATTCTGAATCCTTCCTTGTATAACTTTTAGCAAGATTTTTGTAACATGGCTCATTAGGCTTATTGTTCTAAAGTCACTGCATTCAACTGCACCATTCTTTTTAGGCAATGCAATGAAAGTTGATGTTCTTAGTTCATTTGGTATGTATCCTGTGTGGTATATGTCGTTGCATATGTCTGTAATCACTTCAATGCCAAAATCTTCAAGTGCCTGTATCATCTCTATCTGTATGCTTTCAGGTCCTGCTGCTTTTCCCCTTTTCATTGTTTTTATAGCTTTTTCCACCTCAGATTTTAAGATTTTATAGCCTGATGTACATTTTATAACTGGTTTCTTGTCCCTTTGATCATGAAATAGTTCTGTTATATATTCCTGCCATCTATCTATGATATCCTTATTGTCTGTTAGCATTTTTCCTTTTTTGTCTGCAATGCATCCACCTTCTGTGGCTTTTTTATTTTTATTAGTCATTCTCTTTATTTCTGTGTGCATTCCTCTTAGGTCTTGTTTGCTTTCCATAGTTTCTATTTCTCTACATTTTTGGCTGAGCCAGTCTTCTTTTGCCTTTTTGCACATTTTGCGTATCTCATTATCTATTTTATTGTATTGGGCAGTGTTCTTCGCTTGTCTCCTTTCTTCCATTTTTTCTAAGATGGTGTTAGTTATCCATTTTTGTTTTTTGTTCTTTTCTCTTTTGGGTAAGGTGTCGCAGGCTTTTTGTATGCTTTTCTTTATGCATTGCCATTTGGTTGTTACTTTTTCATCAGGATTTTCTCTTCTGTATTGTTCAATTCCTTCCTCTAGCAGCTTCTGGTATGTGTTCTTTACTTGTATTGTATAGGTATCTTTAATATCTTTTTGATTTAAAGCTGTTATGTCGAGTGGGTTTATTGATGAATTAGATTTTTGCTTGTTTCTCTTTAGTTTGATTTTCATTTTAATCATTACAGGATTGTGATCAGAATTAATATCTGCTCCTGGGTAGGTTTTGGCTTTCTTTACGCTGTTACGGAACCTTTCTTTTATCATTATGTAATCTATTTGATTCCTCTTCCTATCTCCAGGGCTTTTCCATGTGTATAGTTTCCTTTTCTCTTGCTCAAAGTAGGTGTTACATATTATCAGCCTGTTTTCTTCACAGAATTGTATTAATCTTTCTCCTCTGTCATTTCTTTTTCCTAAACCATGATTTCCTATAATTGTCTTATATCTACCTTTTCCTACTTTAGCGTTCATGTCACCCATTACAATCAAGATGTCTGAAGATTTCACTTGCTTCATAACTTTATTTAGGTCTTCATAGTATGCCTCTATTTGTTCATCTGTGTAGTCTTGAGTAGGTGCATATGTCTGTATTATTGCTATGTCGAATGGTTTTGCTTTCAACTTGAGTAGTATAATCCTATCACTGTATACATACAGAAAATCACTTACCAGGTGCGGTGATTTTGTCCATAAAATAAATCACTAAAGAAAACACTTATAGTGGAGTGAGGATCTTTAATAAGAAATTCTAGATTTAGCCTTACACATTGATTACGTCATCTTCAAGCGCTTGTAACACTTCAAGTCAATTGTTGCTTGAGAGCTTTTTGAAGCCACGAAGACATCAATGGTTAGGGGTGACAGAAATGCCGTTGTGGTTGTAATTAGAGCACTCACCTGCCGACCTGAAGGTTCGGAGTTCAAATGTCAATTGAGAATGTTATTATTTTTTCCAAACTAGAAGACTCTTGGGATCCATGCAGGTTCTTTAAATTAACAGCAAAGACATTCTCTGAGAAGGAAGGTCAGCGAGGAGGAGAACTGGCCACATCACCTCCTGAAAGATTGATACTTAGTACAATGACGTCACTAACTGCTTCCTTCTCCAGCAGCAAATGCTATGAGACCACTTCTACCTTTATTTTTAATCATCATCATCTAGTGCCGTCTCCGCATCGACGGTTGGCTACCATGTAACCCCATTCGGTTCTGTCTCTTGCTATGATGGTGCAGGTTGTCATAGGCTGATTTGTCCATTTTTTTAATGTTACTCGTCTGCTCGTTACTTGGTCTGCCTCTTCCTCTCATGTATCTTTAAAGCTGCCACTTCCTCTCATTTATCTTTAAAGCTGCCTCTTCCTTTCATTTATCTTTAAAGCTGCCTCTTCCTCTCATTTATCTTTAAAGCTGCCTCTTCCTCTCATTTATCTTTAAAGCTGCCTCTTCCTCTCATTTATCTTTAAAGCTGCCTCTTCCTCTCATTTATCTTTAAAGCTGCCTCTTCCTTTCATTTATCTTTAAAGCTGCCTCTTCCTCTCATTTATCTTTAAAGCTGCCTCTTCCTCTCATTTATCTTTAAAGCTGCCTCTTCCTCTCATTTATCTTTAAAGCTGCCTCTTCCTCTCATTTATCTTTAAAGCTGCCTCTTCCTCTCATTTATCTTTAAAGCTGCCTCTTCCTCTCATTTATCTTTGAAGCTGCCTCTTCCTTTCATTTATCTTTAAAGCTGCCTCTTCCTCTCATTTATCTTTAAAGCTGCCTCTTCCTCTCATTTACCTTTAAAGCTGCCTCTTCCTCTCATTTACCTTTAAAGCTGCCTCTTCCTCTCATTTATCTTTAAAGCTGCCTCTTCTTCTCATTTATCTTTAAAGCTGCCTCTTCCTTTCATTTATCTTTAAAGCTGCCTCTTCCTCTCATTTATCTTTAAAGCTGCCTCTTCCTCTCATTTATCTTTAAAGCTGCCTCTTCCTCTCATTTATCTTTAAAGGACAAAAAATACTTAAGGGTAAGCTCATCATACGTGCAAGTGTCAATGGATCAGTATCGCTACTTTTCCCTCTCACGGGCTCCGACCGTTCTAATTGAAATGTCTATTTTTCTTTTTTTTTTTTTAATAGAAAAAAAGTGTACAATTACTTTCGTGTTGGTCAGTCAGAGATCGAAACTATAATCTTATATCAGTGTTATGGATACCAGTAATTGGTATATACCTGTAGTCGAATGGCTCGATACCTTCTTATTGCGCGCTGAAACTACTTTTATTTAATTTAGTTAAACGTATTCAGTCACTGACATCAAATAATCATTTCAGTATTGTCATGTAATAGAATTATTTAATACTCTTTCCTTGTCACTAATGAAGAATACAAGAAAGCTCAACCAGTAAAATTTTTGCCATTCTTATATTCTAATTTTTGTCTCAATGGAAATGTGGACAACGTAAGTTAGGGATAATCAACTAACGCGATGAATGGAAGCGTATTCAAGGTCTTCATTTAAAGAGATGCGCTTGTCGGTGTGGGAATTACGTTCGTCTGATAGAAACTCGCTCACATCCAGCACAAAGAGTAGAAATGCTGTCCATTGTGGACAAAACGAGTAGCTACAATAGTGCAGCAATCCAGTCTTTTAGGAATTCACGTCAACCCCTTGCAGTCTATCTTTCTAGAATTGTAAGCCTCTTGCACAAACTGTTCACTTCACTGAAACTAACATGGTCTGCCATTTCTACCTCTACTTTAGACAGAAAGCAAAGATGGCGACTTGTGTAAACAACCATCAACACAGTGCATCGACATACACTTAAATGGTCAATGCAGAAGAAAAACAAGATCTAATTGTCAACTGCTCGTACAACTTCAAGATAAAATATTCCACTTCTTGTCATCAGAAAGTCCAATTCGTTTTTAAGGTAGAGATCACAACATTGCTTCTGTCACTTGGTCGACGTCCAGAGATTGTCCATCACAGTAAATTGTCTTCATCAAAAACACTTGTGGTGCCAATATCAACTGTTAATTGTAATTGTAGTAGACGCCGAGTCATACGACTCCAAAAATTTTAGATTTCATTTATTTAAAAATAAATATTTATCTTGAGTCATTTCAAATCTTAAAAGCTCACAAGAACGTGTTCTGGCCAATAAATCAACGCATATACATATACACATATACATACACACATATATATATATATATATATATATATATATATATATAATGGTTCAAGGTTTAGTCAGTCTTAAATGAGTACCAGATGTGTTTTAGAAAGAAAGATGACACTTGTGTTATATCAACCACTGCGCAAAATCAATGCGCCGGTTGCCTCTGAAAAAGTATGGGCCCTAACACCATATTCCCTGACTGCCTCTATGTCACGTGATGAAGCTCTTCCTTCCCTTCCTAATAATAGACATATATATGATTTCGTATGACATGTTAGCACGGGGAAAATACATTATGGAAACTGAACTGGTAAAAAGAGACGTATTATTTATGTAAGACATTGATATCAGCAACATACGATAAACCAATCATATATTGATGACGATGATGATTATCATAAAAGCGGATACAACAGCACACAAAATGACAACAATATGGCGCTGATATATATATTGATTTGTTATCCATGAAAATAGAGTATATAATGTAATTGCTGTTAAAGACAAATTCTCCTCGCCACGACATGTTTACAGATGCCTTCAATGCACATTCATATTTTTCTGTCTATTGTTTGTAATCTTCTGCTGTTAATGCCGACATAAGACTACCCATCTATTTCGCTTATTTATTCGTTGATAATCTTGCTGTAAATCGTCGATTTTTTAAAATAAACATCAACATAACAGAATGAAACAGATACAAACCGTCCAATTAGGATGATATTGTATCGATAAAAATGATGTATTTATTTCTGAATAGATATGAGGTTCTGACCTTGCATCATCTAGAATAGATCCATGAAAATGTGAAGAAATAGTGGAAGACAGAAGATAAGATGGAAGATGAACAACATAACTTGGAGAGACATTGACTGTGTTCAGACGAAACTACCCTCATCGGTATCCTATGAAGGAAACTGGGATACAACTATCAGTGCTAGTCCAACCTTCCTTAAGATTACGAGTTAAGATGAAAGTGAGATATGACGAATATTACTTTTGATTTTAATAGGTTTGTTCGCCGATGACGTTTTTATTTATTTTAGTATAACTAATTGCTGCTTGTTATGTATGATTGATTCAAACTCAATTAAGTTGTATTTTTCTTCCTCCTCTTTTCTCTTTTCACTGATACCTAAAAGGTGTCGTGGTTTATATCATTTGTCGTTCTTGTGCTGCTCGAAGTTGTAAGTTGTATTGTTTAGATTCTGTTTAGCTTTTAGATTAGGCTAAATTTAGGATTTAGGTTTAAACTCTGGAGTTACCACTAAGCTCTTGAAGCCACATCTTGGAATTTGTCCTTCATAAGGCAAGGGTGGATTAAACAACCTTTAGACTTCAACTCTAAACAAATAAACCCGGAACTACCCGAAAAAAAATAATAAAAGCTGAAACAATACTCGTGTTCGTTGATAATCATTATGCTGGGATTTTTATGAAGTAAAAAATGTCAAACATGTCCTAAAAAATATCAAAACGTGCGTGCATTATGACTTTAAAATGTCAATTATGAATTAAAACATTGAAATATTCTGCATTTATAACCTAAAAATGTCAAACGTGACATAAAAATTCATTAAAATATGCTTGCATTTATGACATAAAGTCGGAATTATGACAACAATTAATTACTCATTTGATATTCAAAATGACGTTCAATTATCCACAACGGCTTCTACATCCTTTGTGTCGGGCTTTTTTTTTTTCTTTTTCCTCCGCCAGCTTTTACCTCTGACGAAGTCCCTAGAGACTAGGAACTGAATTTTGCGTGTTAATCCATTTTTCCCTGGCAGCCATGTGCACAGAGGTCCCTCGCTGCACAGGCAGATAACTCCGACTGCAGAGGTACTCATATTTTTTTCCGTCGATGAGTAATTGGCGTTTCAAGCCGAGCCTCGCTGCTAAGATAAGGGTGGTTGCCGCAGAGAGAAATCGTAAATTAAAATCACAATCGGGATTTGAACCCACATCCTCTCTGTCTCGAGGCCGGTGTCTTATCTCGAGACTAACCAGTTCCCTGTGTTGGGCTCTGCTCCCGTGTCTTTGTTTTGTTGAGCAATTTCCGAGGTGGTGCATTTATCTGATTTTAACGTTAAAAATTGCATAAAAAAAATTGTTAGACACGCTTATTCTCCATCATTGTCTGTATTTACTTTCACAACAAAAGAGTGTCTGACCGTGTTGTCTCCACTTTAAACAATGAAGCAGCTTGTGATAATGTTCCTGTTTGAAGTCTCCCTTTAGAACAAATTTTCTTGAGAGTGCTGTCAATCCAGTGCGCTGCTGCTTCGTTACGGTGTTTTGGCCAACGGTCTCTTTTATATTTAAACTTATCCTAACATACAGTAAATCGACTAAAAGTGGTTTTTAATTTACCATATAAATATTTATTTTGAATCACGCGGTCTGAGTTACAGACTATTTCACTTCTACAGACAAGAGTACGTTCTTTTATAGAAATAAAATTACGATGTAAATGTTATTTCCCCTTAAAGGGAATGACGACAAATATGAGCAAATATAACCAATAATATGCATCTATGACCCCAAATTGGTTAAAATATTATCTAAACCTAAATTATTTTTAAAATATGCATTTATATGACTATATTTATATAAATAAAACAGCGTCAGAGTGTTCAGAAAAGCATGAAACATGTTGAGATTAACTTAGATTGTAAAAACACTTGTCAAGAAATATGACGTGTCATTAAAATCTGCCCCCTAATAATAATCATTGAGTGTGACGTGTTTGTTCTCCTTTCGTTGCTATCTTTATCATACATTCAACTTCATCTCAACCACAAAACCTCACCCTTAGTTTCTGTTGCATTGAGTCTGTCAGAGTTTTGTATCTAGTGTTGTTTTTGATTTGTTAGAGTGTTTCGTCTAGCGTTGTATTTAGTGTTGAGTTGTATTTAGCCAGTCAGCGTTGTGTTTATTGTTATATTTAGTGTTTTGTATTGTATTTAATCAGTCAATGTTGTATGTCGCTTGGCATTTAGTGTTGTGTTGTATTTAACCAGTCAGCGTTTGTGCATTGCTATATTTAGTGTTTTGTATTATATTTAGTCAGTTAATGGTATATGTAGCATGGCATTTAGTGTTGTGTTGTATTTAACCAGTCAGCGTTGTGTGTATAATTAGTGTTGTGTTGTATTTAGTCCGCTATCGATGACCTCTTCCATGAGATGTGAAATCCTTCTGGAAGACTAGATCAACCCTTAAATTCACGAGCTATCATTAAACAGCTTTATGACAGGTAAATAATTTCATAAAATCAAGTACAGAATAACACAGTCTTCACACTGTTTAGTGGAGCCGCGATAGCTCACTGGTTAGTGAACTGGACCACAGAGGACAAGAGGTAGGGTTCGAAACCAAAAGATGGCTTCCGGTTCACCCAGCCTTTAATTGGTACCGACTTTTTTTGCGAAAGTAAAGCGGCACAGGCGTAATACCGACCACATTACCCCAAAAATCATGTGCCGAAGCTCTGTAAAATGTATGGTCAGTAACACCATATTCCCTATACGCCAATTGGCATGACGGGGGTACTTTACGTTTTTACATTTATAACTTAAAATCAAAGAATTATAAGACATTGATACACATGTAGTGCATGATACGATGTTTTTACAGTGTGTACTGACATCAGTTTTACCAACCCTATAATAATTGATCATTTATCAACATTAGCCAGCTCCAAGATGTGACAATTCTGAATATTTGTGTCTACTGTCAAATATAAAAGAAATATTATTCAGATACCACAGAAATTAACTTTCTTAAAGGGTTTGCAAGAATGATGAGGAAGATATAAAGATGGTCGAATCTACTTCTACCTTTCAGTGACTACATACAGTCTTGATTCGTGAAGCAGTCATTCACTTCACTGTCATGCGTGCTTTCAAAACCTGATGTCAAAAACTAGCTAGTAAAAAAAAAAACTAAACAAATTCATAGTTTATTGTTTTCTTTATCTGCTTAGGATAATATGACAGTACATAGAACAAAAGGCATCGCAACCTTCCTGACCAATTGTAGCATTTTAGTGCACACAAACACCATACACATACACATAAAAAAAAGTAAAGTAAAGAGCCCCCGTCACGCCAAGTGGCGTATAGGGAATATGGTGTTAGTGACCATAACTTTTACAGACCTTCGGCACATGATTTTTGGGGTAATGTGGTCGGTATTACGCCCGTGCCGCTTCCCTTTCCCAGAAAAAAATCTGGTACCCATTAAAGGCTGGGTGAACCCGGAAGCCCTCTGTTGGGATCGAACCCTACCCCTTGTCCTTTGTGGTCCAGTTCACTAACCACTGAGCTATCGCGGCTACCACACATACATATACACAGCTACAATGACTTCAGGTCAATATGGCGGATATGCAGGAGGAACCATTGAAGCTCAGTCTGGAAAGTGTTCCTTGTTGCAGTTTCCTCATTTGCCAAGTCCGGCTTGCTGCCAGAGCTTCTGAGTTTAGTGCTCTGTGCACACTGTGAGCCGTGTTTTTCATCCAGATCGTGTTTCGATGTTTCGATTGCTTATGATGTGTGATAATATCGTATGACGAAGGACTGTTCAGCTGTATTCACCTTTCGGTGCCGCTAAGCTGAATGTCTTTTGACGCGTTCTGTAGCTGCTATGATGGGAACTGCATCTGCCTTTCTTTGTTTTGATCCGTCAATGGGATCAGTTTTAATTCTGTGATTCCACTGGCAGGGGCGATTGAGCAATTATGGATTTTTTTTAATCGTTTGCAGTGATACCGGGGCCTTCGACTAACCATAACCTGCATATACACACACATTACTACACACGCACACACATAATTACATATACACACACGTACAACTTACATTCATATACACGCTGTTCATTAATAAAATCTGAAATAACATAATTTAAAATAAGAACACAGGTAACTGCACATGCCCCCGATATATGAACACCATGTTTCCTGGCATTTTCTTTTCTAAAAACCAAATGATTGAAGCCCCGGTAGCTAAGTGGTTAGTGAACTAACCCAAAGAGGTTGGGTTCGATCCTGATTAACGGCTTCCAGATTCATCCTACCTTTCACAGATATGGGATTTATGGGAACAGGAAACAGGAGTGGCAAATTTTGTTCTCAAGCTATGTACCAAATATGGACACTAGCACCATATCTCTTATAGTCCATGCTTTTTTCTTTCTTTCTTTCTTTCATTCTTTCTTTCTTTCTTTCTTTCTTTCTTCTTTCTTTCTTTCTTTCTTTCTTTCTTTCTTTCTTTCTTTCTTTCTTTCTTTCTTTCTTTCTCTATTTCTTTCTTCTTCCTTTCTTTCTTTCTTTCTTTCTTTCTTTCTTTCTTTCTTTCTTTCTTCCTTTCTTTCTTTCTCTATTTCTTTCTTCCTTCCTTTCTTTCTTTCTTTCTCTATTTCTTTCTTCCTTTCTTTCTTTCTTTCTCTATTTCTTTCTTCCTTTCTTTCTTTCTTTCTTTCTCTATTTCTTTCGTTCTTTCTTCATTTCTTTCTTCCTTTCTTTCTTTCTCTATTTCTTTCTTCCTTTCTTTCTTTCTTTCTCTATTTCTTTCTTTCTTTCTCTATTTCTTTCTTCCTTTCTTTCTTTCTTTCTTTCTTTCTTTCTTTCTTTCTTTCTCTATTTCTTTCTTCCTTTATTTCTCTCTTTCTTCCTTTCTTTCTTTCTTTCTTTCGTTCTTTCTTTCGTTCGTTATGTATTTATTTCTACAATACTAAGGATATAAACTCCAAACATATTCACTGAGACTTTTAGACATGCGAACAAGCTTTAGACCGAGTTTCCTCTCGGTTATAATCATTAATAGAAGGTGAGAATTTGTGTGAGAAATGTGAAGAAACAACCAGTATATATAGTGCAAAGTATACACTATAAGGGGAAACAGCAGGAGAAAAAAAGAGGCATTTGATAAGAGACACTAAGATGAACACTGATATGAGAGGCACATATAGAAGATATTGACTCTATTTATGAAATTGAGAACTATTACAAAAAACAGGAACATTATTTTTGAGTGTTAAATATCCTAACCGCTTCGTTCGTTATACGATAAATCAGTTCATTGAATATATTATACCCCTACTAGTACTGTAATGGTAGACAATAATACATGAAGAAGACTGTGGACAAGGTATTTCATCATAGTTACGATTAATTTAAACAATCATCAATCATGTAAATCACAACTTAACATCTAAGGGTACACAATCTCACCCGGGAGAGACATAAAATAGTGACTGTCTGGAGCTGGCTGGTTCCATACACACAATGTTATGTGTTCAATTAGTCGCTGCTTAACTTGATCTAATCTATATATAACAAAGTAGCCATTAGAGCTACTGTCTTGTAACGGCATTTGGATCGACAATGCCATCAACATCATCATGTGCCTTACCGACTGACGTTAATGAACATGTACTTCCAGTGTCATCATTGAGAAGACGGATGTAACGGGCCTAAATGCAAAAATATCGCGGTTGTGTTGTAAACAGCGACATAATATATTTACGCCCATTTAACGGCTGAATGCTTAAACGAAGAAAATGAGTGTCGTTGCTTAATTGTCTGTCCTGAGTCCATCATTGCAGTTCGCTTGTTGTCTGTTTAATTTGCCACTACACCAAACCATCAGGTATCTTCTGTCTCTGTTATCTGTGATATCTCTACACAAACATATCTGCACATTTTATCATTCTCAGATCACCTCAAGCCTTAACTTCTCTGTCGCCCCTTCTCCACTTCCTCTCTTCGTCTCGAGGCTCCCTTAACCTAACATTAACAATCAATTTTTTTTCTAAATTATTATATATTTTTTATTGTTTATTTTCTTTATATTTTAAATATATATTTGTACATGTGTTGTATGTTTGTAACTGTGGAAGGCCTATTGAGCTGAAACGTCGCTCTGGTTTGTGTTGTTCACTTGTTGCGTGAGCTTTCACCGTACCTTTTCTTTATTTCTATTGTTTTTACTTTCTCTCTCTCTCTCTCTCTCTCTCTCTATATATATATATATATATATATATATATATATATATATATATATATATATATATATATATATATATTTCTCCTTAATATAACACCATTTTAAATTTTTCTTTTTTATGATTTCTTTTATAACTGTTATTTCAGCAGTCTACCCAACTGCAGCATAGACCTGTTTTAACTGGTATCTTAATAACTGCAATGTATGGATGCTTAATAATAAGACAGATCCAACTATCCGATGGAGATATGGGTCGACGCAATAAATACTTTATTTTACCTTTTCTTTCTAGTCAAAAGGTCAGAAGTATAGATCAAGAATAATGAGAGTAATAACGAAGTGGTGTCACGACTCAATAATAGCTAGTTCATTTTATGTTGGCATTCACCGGTCATTACACGAGTACAAAAAATGGATGCCTACCTCGCACAGCAAACAATAAACGAGGAAAATAACGGCGCTCCTATCTCCGTTTTCTCAAATGAAATGGCTTTAATATTACTGGCTATTATATTTCACAATCTGACGGTATCATTAACTGTCGCCATTATTCACAAACCTAAAAAAGCAAAATGGCACCCACACGACAAATAATAAATAATAGCATTTCTCTGTAAATTAGACCCTGACAATCATAGGTTATCAATATCAGACATGGTCGTTATAGAACGGCGTAACGGAATAGAATTACAGCATACTAGATGTGTCCTTTATAAATATACTAGCAATGTTAACAAAAGAGATATGGTCCTTATCAAGAGCCGTACAGGAATACTATTACAACATACAATATGAGGCGTCTTAGAAGAAACTAACCAGTAATGTTATTACAAGATGCTAATTGGCGAAAATAGAAGAATTGTTTAAATGTAATCTGTGCTCTCTTTGACGTCAGCTTGATCAACTATTATCAACTTGTGATGATGATATCATAGATTGATGCAATCTGCTGTTTAACAAGTTGCCGACAGGGGAGCAGCCTGCGACCTGCGGTCGCAATAGCAGGGTCGGCGCACCATCAGCTGACCAAGACCTAGCAGTTCCACCTCCTCGTGGTCTCTCCTGGTAACAGTCTACGTCAAACCAGACTGGCTAACAGAAGCTAGGATCGCCGTGTTCCCTGTAGTGGTGGCTGTTACTGATATAGAAGACCCAGTATTGCAGTACCTCTGGGCTGGACCAGTAGTTTCCCAGCATAGCCTGGGATAGACGAACTCCAACCTCTCCAGTAAGAGCCGTGAATGTTAAGAAAGCCATTACGACCTGGGACATCAATGAGTCAAAGGCCACCCTGCCCTCATCAACTCGTGGCACTACGTCAAATCAACAAGTTGCCACAGTTATCTCCCATTTGTTAGATCTACAGGTAGTACCTCATTTACATCACATAATTAATAAACTAACCATTGTTGACTTGCTAAGGATATCATACAATCATCTGTTAGTCTGGTTATTTCAAAATCATCAATGATGCTTTTAGCGATTATAGTTTAGTGCTGATTAACATTTACTAGAAAAATTCGCATGAAGGAAAATTTCAGCATAATATAATTATATATAATTCAAAAGGTAATGTAAACAATTGTCAACTCCAATGTTAAGTCAGTCTTATTATATGGCTGTGAAACATGGAGAACAACAAAAATGGCAATCATGAAGATACAGACCTACATAAATAGACGCTTACGCAGAATAAAAGGATCGGTATGGCAGGACAAAATCACTAACATAGAATTATGGAAATGTACCAGTCAAATACCAGTGTGGATAAAGAGATAGCGAAGACGATGTCGCTGGATAAGACACACACTGCGGAAGCCAACTGAGAGTATTGCACAACAGGTCCTTTTTTTGGAATCCCCAGGGAAAAAGACAATGAGGACGGCCAAGGTATTCTTGGAAAAGGCATATGGAAGCAGAGATGAAGATGCTGGGGAAAATACGGAATAATCTTAAAAGAATGGCAAAAAAAAAACGGCTCGGAAAGTGTTTGTTGAAGATCTATGCTCCACAGGTAACTGAAAGGTAGTAGAAGAATAATAGGTAGTGGACTATCTCTCTCTTTCTCTCTCTCTCTCTCTCTCTCTCTCTCTCCACTTCCTGTTATACCCCTTCGGATGTCATCTCACCTCTATAGTGATTAGCTTCCTGTTATGTTTATTCGTGAACGATGATGTATGACACTGATATCTCAAGGACGCATATTAGTATACTTAATATAAAGGATATTTCTTTGTAAAGATAGGAACTGTCGTGTGTTGTAGTACAAAAGCTAACCATCCCAATATTGGATATATTAAATTAACATAGAAATAAAATGTGAAAACATCAATTTTAAACCTGCCCTGGCTGTTTAGGTCAACATCATTAAGTTTTCCCCTTGATTGGCGCTTTAACTTTGTGACCCGAATTTGAGTTTCCCAGTTCATCATTGACATTATGTGCAAGAATGCAAAGCCACAAAGTGAAGATATCAAGGAACTAGTCCTTGCACATCAGCAAGACCAGAATACGGAATAATCTTAAAAGAATGGCAAAAAAAAAAAGAACGGCTCGGAAAGTGTTTGTTGAAGATCTATGCTCCACAGGTAACTGAAAGGTAGTAGAAGAAGAAGAATAGGTAGTGGACTATCTCTCTCTTTACGATGATGTATGACACTGATATATCAAGGACGCATATTAGTATACTTAATATAAAGGATATTTCTTTGTAAAGATAGGAACTGTCGTGTGTTGTAGTACAAAAGCTAACCATCCCAATATTTGGTTTCCCGTGTTAAATCGAATGTCGATTTCGTTATTAATGTTATCATCTTCAGATAATGTTGTTCCTAGATATTTAAAGTTTGGCGCTTCATTTATAATGTCTTGTTCTACAGCTATGTTTAACACCCGCTTTTATCGTTCTATTTTCATGAACTTTGTTTTATTAGTGCATATAAAAAAAATATTCATTTTGCATACTTTTTCATGCATTACCAATATTGTTGAAGTTCTGTTTTGTTGTAAGCTGTCTGGTCTTGCTGATGTGCAAGGATTAGTTCCTTGATATCTTCACTTTGTGGCTTTGCATTCTTGCACATAATGTCAATGATGAACTGGGAAACTCAAATTCGGGTCACAAAGTTAAAGCGCCAATCAAGGGGAAAACTTAATGATGTTGACCTCAACAGCCAGGACAGGTTTAAAATTGATGTTTTCACATTTTATTTCTATGTTAATCAACGTTCAAATCATAACAAAATTAACAAGAAAAATACAGTATTTCGAAAGAGTGACACTCATAAAAGGTGTACAATTTATCATGTTAAGTACAAGGCCTGATAACACTTTGCCAAGTATTTCATTTGCCGTTGACGAATATTTACACGGACGTCAGTTCTAATTCATTATTTCAAATCGATTTCAAGAAGTACATTTTCTTGTAATCACTTTTAAAGAAAATTATCTACGATGCACATTCGCTTTCTATTTCTATTCAGTCTAAATGAACTGATGTCAAGTAATGAAAGAAAATAAATTAAAGGGCTTCTTTATTTTGTTGTTTCGCAAATACGACGCATTTAAATTACACTAATGATCGTTCGATACCGAGTTAGCTTCGTACATTAGGAGATGTCAACATCGTCTTGTCACAAGGAACACAGCTACGCATTTTCCTTTCTTTCCTACTAAATTTAGCCTGTTTCTCATCATTAACAATTCTTTTTTTTTATCTTAGTATTGTCAAAGCGTTTGGATTATTGATATATATTCTCACACACATATACACATAGACACCATAGCGGTATAATTGTGTTCGTTACTGGATCTAATTTCTATGATCCACGTAGACTACTATTACATTATCACTGTTACATTATCGCTATTACATTATGGCTATTACATTATCACTATTACATTATTAATATTACATTATTAATAATAATTACATTCGAATATAATTAATTAATATATAATTAATATAAATAAGTTGTACATAATTAAACAATATAATTAATTATTAATAAAAATACACCAAGAAATAATCACAGTTTTAGAAGGCATAATAGTAGACATCAAATAACAAAGAATAATAGACAACATATACTGGTAATAAACAGCGGCCATAAGAGCTGGAATTCAATTGGGAATGTTTCAACAAATACAGCAGGGTGTTAAGCAGGGTTGTGTGCTGTCAACAGATTTTTTAAATATGTATAGTCATATTATTTTAAGATTCATAAGGGGCATGCCTGGAATAACAATAGGAGGTCATAATATAAATAATCTAAGGTATTTTGATGATAAAGTCTTAATTGCTAAGAGTGAAAATGAGTTGCAGGAAATGTTAGATATTATAGTGAAAGAAAGTAAAAATAAAGGACTCAGCCTTAATAGAAAAAAGACAGAAGTAATGGTAGCAACAAAGAAAAAGACATCACCGCAGTGCACAATAAAGACAAGAGAACAATATTAAAACAGGTAAATGAATTTAAATATTTGAGAACAATGTTGACCTCAGACGGAAGATGTACAAAAGGGGTAAGATGCAGAATAGCTCAGGCAAAAGCAGCTTTCCAAAAAATGAGGAAGACGCTATGCAATCCATTTTTGACAATAGAAACTAGAAAAAGAGCCAGTTTTAACATATGGATGTGAATCATGGACAATAGGACAACAGACAAAGAAATCAATGGAGTCTGTAGGAATGTGATTTTAAAGAAGATTGTTGAAAATACCATGGACAGCTAAGAAAAGTAATGTAATCGTTCTGAAAGAGGCCAAAGCAAAAAGAGAGCCAATTTCCAATATTAGGAAGAAACAATCATCATTTTTGGGCCATGTAATGAGAAGAGAATAGTTGGAATTTATTGTAACAAATGGAAAAATTGAGGGACGAAGAGATAGAGGGAAGCAAAGAGAAAAGATACCAGACAACGAGAATAGCATAAAAGAAAGTCAAAAACGGAAATGATACAATTTTGTCGAGATCGAAAGTTATGGAGAGACATGATCACCTACGCCAGCAGGCCTGGTACTTGATGATGATGATTATCACTGTTACATTATCTTTCAAAGCCGTCATCGTTGATAGTGTGACTAACTCAATACAAAGAAAACTTTAAATTATTAATATCTTTTTTATTAATACGAATAGAATTTTTAAGCAACCTAACGAAGCGAATATTGAATATTTACAAAAATGATAATTCATTTTCAAAGGCAAACAAAATAAATGTGCAAACCGCATAAGTTTATTCACAAATAACATTAAGACAACGCTACATGCACGGAGTTGAATGTTAAATTAAATATTGCTGAGCGGTTTAACACTGAATATAAATATATTCTTCAATAAATATTAATATTGAAAATCTTCTTGCTTTGTATATATGTAACACAATATTGTTGACCTCTATAACATTTATAAAAGTAGCGATAAATATCGATTATTAGACCAAGCGAAAACACTATAAGCGAAGTAGAATGCTGCAACTCGTACATTTATGCTTCATATATGCAGATGTATACATACATATATATATATATATATATATATATATATATATATATATATATATATAAATACTAAATCCCGTAGAGAAATACGGGTAAAAGGAATAAAACTGCTATTTTATGGAAACTGCATACATTATTTTTATGTTTTGAACGGCTTCTTGTAGGCGCAAACTACACCATCCGCGAATTTCAAAAACCTTCCCCGACACAGAGAGAAATAGATTCTCAAAATTTCAGCTTTTTTGTTATGCAATTTATGCTCGATGAAGATGATTAATTCATTTTGGACTAACTTTTTCATTGCTTAATCTTGGTGGCTATTTTGGAACTGTCCAAATGAAAATACCATCAGGACGATATTAATACCGAAATATAATGAAACGATCTCCAAATATTTTCTACATTTCAGTAGTATGGTAATTAATGTTGAACAGTCTCACGTTCTATCAATAAATCTTATATGTAGCTCGTATGTCCACCATGTATATGCTTCAAGTGCTCAATGTCCATGATAAAGTCATACTGGTGTAATTAATAAAGGGAAAAAGTAAAGTACCCCCGTCACGCCAAATGGCGTATAGTGAATATTGTGTGGTTGACCATACATTTTACAGACCTTCGGCACATGATTTTTGGGTAATGTGGTCGGATATACGCCCGTGCCGCTTTACTTTCTCAGAAAAAAAATCCGGTACCCCTTAAAGGCTGGGTGAACCCGGAAGCCGTCGTTTGGGATCGAACCCACTGAAAGTGGGGAAAGGACTCTTGTCCTCTGTAGTCCAGTTCACTAACCACTGAGCTATCACGGCTGGTGTAGTTAGTGGTACTAACCTATTTGTTACCCAAGAAGTTATGTAGTGAGGCATGTATGTCTTCACATCAACAGCAACTGCACAGTCAGAACAGCAGCAGGCTAAATAGACCACTTCGAAGCAGGAGTCAGCCTTGGGTGTGCACTATCTCCGCTATTATTTATTACCTACACGGGCTATATATGTAAATTAGTAAGTTCATCTCAGATAGAGGAGATTAACGAACTTCAGTTTGCAAACAACAACAACAACAAAACAAAAAGCCCCGTCACATCAAATGGCGTATACGGAATATGGTGTTAGTGACCATACATTGTATAGACCTTCGACACATGAGAAATTATATAGGTCAAACTGAATAACTAATGTTACCTCTCTCTCACTCCCTTTCACTCTCCACCCTCTCTCTCTCTCTCTCTCTCTCTCTCTCTCTCTCTCTCTCAATCTCTCATCACCACCATCATCATCATGTATTGCCATCTCCGCATCGAAGGTTGTTGCTCTGTCTCTGGTTTTGACAGTGTGGCTTGTTATACACTGACTTGTCCATCTTTTGTTGTTAGTCGTCTACGTTAGTCTTGGTCTGCCTCTGCCTTTTTAACTTGCATTTTCCCTTCCAAGATTAATTTTATTAGGCTGCTGTGTCTTTTAACAAGCTTCAAAAAATCTATTTTTTCTTGTTTGAATTGTGTTAAGTAGGTCTAATTTCACTTTTAGTTGTTTTTAGACTTTATCATTTTGTTTACTTTCTTTCCATCTAGTTCTCCATATTCTAAAAATCAAAATTTCAATTTTCTGTTCTGGTTTCTTGTCTAATGTCCATGTTTCTGCGCAATACAAGAATATTGAGAAGATATAACATTTTGCTATTCTTAGTTTTATCCCTGGTGTTACATGTCTTGACGTTAGCATATTTTTCATGGCATTAAATTTGCGTTATACCATTCCTATTCTTTTGTTTATTTCAGTTGTTTTCCCATCACTGGTTATAGTATGTCCAATGTAGTTGTAGCTTTGAACTGTCTCCAGGTCTATTCCTTCCACTTTCATATTCATGTCTAGGTTTTGGGTATTATCTTTACTTATGATCATAGTTTTAGTCTTTTTGATCTTCACATCTAATCTAAATTTTTTGCTTGTCTTGTTTATTTCATTAAGTAATTGTTGTAGATCTTTAGGATGTTCTGCTAGTAGTACAGTATCATCATCATATCTTAGGTTATTGATTATCTTTCCATTAATGTTTAGGCATGGCATCTCTATGATATTTTTAAAGATTTGCTCAGTGTATGGATTGAATATGCTTGGAGATAGGATGCATCCCTGTCTTACTCATATCGTTATAGAGGTGTAGAGCTCTCTTTGTTATATTTTGTTATTGCTCTTTGCTCCCAGTATAGATTATATTCTTTCTCGCTATACAAATATAATTGTCGATGTCTATAATGCGTTTGCTTCAAGTATATACGTTCCGACATTAAAGTGTAATGATACGGAAAGAGTATACATCACATTATAATATATATATATTGTCTTCATCTGCCGTACTGTTGGTAAATCGATTACTCGACTTCGTCATGGTGTAACATCGTTACGTGGACGAAATTGCATTGTGTCCTTATTTAAGGCGACTGCGTTTTCTGTACTTTGTGACTTAACGAATGCGACTTCAGGTATTATTTTTCCTTAAATGATCTTCTCCAATTCGAACCGTACTCACATCACTGTGTTCAGTTTCCAGACGGCCCGTGTGGAAGTTAAGTAGGAACTTGATCCGTTCTTAGTCACCGACCCTGAATCACTGAATCAGTCTTTCAAGCTAAATGCTTTTTGTCGACTTGTATTGTTAACCTTAAACAGTAACAGGTCTACAAACTTTGGAAAATAGACAGAAGACTAAAGTAATGCAACAAGCGGAGAAATACAAAAGGCTCTATAACAACCCCAAGCACCAAAAAATAACCAGTTTTGGAAAAGGAAGACTAAATAGGAACAACTTCACTGCAATCTCCAGAGAATTCACAACTGACGACCCAGTACTGCCCCAGACAATGACTAAACCCATGCGCCCATCCAGTATAACTCACTACGGGAAATATAAAATACCAGAACTTAAGGACAACATAAAAGGAATCATGAGAAAAGACACCCAAACAGACACAGAGAGAAAGTACATGGCAATATAACACATAGACGACAACCAACCACATGACTCCTGGTCTCACATATACACGGATAGCTGTGCTACTACAAAAGCCACCAGAAATGGAGAAGGATGTGTGCTCTTGATGCTGAATAACCAGGAAGAGATTATCAAATCAGTAATTACTGGGAAATTCTCAAAAAAACTATAAAGAAGAAACTGAAGCCCTCAAACATATTGCAAAACTGGCTGTTGAACACAAAAATAAGTGCACAAGAAAATAGTGATACTGACGACGCATTATCAGTCCCAACAGCTCTAAAAGCACACAAGAACAGTGAGCTAGATAACCTGAGAACAACCCTAGACCAATTGTGCAATAACATCCAGAGAGTGGTCATCCAGTAGATACCATCACACTGTAATATACAATGAAACGAATGCGCAGGCAAACTAGATAAGGAGGTAGGGAGATTACCACAAGACAACCATCTGGTCAGCTACGATGAAGCCACATGCATCATCAAATGCCAATATCTTAAAAAATGGAAACAAGAACACCCAAAGTATAACGAGAGGAACGGACACCTCCAACTATCAAAGAATAGTTTTTGGGCAATACTGGCAGTATTACGTCAGTGCAGTCTTTCTGTCACCACCAGAAAACACCAGTAACCATTAATGGGCTGGATGAACCTGAAAGTTGTCAATAAGGATCGAACCCCAGTTAGGGTCGAACCCCAGTTAGGGTCGAACCCCAGTAAGGGTCGAACCCCAGTAAGGGTCGAACCCCAGTTAGGGTCGAACCCCGATGTCTACAGTCCTTATTAAAGCACCTGACTACCCACTGAGCAGCGACAACTTCCCATTATTTTGTTTATGGGTATTGGCATATGTTCTTGGTCAGGTTCTAAAGTTATAAATACAAATAAATCAACAAACAACGGTTATGGTTATGGTTAGTCGAAAGCCCCAGTATCACTGAAAACGAATTAAAATCTATAATTGCTCAACCTCTCCAACCAGTGGAATCATCCGAATTATAACTCATCTCACTGAAGGATTCAAACAAAGAAAAGACACCAGTAGTCCCCACCATAGCAACTACAGCACACGCCAAAAGAAATAAGGCCAAGCGGCACCGAAAGTGAAAGCAGCTGAACTGCCCTTCGTCATACGATATCATCATTCATCGTAAGCAATCGAAATATCGAAACACAACCCGGATGAAAAACACAGCTAAAGGTGTGCACAGAGCACTAAACTCAGTAGCCCCGGCAGCAAGCCGGACTTGGAATATGAGGAAACTGCAACAAGGAACACTTTTTTTCAGACATTGAGCCTCAATGTTTCCTGCCGCCTTATCGTCATATTTACCTGAAGTCCAGCAACAAACAACAACGATACAAATAACGGCAATAACAAGCCAACAACAGGACAAACTACACTATTTTTTAACACTAATCCAATTAAATAGTATGACGTTGAAATAATAATTAGTTACCAATGGCCAACGCGACAACAAACTAATATCCTATAAATTATAATAACGGGAGTGGGTAGTGGCGGTCTGAGTGATCTATAAGAAGGATTCGGTCCCTGAACAAGAAGTCTCGGGTTCAATTCCAACAGCAGGAGTTCCAATCCGTGAATTCTTCGTGGCTCCCTGGTCTCCAGCTAGTGAGATCTGACGCTTAGCTCTCTTTGATAACGGTAAATAATAGGATTTCCCATGTACATTCTGCGCACGTTAAATAACATGTGGTCGGTGGAAATCGAAAAAAATGTTACCAAAAATGACCATTTAAAGTCCATTGATAGTCAGGTGAGCGTCTAGTGGAAACTTAAGAGCTCTTCTCAATGGGTATAAGTCTTTCGATATTGTAAATTAATTTCAACCTGTGAGTGTTGATATAACAAGGTTTTATCCTTGTTACAACACCATGGCATAACAGGAGACGGACATAAAATCAATACACATGTTTAAGTGCGTGTCCAAATGTGCTTATATTTCAATTTTTTGTTTTATTCAAATAGTAACATCTTGATGTTTCACGATCGATAACATTGTATAGTTTTAAGTTCCATGTTCCCTTTCACAAAATCGCTTATTCACGAATGGTTTGGACTTCGAGCGAACAACATGTCATTCTCCAAATCATGAAAGCTCGAGTTAAAGTATACAGTAACAAATAACAATTCCTTTCCTTTCTTGTCAAGGTGAAATAAAAACTTATAATTTAACACCTTGTGTAAACATACGGCCTTTATTCACCAGTATATCAGTTTATCCAGTCCCTCTTCCTCCGATATGACAGTCGTAAAGCCAGATAAGAGAAAAGATTAGCCTTGAGGCAGTCCTAAAACATGCGATGGAAGCCGTCAAAATATTGTATTTGTGCTCAAGTAATGAAAGGATCACATCATTACATCCTGGTTTAATTATAATCATTTTACCTTATCAGTTTATTAAAGGAGTCTCACAGATTCCTCCTGATCGTACAAGATCTCAAATCAGCGCAAGAACGTCGTTCAGCGACAATCCTCTGGATTAATTTCTGGGTTGACGTGATACTGAGAAGGTGGACACAAAAATGTCGGTGGTTATGCAGAATAGTAATATAAGTAGTAATAGCCTCCGTCAGTCACAGTTTTCTATGGATTTTTCAGCGCCCCTATAAATGTTATTATTTTTTTTTTTTTTTTTCGCCGTGCATTCTGTTTTTTTTTCCCTAAGAATCTGTCAGCTTCTTGTTTCTGTTGGAGCCTTAGATTGTTTCCAAAGATTGCGGTCTGCTGCTATATCTTCCCAGGCTGCAAGGGTTTAAGCTCAGTCTTCAAGTCTCGTTTACACACGTCTATAAATCAAAGTGTTGGGCCCCTGCTAGTTCTTTTGACATCTGCTTTGTCCATAAAGTACATCATTTGGTATGCGGCACTCTTTCATACGTTGTACATGGCCAAGCCACCGTTAACATCTGCTTTGTCCATAGAGTACATCTTTTGGAACGCGGCCATCTTTCGTACGTTCTACATGCAAAGCCAGCGTTTACACCTGCTTTGTCCATAGAGTACATCTTTTGGTATGCGGCCATCTTTCATACGTTGTACATGGCCAAGCCAGCGTTAACATCTGTAGATGCCGGGGATCGAACCCGGGGCCTGTCACCTGAAAGCGAACACTCTACCACTGAACTACACCCCCAACGTATGGATGAACGTGACCACATGCATACTATACTCATCAAGGCGGTGAGGTAAAGAAAAAGATTAAAGTACCCCCGTCACGCCAAGTGGAGTATAGGTAATATGGTGTTAGTGATCATAAATTTTACAGACCTTCGGCACATGATTTTTGGAGTAATGTAGTCGGCATTACGCCCGTGCCGCTATACTTTCCCAGAAACAAATTCGATAACCATTAAAGGCTGGATGAACCGGAAGCCGTCGCTTTGGATCGAACCCTAACTCTTGTCCTTTTTAGTTCAGTTCACTAACCACTGAGCTGTCGCGGCTCCCAAGGCGGGGAGGTAATATATACTTAATTATTTTATTGCACATCCCTTGCTGTTTTCCCATTTCAAGAGACTCTCTCACGATCATCGTGTACTCTTGGCTCATAGTTAATCGACTACACAAGAGTTCACATTGTAAAGGATCGTGAATTACTCGAAAGAAGAAACACTAAGAATACTTTATGAAAGCTTCCTACCGAGTATTTTACAGGGACAGTCGTAAATCGTAATAAGACTACAAATGTCCAATATTTTGATTATAAGTACATGTAACCAGATAGTACTCAGTAACCTGACAATCATAGAAAAAAACTCCATGGCGTAATTTTATGTTTTCAAAAGATAGAAACTGTTAAAGTACAGTTGCCCTGATTGTTTGAAGACTTCCTGTCATTGGTCTAACAACCTAAGATTATATGAAGTTCATAGGTCAAGCTGTGAGTTATATAACACACCACGGGGGCGGTGGGTATTCTATCTCGTGGTCAAATGCGTGATTTTAGAGTACTCATTTCTTTACTGTAAAAAAACCAGTTATCACATAACATAAATTTTTAAAATAATAGCTAGGATAAAAGTTATATAATATTAAGATTACAACACAAGAGTACGACATAATCGATAGACATAACGTAAACTTATTTCACTGATCAGAGTTAGTTACTTTACTTTAGAACAGATTGGGCAACATACAGCCCGCGGACCAGAACCGGACCGTTAAGCTACTTTGACCGGCCCTTGTGCTTGATATGAAAATTACTTTACACTCCATTCCCTGAGATAAAAATAATTAATAAATGTAAACATAATAGACAAACAAAAGTAAAAAAAAGTAAAGAGCCCCGTAACGCCACATGGTGCATTAGGGAATATGGTGTTAGTGACCATCAAATCTACAGACCTCCAGCACATTATTTTTTGAGGTAATGTGGTTGATATTACGCCCGTCCCGCTTTACTTTCCCAGAAAAAATTCGGTCCCCATTTAAGGCCGGGTGAATCCGGAAACCGTTAGTTGGGATCGAACCCTACCACTTTTCCTTTGTAGTCCTGTTCACTAACCACTGAGATATCGCGACTCCCCAATAGACAAACACGAATCTAATTAAGTGACACAAATTTAGAAAATATACTCCGCATTGCTGATAGTCAAATAGGATCAAACCTAAACAACCTAGTGCGTGGAGTTCAGGCACAACCTTCTCATTAAACTGGTAAGTTTTCTCTTTATAATTTATTGAGGAATTTGCCTCCCTTCCCCGTTTTGATTGTCTCACCCTTCTCCCTTTCATTCTCTCTCTCTCTCTCTCTCTCTCTCTCTCTCTCTCTCTGCGATCAAGACTCAATCAGAGTAGGATTCTAGACACTTTCATGAAGTCAGCTGTCTGTTTAAGCGAACCGATTGCCCCAAATAGTTTCTCCTCCAGGGAGGTGGGCGTGGACCTTTCATTCTCTCTTTCTCTCTCTCTCTCTCTCTCTCTCTCTCCGATCAAGACTCAATCAGAGTAGGATTCTAGACACTTTCATGAAGTCGGCTGTCTGTTTAAGCGAACCGATTGCTCCATATAGTTTCTCCTCCAGGGAGGTGGGCGTGGACCTTTCATTCTCTCTCTCTCTCTCTCTCTCTCTCTGTCTCTCTCTCTCTCTCTCTGCGATCAAGACTCAATCAGAGTAGGATTCTAGACACTTTCATGAAGTCGACTGTCTGTTTAAGCGAACCGATTGCCCCATATAGTTTTTCTTCCATGGAGGTGGGCGTGGACCTTCCATTCTATTCTCTTGTTTATCTTCCACTCTCCATCACTAAAGCATTCTTTACCTTATAACAGCTTGTGAATGCAACAATTGTAATATATATAATGGGTTCATTAGGTGAAGGTATCTTGCCCTCGCCATCTTCATAGTTTTCAGATCTGGCCCTCAGAAAATAAACGAGTGCCCACACCTGTGTTAGAGCTACAGACGGCACATAGGGTACACATGCTAACTCGCTTTGTTTGGCCACTCACTATTAGGTCTGGTTTTGTTCTTAAGCCCTTAATGACCATTCCCTACTAATTGCCATTGTTACAGTCAGGACTTCTGTTCCAATAACAGCAGTGGTGACGTGTTAAAATACCGACCAGTCGCTCATAGTAACCAGGAAGAATAATAAAAAAAACGTCCTCCATCTTAAGCCAAGACATTAATCATAAAACTTGAGTAAACATGGATAGCCTTCTCACCGAGTAGAGGAGCATTTGTTTTATACTCGTTCATCCTTAGGTTAAGCAGGGGCGTTAAAGAAAATCTTATGTTTACCCGCTACGTATTAAAACACATTAAAAATATTATGTGAATGCTCATATAATTAGAGGAATGTTTAAGATCCTGAGGACAGTTTCAAAGTCCAATGGAAAATAGAGATATAGAGATGAAGATTAGAGAACAATTTTCGAAAAATGCAATGCAGATTTATGAGTTTCTTGAGAAGATTTGGTTCTATAGACGAGGTAACAACAGAGAAAATTGATAACTGGTGATTTAAAGGCAGACAAAGGAAACCGTTTTTGAGAGTGTGACACGGGTCAAGATTTAACGATGGAACTGTTTACACAAAGCACAAGATCGAGGAATCATGAGAAACATGATTATAGCTCGTTTCAAATCATGTGCCCAACTTCAAAACGCTATTACTCACTAACCGTTTGTTAAAAACTGTTGAAATTTTCCAAATGTTATTGGAATGCAAAAGACCCTTTAAATGTATATTTAACAAATATCTTGCAGCTGCAGTTTTCTTAAAGCGGCGAATTTCTTTGATGTTTGTCAAAATTGTAAATTGTGAACCCCTAAAGAAAAGAAATTACAGTAGTTGCGTTTCTATGATTAATTTTCACTAGGTAAAGGCGTGGCCGTAATGGGGAAATAACTGGATAAGACAAAACACCAGGAGAATTATTGTCTTCTCAGTTCGAGGACGGACGATAATATCAAGGTATACCTGTATGTCCAATTTTCATAGTTGTGTGGTCCTGAAAAGGACCGTTTGTTTAACTAATTTAAGGTAATATAGGGGCCAAAATTGTGGGGGCTATATACTTTCATTCTGAATCAGACGAGTCTAAAAGATTAATAACTGTTTGGGGTTGAACATTCTACAAACCATCATTTTTCCAATATTCCTCTTCCTCTTTTAAGACGTGGTCTTCACATTTAGCCCAATAATCTTTGTCTATATTTAATCAAGCGAGATTAGCAAGTCTTTACATCGCATATTTTGAATGTTGTATTTTCATCTGCCTCTTGTCCTTTTAATTTTGCCCAGATTAGTTCTATTGGATTTAAATGAGCGTGGTAAGGTGGCAGCCTCAAACTTATATGACCGTGCTCTTGGATAATCTTATCTATTTGAAAAATCTTTGTCCTTTGTTTTTGCTTTACTAGAGATAGTAATTCAGGTTTTAAGTACATGTTATTAAATTGTATGTGCTCTTTTGTGAGCCATATCTTAATAGCATCTTTTGTACTGGATGACGTCGGGACTTTATCTTCAAGTGCAACAATATTGTGGTACGCTGCATTGTCCATTATTAGTCAAGATGGTCGATCTAGTGATGGGAGAACAGAATTTTCAATCCAATGTCTAAATATGTGCCCATTCATCTCAGAGTGATAATCCCGCTTGTCTATGGATTTTGAAAGAAAAATGAGCTCTGCATTCTGTATTAGTCCATGTTGTCGACTACCTGCATGAGCAATTATCAAGCGCTGTCCTTTGCTGCTAGGTATTAATCTCTTAATCTTTCCATCTGATGACTGCCATTCCCTTTGGTTAGTGTGGTGAGCATTGATCCATGTTTCATCCAAGTACACAATATCATAACCTTGCTTGCGCACCTATTTTACTTCACGTAAGTACTTGCTTCTCATGACTACTATATGTGGCTGCTCACAGATGATGTTTCGTCCATTGAAATACTTTCTGAATGTAAAGCCTGAAGCTCTCACATTCCTCCATAATGTAGACTTTGATATTTCAATACTGTTGTTCTTTTCAGCGATACTTTTAATTTTCTTATTGTAACAGTTTCATTCATACCCAACATTTTGCGAATTTCACTTCTAATAAGTTCACTGTCGAAATTATCCAACATTTTTGCTCTTCCTTTTGATTTTGTATATTTTGAACATTGACGATCACGTGCTTGAATCCAGCGATTAAATGACCGTTTAGATAAATCCAAAATGTGTCTTGTCCTATTCTCATGGTTTTCTAAAGAATGAAATAATCTTCCTCGTTTAGCCTCTTTGCAAAAATAGCCATACATTTTTATTGCGATGTTTTGTAAACTGCAGAATTTCATTTTAAGACTCATGATAAATGTTATCGTTCCACGTCTCCGCCGCTGAATGAACGGAAATGGAACACACTCATTATAACTTTACATGCAAATTTGAAAAACTTGCAAAAAGCGGTTAAAAAGATATCGATTTTAAAAGTTGGGCACGAGTTATGAAACGGACTATAAGTGACGTCTCTCGGCATGGGCAGTAAATGAATGAGTTTTGGAACAAACAATGAGCGAATTTTGTGGTCATTATCACATCCCACATTCTCAGATAAACACATTCCCCATTAAACACTTTGTTAATCTATGAGCTGTCGATCAGGATTGAACTCGACCTCTTCTCCTTAAGTGGCCCAGTTCACTACTTTCTGAGCTACTGCTGCTCCCAAGCAGGAGTGAACTAAAACAATATATGGGTTTTTTTTTAAAAGACGAAACTGAGCGGGAAAATCCGATTGGGGGAAAGAATTGTCTGATTGGTGGAAAGAATTGTCTGATTGGTGGAAGGAATTGTCCGATTGGTGGAAAGAATTAACGATTGGTGGAAAGAATTGTCCGATTGGTGGAAAGAATTGTCTGATTGGTGGAAGGAATTGTCCGATTTGTGGAAAGAATTGTCTGATTGGTGGAAGGAATTGTCCGATTGGTGGAAATAATTGTCCGATTGGTGGAAAGAATTGACGATTGGTGGAAAGAATTGTCCGATTGGTGGAAAGAATTGTCCGATTGGTGGAAGGAATTGTCCGATTGGTGGAAAGAATTGACGATTGGTAGAAAGAATTGTCCGATTGGTGGAAAGAATTGTCCGATTGGTGGAAGGAATTGTCTGATTGGTAAAAAGAATTGTCTGATTGGTGGAAAAAATTGTCTGATTGGTGTAAAGAACTGTCTGATTGGTGGAAAGAATTGTTTGATTGGTGGAAAGAATTGTCTGACTAGTGGAAAAAATTGTCTGTTTGGTGGAAGGAACTGTCTGATTGGTGGAAAGAATTGTCTGATTGGTGGAAATAATTGTCTGATGGGTGGAAAGAATTGTCTGATTGGTGGAAAGAATTGCCTGATTAGTGGAAAGAATTGTCTGATTGGTGGAAGGACTTGCCTGATTGGTGGAAAGAATTGTCTGATTGGTGGAAAGTTTTTGTCTATTGGTGAAAAGAATTCTGATTGGTGGAAAGAGTTGCTAGCATAAGAGACATGGTAGAAGACATCGGCTGCAGTGACACCAGAAGAAACCAAATATGAAATCAGACAATAAGGAAAGAGAATTTTATTAGAAGAAATCGTGAAATGATTGATCTTAGACACATCAAATAACATCATTTGCCCACTTAGGGAGAAATCTCTCTGACTCGAACTCATTCCTTGAATATGTTAAAGGACGTCAGAAGAGTGAAAACAACAATTGTGCATCTATATCGACACTTAGAGTGGTTGTTAAGAGAAAGTGAAGAAGAAGAAGTAAAGAAGCAAATAATATTTAAAGAAATGAAGGCAAAACCAAACACAAAGGAAAGCAATTTCTCATGAGGTCACCATGAACCTGGAGCACAATATAGCGCAACAGCATCTATAATGTTATCAAATGAAGCATAGAAATCACTAAGAGAATCTTACTCACTGAAGCTCTTAATCAAATGAGGGGTTAAGGCAAAGAAATGCAAATGAATGCATAAAAATGCGAAGCTGCAGTAAAGCTGAATATAAGGAAACATTAAAAAATACAGAAAAATGGTATGTTAGAAGCTTTACGTGATAATTGGACGACACAGACTAAACGACGTTTCGGCCCAATAGGTCTTCAGAATGAACAAACAAGAAAAACAAACACACAAAACTAATAACGAAACATTCAAAACAAAAATATTCGAAATATGTTAAAGAAGATATCTATCCTGTGTGTATGAAAAGGAAATGGTAACAAAAATGTGGCTGTCGTGAATGTGCAAAAATGTGCGCAAATGAGCCTTTGAGGAATAATATTCCAACTCAAAAGAATACAAAAAAGCTACATGGGTGTCATCAGATCGTAGAATAGAGAATAAAATTGATCACATATATGTTAATAAAAGTTTAAGTCAAAGTATATAGAGGGGTAGATGTGGCTTCAGATTATCGTCTTCTGCTAGCCAAACTTAAACTGAGAACATGTACTGCAACATATAAGGGTAGACAGTATTTCAATGTAGGGTTACTTAAAGAACAAGGAATTAATGATAAATTTGCTGTCACAATATCAAACAAATACCAAGTCCTCCAACAACTAGAAAATACAATAAATATAGAAGGTCATTGGAAACAGGTAATGGATATATGGAGGGAGGCATGTGAAGAAACGCTGGGAAAAAGAGAACGTTCGAATAAGGCATAGCTGCAGGAGATACCCTAAAGAAAATTTAAGAAGTAAAGAATAAGAAAGCAGAAGAAAATATAAAAAAACGAGAAGTAATAAAGCCAAGGCACTGGAAACTTACACAGAAGTGAACAAAGAAAAAAGATGCATTAAAATGGCTAAGAGGAAATATATAGATCAATAAGTTAAAGAGGCAGAGGAGGCGGCAAATAATGGAAAAATGAAAGAATTGTGCATCAGCACAAAGAAATTAAGTGGAACAAATAAACAGATCAATATCTTTTTTAAAGATAAGAAAGGAAATCTGCTTATTAATAAGGGAACAAATGAAGTGTTGGAAGGAGCACTTTAAAGAAATCTCGTACAGACCGATCTCAAATAACCCTCCAAGTATACTACCAGCAAAAGAAGAGTTACACATTAACTGTGGGAAGCCAAGCAGGGAAGAACTAATGAAAGCCATCAAGCTATTAAAAGATGGTAAAGCCACAGGACCAGATGAAATTCCTTCAGAAGCCATCAAAACAGACATTAACACCTCTGTCATGTTGTTACATAATCTACTAGATAAAATACGTGAAAGGGAAGAAATGTCTAAAGACTGGAAATAAGGTTATATGATTAAACTATTAAAGAAAGGAAATTTACTGGAGTGCACAAATTATAGGGGAATTATGCTAATATCAGTTTCAGGAACAATGCTAAGCAGAATCATTCTAGTCCAAGTCCGGCTTGCTGCCGGGGCTACTGAGTTAAGTGCTACGTGCATAATGTGAGCTGTGCGTTTCATCCGTTTGATTGTGTTTGGATATTCCGATTGCTTATGATGAATGATGATATCGTATGACGGGGAACAGATGGTTGTGTTCACTTTCTGTGCGGTTAAGCCGTATGTCTTTTGGCGTGTGCTGAGACTGTTATGATGGGGATTGCAGCTACCTTTCGTAGTTTGGGAGATGAGATAGTAATTCGGATGATTCCACTGCCACGGGTGGTTGAGCAATTATGAATTTTAATTCATTTGCAGTGTTACGGGGCCTCCAATAACCATAACCACGTGCTCATTAAATAACTACCTGACCTATAATACACTTTATAGCCACTTTATATTGGATTCAAACATGAAAAGGCATTTGATAGTTTAGACAGAGAAATGCTATGGAAGTTATTGAATCATTACGAAGTCTCCATAAAGTTTATTAACCTGATAAGAACAATATATGAAGGAACGAGATGTAGTGTTGTGCACGAATGACAGCTTACAAAAGCATCTGAAATAAGAACAGGAGTAAGGCATGGATGCCGTCTATCTCCGGTTCCCTTTCTACTGGCCATTGATTGGATTGTGAAAATAACTCAGAACAATAGAAATAGAATCCAGTGGTCACTGACCAAGCAACTTAATAATTTAGACTTTGCTGATAACATAGCTCTCCTATCACATAATCATTAGCAGATGCAAGATAAAATGAGCATGCTTGATGAGAGATCACAACAGCTGGGACTGAAAATAAATAGAGATAAGACTGCAGTTATGAGAATTAATGCAGTTGACTTAACTTAAATATCAATTGGAGAAATACCTCTATTAGACGTACAATCTTACATATATCTGGGCAGTAATATAGGCAAAGAGGGAGGAACAGAGAATGACACCAAAATAAGTATATCAAAATCAATATATATTCGTTGTACTGGGGGACATGGAAATAAAAAAAAAATAAGTTAAATACAGAAATAAAAATATTCAACTCAAATGTTAAGTCAGTCCTCTTATCTAGCTGTGAAACGTGGAGTGCAGCAAAAATCAATAATGAATTAGACCTTTATTAATGGATGCTTGCACAAAATAAAAGGATGGTAATTGCAGTACAAAATCACTAACATAGAATTATGGAAAAGTACCAGTCATATACCAGTGAATAAAGAGTTACTACGAAGACAATAGCGCTGGATAGGACACACACAGCGGAAGCCAACTGATAATATTACACAATAGGCTTTCATTGGAATCCCCAAGGAAAAGACAAAGAGGAAGATCAAAATATTCTTAGAGAAGAGAAATAGAAGCAGAGATGAAGATGATGAGTAAATCTTAGAATGATCTTAAAAGAATGACAAGAAACAGAACGGCTTGGAATTTTGCTGAATTGTTTTGAACAAAAAAGTTTGCTGAAGACCTATGCTCCACAGTGAGCTGAATGTGTTTGTTGAAGACCTATGCTCCAGCGGGAGCTGAAAGTGTTTGTTGAAGACCTATGCTCCACCGGGAGCTGAAAGTGTTTGTTGAAGACCTATGCTCCACAGGGAGCTGAAAGTGTTTGTTGAAGACCTATGCTCCACAGGGAGCTGAAAGTGTTTGTTGAAGACCTATGCTCCACCGGGAGCTGAAAGGTGGAAGAAGAATAATTCTTATTTAACAATCTCCTACTACTGTGTATTCAGACGTTTAGACCAGATTGAGTCGTGATCTAAGATGAGTCTTAGGTCTTCACCGGTTCTTCATAGTCTACCTTGCACAGTTGCTGCTGTCAACCATATTAATTAATGCTCGTAGTGTACTGATAGTGGTACAGTCCTGTAGAATATGCTCTGGAGTCTTGTTTGAATAATCCCCATTAGCAAGTTGCAAAGTCACCGAAACGCTCTTTGTTTGTAGCTGTGAGACAACAGTGATCTTGCTCTGAGCCTGAACAGTTTGATTTGCTCTTTGTTCAGTATGTGTATCTTCTAGGCAAAAAAGAAAAGTAAAGAGCCCCGTCATTCCAAGTGGCGTATAGGGAATATGATGTTAGTGACCATATATCTTGCAGACCTTCGTCACATGATTTCTTGGGGAATGTGGTCGGTTTTAAGGCTGTGTCTCTCTATTTACTCAGAGAAAAATCCGGTACCCTCTTAAAGCTGAGTGATTCTGGAAGCCGTCGATCAGGATAGAACCTGACATCTTGGTCTTAGTAGTCCAGTACACTAAACCACTGAGCTATCACGGCTCATGTATCTTATAGGTAGTAACAATTAGAAGGCAATCTTCTAGTATCGCAGTCTCTTTTGCTTTATGATTATGGTAATGGTTATGGAAGGCCCCGGTATCACTGCAAACAAATTAAAATCCATAATTATTCAACTGCCCGTGCCTGTGGAATCATTAGTCTCAGCACACGCCAAGAGACATAAGGCGAAACCGCACAGAAAGTGAACACAGCCGTCTGTTCCTTGTCATACGAGATCATTCATCATAAACAATCAGAATATTGAAACACGATTTAAAACGGATGAAACGCACAACTCTAATGTGCACAGAGCACTTAATTCAGTAGTTCCTTCAACAAGCCAGACTTGGAATATGAGGGGAAACTGCAACAAGGAACACTTTTCAGACACAGCCATTACAAATTTTTGCCGCCTATCCGCCATATTGACCGGTAAATATATATATATATATATATATATATATATATATATATATATATAGTATATACCGGTAGACGACCGTGTCCTTCTAGAATTTTCTATTCACAGTGCATCGTATCAAATATGTTGACTGTTTTCCATGCCACAACACCAAGCTGTATAGTTAGTATCTTCTCTCTTTGTCGTCGATGATCTCTCTTTCCATGTATTTTGCAAGTTGAAGCCAAGTACTCAAACTTTCCTCTTCTCATAAGGTGCCTGAACAATGTCGATTGTTTCTTTGATAATTTTTTTGGAGCTCCAATTTTGTGTTGGTCTCTTGTCCTCGTTGGTCTTTTTATCTGTCCTGTGAACTTTCAACATTCTTCTGAGAAATCTCATCTCTGCAGCCTTTAATCATTTCTTTGTCTACTCTCATGATTCGGGTCCATAGGTCCGAATTGGCTCTATATATTCCACCGATGAACTCTCTTTATCACCTTCCATTGATATAGACCTGTGACATAAAACAGTTTTCCTTTTCTGAATTGCAATTCTGGCCTGAATTGATCTGCTATTTATTTCTGTGTTGCATCTTCCATTTGATGAAATTAATGAACCCAGTATTTGACGCGTTGTACTTGTTTCAGATTTGTCCTGTTTATATTTATGCTGCATGGTGGTGGTGATTGTTTATTCAATATAACCATTACTTCTGTTTTCTTACTATTCAGACTGATACCTTTATTGTTGCATTCTTTCACTATTATATCTATCATTTCCCGTAGTTCATTCTTCGTCTCTGCTATTAAGACTGTGTTATCCGCATATTACAAATTATTTATGTTGTGACCGTTGACTTCAATTCCTTTTGTATCTACTATTGATCTCATAATATTTTTGCTGTAAAATTAAAACAAATCCGCGCGACAGAACACAGACTTGTTGACTCCTCGTTTATATATTGCAACTGTCCTGTTTGTTTTTATACCAAATATCACCATCATTATAGTCAAGTACCATTCCTGTGTGCGTAGGTGAACATGTCTCTCCACAACTTTCGATCTCAACAGTTATTTATCATTTCTGTTGTTGACCTTCTGCAAGGCCATTCTCTTAAGCTGTTATTTTTTCTCTTTGCTTCCCTCTATCTCTTCGTCCCTTAATTTTTCCAGTTGTTACAATATATCCCAGCTGTTCTCTTCTCATTACATGACCACAAAGTGATTATTGTTTATTCCTAATATTGGAAATTAGCTCTCTTTTTGCTTTGACCTCTTTCAGAACGTTTTCATTACTCTTCTTAGCTGTCCATGATATTCCCAACATTCTTCTGTAAAACCACATTTCTACAGCCGTCAGTGAAAACCACATATACACAATATATAAAGAGCTGTGAATTGGTTTGTACCACATATGCTTAAAATATACAGAACTGTGAATCATGGACGATTTTGCAAACAACAATGGAGAAAATAGTTTTTTTTTTTCAAAGCAAAATGCTACATACAAATTCATATATACCTGGGATAGTAAAAACGAAGAAATGAACAAACATTAAATTTCCTATATATTGAAAAAAAGGAATTAACATTCTACAGAGAAAATTACAATATTACGATGCATCAAAAGACACAATGAAAGCGCAATAAAGAAATATTTTTGTTTCATTTCAGGAAGAAAAGAGAGAGAGAATGCAAAAAGAAGGTTCAAACAAGAGAGACTTGAAATATGACAACAGTAGAAGTGGGAAGTTGTTTCACACGTGGTGTGATGAGTGCAACATTGTGCAAAAGAGATTATGATAAGTTATCTTAGAAACGATCATATATATATATATATATATATATATATATTATTTTATGAATCTAACATTTGGTATACACTCAGAAACGTATTCATATTTTTACTGAGTAATTTCGTAATCATTTATAATCTCGTTCCTATTTGTGAACGCATTGCAGGGGTAGATAAATACGATCGAGGCTATGTGCTATTTGATTTAATCATAGATTTAATCATAGCAATGATAAATAGTTAATGCTCTAACTGTTACACATGTGCATTGCTGGCTGGTTTCTGATAAAACGGTGATTTTAATACGTGCATTACTAATGGTACTATATTTTAATACGTGCATTACTAATGGTACTATATTTTAATACGTGCATTACTAATGGTACTATATTTTAATACGTGCATTACTAATGGTACTATATTTTAATACGTGCATTACTAATGGTACTATATTTTAATACGTGCATTACTAATGGTACTATATTTTAATACGTGCATTACTAATGGTACTATATTTTAATACGTGCATTACTAATGGTACTATATTTTAATACGTGCATTACTAATGGTACTATATTTTAATACGTGCATTACTAATGGTACTAAATTTTAATACGTGCATTACTAATGGTACTATATTTTAATAAGTGCATTACTAATGGTACTATATTTTAATACGTGCATTACTAATGGTACTATATTTTAATACGTGCATTACTAATGGTACTATATTTTAATACGTGCATTACTAATGGTACTATATTTTAATACGTGCATTACTAATGGTACTATATTTTAATACGTGCATTACTAATGGCACTATATTTTAATACGTGCATTACTAATGGTACTATATTTTAATACGTGCATTACTAATGGTACTATATTTTAATACGTGCATTACTAATGGTACTATATTTTAATACGTGCATTACTAATGGTACTATATTTTAATACGTGCATTACTAATGGTACTATATTTTAATACGTGCATTACTAATGGTACTATATTTTAATACGTGCATTACTAATGGTACTATATTTTAATACGTGCATTACTAATGGTACTATATTTTAATACGTGCATTACTAATGGTACTATTTTTTATACGTGCATTACTAATGGTACTATATTTTAATACGTGCATTACTATTGGTACTATATGTTAATACGTGCATTACTAATGGTACTATATTTTAATACGTGCATTACTAATGGCACTATATTTTAATACGTGCATTACTAATGGTACTATATTTAATACGTGCATTACTAATGTTACTATATTTTAATACGTGCATTACTAATGGTACTATATTTCAATACGTGCATTACTAATGGTACTATATGTTAATACGTGCATTACTAATGGTACTATATTTTAATACGTGCATTACTAATGGCACTATATTTTAATACGTGCATTACTAATGGTACTATATTTTAATACGTGCATTACTAATGGTAATATATTTTAATACGTACATTACTAATGGTACTATATTTTAATACGTGCATTACTAATGGTACTATATTTTAATACGTGCATTACTAATGGTAATATTTTTTAATACGTGCATTACTAATGGTACTATATTTTAATACGTGCATTACTAATAGTACTATATGCAGTATGCATCAATTGTTGGTCTCAAGGTGGAATACTAATTCATGTTAATAGGCCACGGCATGTGATGTGAGGGGTCAAGTGATACTCCTCGCTCTTGTTATTTTTTTCCCATATGAGTCAATGGAAGAGTGCAAAGCTGCGTTTGAATACTTGTTCCCTAATCTGGAAGCCATAGTGTCAGCACTAAGGCTGTCAATTATTAGAACATATATTTATTTACTATACTTCATACAAGTTACATTGTAACCTGTCATAATGGGATACATTAAGGTGTTCTGGAAGGAGAAGTAATGTCTGGCTGTGACAAGATGTGAGACTTGAAGTGTCTCCAACACATCTGGCTCACATTCCAAGCCAAATCCCATCTGATGTCTCCTACACATCTGGCTCACATTCCAAGCCAAATCCCATCTGATGGCTCCTACACATCTGGCTCACAGTTCACACTAAATCTCATCTGATGTCTCCTACACATCTGGCTCACAGTTCACACTAAATCTCATCTGATGTCTCCTACACATCTGGCTCACAGTTCACACTAAATCCCATCTGATGTCTCCTACACATCTGGCTCACAGTTCACACTAAATCTCATCTGATGTCTCCTACACATCTGGTTCACAGTTCACACTAAATCTCATCTGATGTCTCCTACACATCTGGCTCACAGTTCACACTAAATCCCATCTGATGTCTCCTACACATCTGGCTCACAGTTCACACTAAATCTCATCTTATGTCTCCTACACATCTGGCTCACAGTTCACACTAAATCTCATCTGATGTCCCCTACACATCTGGCTCACAGTTCACACTAAATCTCATCTGATGTCTCCTACATATCTGGCTCACAGTTCACACTAAATCTCATCTGATGTCTCCTACACAGCTGGCTCACAGTTCACACTAAATCTCATCTGATGTCTCCTACACATCTGGCTCACAGTTCACACTAAATCTCATCTGATGTCTCCTACACATCTGGCTCACAGTTCACACTAAATCTCATCTGATGTCCCCTACACATCTGGCTCACAGTTCACACTAAATCTCATCTGATGTCTCCTACACATCTGGCTCACAGTTCACACTAAATCTCATCTGATGTCTCCTACACATCTGGCTGACAGTTCACACTAAATCTCATCTGATGTCTCCTACACATCTGGCTCACAGTTCACACTAAATCTCATCTGATGTCTCCTACACATCTGGCTCACAGTTCACACTAAATCCCATCTGATGTCTCCTACACATCTGGCTCACAGTTCACACTAAATCCCGTCTGATGTCTCCTACACATCTGACTCACAGTTCACACTAAATCCCGTCTGATGTCTCCTACACATCTGACTCACAGTTCACACTAAATCCCGTCTGATGTCTCCTACACATCTGGCTCACAGTTCACACTAAATCCCGTCTGATGTCTCCTACACATCTGACTCACAGTTCACACTAAATCTCATCTGATGTCCAGTTGGTTGTTGCATTATAAGAAACGGAAACAGCTTCAACTAATGGGATAAAGCAGTTAAGGTAAGATAGATGGATGTTTGGTCCATCTCTGAATGTGAAGATTAGACTCAGCGGATATCATTCATTCATTGGGTGCTGTCATGGATCATCATGGATCGCAATTGGACTCTGTTGCTGGACTTGATGATCTACGTTGTCAAATGTTCACCTCTTCTTTTATTTGGTATTACCAATCCACTTTAGTCTTGTTCTGCCTCTGCCCCGTCTACCTTGTACTTCCTCCTTAATGATGACATCTAGTATCATTTTGTGTCTCTTTTCATGTTCCACAAATTTCATTTGTTTTGCTCGAAATGTATTGAGTAGTTCATTTCTTTTGTGTGTGTTTATTTTCATCTAAATCAGAACGTTGCTCTTTGTCTTATTTTCCCACAATCCAATTATTCTCTGAATGCCGAAGGGAGAAACAAAGAAAAAATGTTCAGAAAAAAGAAACACAAACGTAGAAATAGTTTGAAAACGCTGTAAATCGCACTGTTAGACATTTCGCAAAATTTGAACATAAATTGATTCCGTCCCGCACTTTACCAGATTTCGTATTTCCGTATAAAATAATCTAAAATTGGCCAGAAAGTGAGACTGGCGTTGCGTAACTCTACATAGTTAAAATAAAATCCACATGCGTGCCATCTTGTTAGTTGGCTAAACGACGACCATATGGCCTTTATTAATGACAATCACCGAGCAACACCTTATGTCATGTATAACTCACAGCTTAGGATACAATAATATGTATTAGAATTTTAAGTTCACTTCATGAATTGCAAAGAAATATATGATGAAAAAAAATTATACATTTTTTGCTTTTATGTCTAATGTGTCTGGTAAAGATTTGATTATAGAATAAGTACGAGTCGTGTATGTTAGTGGTGTTTTTTACGTGTTGATGGGATTTTTTAAAGCGAATGAAGATCAGCCTGGCGTGATATTCACTAATCATCAATAACATATACTGCTTATCTTGAATATCACTCCAGGTCGGTATTTCCCATTATTACTTTCTTATCGTTTTTTTAAAATAGATGTTAAGTAGTAAAATACACACGAAGGGCTGGCTATCAGTGAAGATCATGAGATAGTGGGTCAACCTTTTATCAACTGTCTTGTATTCATGGATGTTCTTGCTGGAGATTAGCATCAACAATTTAATAATATAGGAAGCACAACAAGGTAAGTACAAGTAAGGTTCCCCCGTCACGACAAGTGGCGTATAGGGAATAAGGCGTTAGTGACCATAATTTTTGCAGACCTTCTGTACATGATTGTTGGGAGAATGAGGTCAGTATTACGCCAGTGCCGCTTTTACTTTCCCATAAAACAATCCGGTACCCATTTATGGCTGAGTGAATCTGAAAGCCGTCGATCAGGATCGAACCAACCAACTTGTCCTTAGTAGTCCAGTTCACTAACCACTGAGCTATCGCGGCTCCCAAGCACAACAAAGATGTATAGTAAATGATAACGTGATGGTCAGAAGAAGACATAGCAAACGTCTAGACCCATTAGTGTATTGATTTTGTATGATGGGCGGACCCACCGCGGTTATAACGCCCAGTCGTCAATATCCGATTTTGTTCGACGCTGACAAGTCGTAAAACATTTTATAGACGATATCGATGCGCTGCATCAGTGTGGTAACAGTGGCTCCCACTGTGAGATGATGCGCTGCATCAGTGTGGTAACAGTGGCTCCCACTGTGAGATGATGAGCTGCATCAGTGTGGTAACAGTGGCTCCCACTGTGAGATGATGAGCTGCATCAGTGTGGTAACAGTGGCTCCCACTGTGAGATGATGAGCTGCATCAGTGTGGTAACAGTGGCTCCCACTGTGAGATGATGCGCTGCATCAGTGTGGTAACAGTGGCTCCCACTGTGAGATGATGAGCTGCATCAGTGTGGTAACAGTGGCTCCCACTGTGAGATGATGAGCTGCATCAGTGTGGTAACAGTGGCTCCCACTGTGAGATGATGAGCTGCATCAGTGTGGTAACAGTGGCTCCCACTGTGAGATGATGAGCTGCATCAGTGTGGTAACAGTGGCTCCCACTGTGAGATGATGAGCTGCATCAGTGTGGTAACAGTGGCTCCCACTGTGAGATGATCACAGAAAAGAACCACTGTTACCTGCCTCACATGTCGCAGGAGACAAATAAGGAGGTTTGGAATCGTTTTGACAAATGCTGTGACAAGTTCTGGAGCGGATAGGGGGAATTCATGAAACTGGTTCTATAAATAGATTAGAATACAATATGATGAGGATAATTCACTGACGACGAAACAATTGAAGAATAAGATGGAGAAAAAAGTCAAGAAATAATAAGTAAAGGAAGAAATGAAAACTGAATATAATCACTGAATGTTCATCTAAGTATATAGAAACAATCCTGACCTATGGAAGCGAATCTTGAACAGTAGACAAACACATGAAAAGACGATTAGATGCCACATTGAAGGGATTTCTCAGAAGAGTGTTGAAAGTTCCCTGGACAGCTAAAATGACCAATAAAGAAATTTTCAAAGAGGCCAACACTAAAAGGGAGCTACTAAAATAACATCAGTAAAAAAAATCAACATTTTTTGGGCACATCATGTGAAGAGGAAAGTTGTAATACTTGGTTACAACTGGCAAACTAAAAGGAAAGAGAGATCGTGGACGACAAAGAGAGAAAATACTGGATAGCTTGGTGTCATAACATGGAAAACAGTCAACAACGGAACTGATACGATGCACTGTGGATAGAAGATTGTGGAGGGACATGATCACCTACGCGAACCGGAATGGCATATGATGATGATGATGATGTAGATGGTGATCATTCATCTAAAGGAGATGATTTATTGTGATTTTTTTGTTTCACAATTTAAATAATGATCACTCATTAATAAAAACTGTATTAAAACTAGAAAGACTTCGACAGAAATAATAATTATGATAAAAACTATTAATGGTAATTTTAACCCGATATGTGGTATGTATTGCACATAATTATCAGCAATATTATGAGTATATTTATCTTTTACATAGGATCTACCATTACTTCAATAGTACAATATTTCGATTTATTATTTTCAACCACTGGAATATCTCAACACAATCTCAACTGGCTAGATTCCCCTTAGGGTAATTCATAAAAAGTTTGTTAAGTGCAAAAATGGTCTGGATTTTACTTTCATTATGTGCTTCACGTTTGATGCCATTTCTACTTTATAACATTTGAAATGTTATTGTTTATTATAATCTACAGTTCTCTCGTAATGGGATTCTGCGCCAGACCTAGAAATCGATCATCAGGAATGCTTTTCCAATAGTTAGAATTGATGCAACAGTGACTTAGAGACACATGTAGTGTTAATTGTAAACACGTCTACGACCGTTTGAAAGGACTTTACATTATCATTAAATACCGAGCCTGCAGACGGGGTGTATTGTGTCCTACTACAACCTTCTATATGTACAGATGATTATCATTTCTGTTGTTGACTTCCTACGAGCCTGTTGACGGGGTGTATTGTGCCGTACTACAACCTTCTATCTGTACAGATGATTATCATTTCTGTTGTTGACTTTCTACTAAATCACCATCATTAGGTCGCATGTATACTACAGAACGATGTATTCACCACAGCCCCTGTGAAAGAATGTCTCTAGTCAAATTTCCCACTTCTTCATTTGTCATGGTTCAAGGTTTCCTTGTTGTCGTAGCACCACCTTTTTCTTGGTCTGCCCATGATGCATCGTCCTGCAACAATGCCTTCCATTATTGTTCATTAGCGGTTTAGTCTTTTTATTTCCTCTATAGAACGGTTTTATTAGCCAGGTCATGTTAATGTTCATGTCTTTTAATATATCTTCGTTGCTCTTCTCATTATCCAAGTTATGTTAAGGATTTTTCTGAGATTTTGTTTCGAATGAATGAATTTTCTTACTTGCTGGTTCACGACCATATGTCACTATTGGGAAGACACATGCCACCTCGGTCATTTTAATTCTACTTCTTTGCTGGTATTGTGCCACATCACTTTCTTTAAAAAATGATGAAAATAATAACGATATTTGGTAATTTCCTTATTGTGTTAATGGTATTAAACGTATGCATGCTTGGTGTCAAACACAGTGTTAGTCGAGGTGCAAAACAATCGGCTAATACCTCAATAAAGGTGCAATGTACAAGCACAAAGAATCGTTTTCGGAATATTCCGAATGTGAAGAAACAGAATGTCAGAAGTTAAGACAGAAGCACCTTCTTCTTTCCGTCCTCATTAGCCTTTCAGCGTCGAAAGGAGATATTGTTTGATACCTTCAACTTTTATTTTGGTTCTCCGGCCATTTCATTTTCTAGTGTCTCTTAAACACCCGAGAATCAAACTAGCAAAGAGAACATGAAAGTATAGCCAGCACAATCACCGATTTGTTAAACAAATATTGCCCATGACTATTGTTTAAGATCCAATTAAGAAAAAAAGAAATATCAATGTTTTAGATAAGAAAAACATCATCATAATCCTTATCGTGTAGGTGTCTGCTGGAGTAGATGGTCATGTCTCTCCACATATTTTTTTTTAATTTCTGAAACTGTTTATATAGTTTATTGTTAATCTCAAAACAAACACTGTCTTAAATTACCTTGAATCTTTTATCTATGTTTCCCTCTATCTCTTCTTTTTATTTGCCTCGTGTAGCAGCATATGTCATTTGCGTATAACATAGATACAAAATAATGATTGAACGAAGTACACACTTCAAGGCATTTAAACAAGAAAATAACTCTTCCTCGCGGTTGCTCTCCATCGCAAAACCCTGGGGGTATTGATGAACTACACACTTCGCAAACCTTTCCCATTTATGTCTATCTTCATTCTTTAGCTCTCTGCGTAGTCGAGGTCTGTCAGTTCTTTGAAGTTATCTTCGAAACCAGAAGAATACACATTAGCATGCATAGTACTTCATTTCTGCTGAAATAGATCGATTACCTATGGGTTAGACTGAGATCCAGTGAGGTGGATTCTTATATCAAATGAAAAATAAGACAGCTAAGTCTATGGGATAGCCTAAATGACAACATGGAATTGCAAATCAAACAGCTTTGAAACATAGCGTAAATAGCATCATGACAGTGGAAAACCCAAACAATTCAGAGACGGAAGTGCTCTAGTGGGTCAGACACGTCTTCTATAATGCTTCTCAGAGGTTCTCAAACTATAAAATATCGCTCAATGCGCGTTGTCGTATTATTACGGTGGAATGGGTCACTGTTGTTGCATGTTGTAGAATTACCGAGGACAATAAGAGGCCAGTGCTAGATCTAATGAAACTAAAACAATCATTACGGTATCAGTAGAAATTAAAGTAGGCGTAGGAAACAATACATATGAATGTTTATGGGGTGGCCGTAAAGTTGGCGTAAACTAACGGGACAATTTTATACGTAGCAACTTTAAGAATAAATGACATAATTAAACAACACTAACATTTCAGCCAAGAGGTCTTCAACATGGGACATGGACATAAACTATGAGATTTTAAATCTTGTATATCTTGTTGTATAATTTGTTGTATAATGGTTATGGAAGGCCCCGGTATCACTGCAAACGAATTAAAATCCATAATTGCTCAACCGCCCGTGCCAGTAGGATCATCCGAATTACTAACTCATCTCCCAAACAAAGAAAGGTAACTGTAGTCCCACTCATAGCAGTCTCAACTCACGGCAAAAGACATAAGGCGAAACCGCACATAAAGTAAACACAGCCAACTGTTCCTTGTCATACGATATCATCATTCATCGTAAACAATTGGAATATCGAAACATGATCAAAACGAATGAGACACGCAGCTCACGGTGTGCACAGAGCACTTAACTCAGTAGCTCCTGCAACAAGCCGGAAATGTTGTTGTATAATTTGTCCCAGAACTGCAGAATAGATTGTACTTTCAAAAATATTAATAGTCGCACATTAAAAGAAAAAAAGAAAGAGAAACAAAAATAGCCCTAAGCAGTTCTATAAGACAATTCCATTACCTACAAAAACATCAACAGAAGTAAGCCAAAGAAAGTCTTCAAATAAATACATGTAGGAAGAAGTGATAAACATGGTGGACTTTCTTGTTTACTTCAAGAATAAATGTCTGGTGAAAAATGTTGATCGGATAGATCTAGTTCGTCTGCTTTCCAAGGAGAGACGTTTCTGACTACAAAAAAACTGCTGCTGAAAAGAAAATTGAAGAGAAAAGTGACAGAATCAAACATAAAAGTGTGTATTTAAGACTGATGCACTGAACCCCACGGTGCAAAGCACAGTGTAACGCAATTAGATAAAAAGCGAACTCTAAATAGTAAAAAGCATATTAGTCGTTATTATTTTTACCAATGATAAATACATGTTGTAAGGGGATTATGGTTTTAGTGATCAGATATTTCCATGTCGACGGCACATTTTTAGGTAACGTGGTCGATATCACGTCAAGTCGCCATTACCTTGCAGAAAAAAAAAAAAGAAACATCTGGTACCTTTTTTAGAGGCTGGGTGAATCTTTGTCGGTAAGGAAACAATTCACCATTTCTTGAAATCGATCTCGGTGCCTTTTGATCAGGTAGTGAGCACAGGAATCACTCAGCAGCCGAGATTCCAAATAAATAATGAAACAGTTATTGAGAAAATGTAATGTCGTAGAAATGTACCAAATGGTGACTAATTGAAACCGAATGATCAAACTAATCAAAGTTAACGCGTTGAGCTTTGAGTTCTATACATTGATGTTGACAAGGAGAAATAGATAGATGAATTAACTGAATTAAAAGACAATTAAAAAATATACTGACCACGTAGTAGTAGAAGAACAAGAAGAAGGTGGTAATGGTAAACTACGAGACTTGAATCGCGTCTTAGTACGCAAGGTTTCACCCATATGTGCTCAACGACCTATCCAGAAGTGTTCGGAGACTTCTGGATTGTGTCGCTTCAAGCATCGAGACTTACCATGCGAGGCAGCATTCCTCACCCTCTCAGACTAATACCCTGGTACTCATTTCTGCCAGCGGTTGGATCGACCGCGGGGGTATTTTTTTATTTTCTAATCACGAGTACAATTCACAGCTTCCAGGGGGAATCGAATACGAGTTGTCCGAACGTCGGTGATTCCTCAACTAGGCTCCCGAGGCCCCAAAGAATGTGGAAGAAGAAGCAATGAAAGAAGAAACGAAGTAGAAGATAAGTAGAAGACGAGCAAGCAATTTACGAAGAAGTATAAGAAAAAAGTAAAATATTTAAAAAATACACAAAGAAGGAAACTATCCAGAAGAAGAATTTAAGCACAAATATAAAATATTAAATACTTCTTTATGCGGGGCAGAAGTGTTACTTCTTCAGTGCTTGGCTGTAGTGTTTATATTTCTTTGTTAATTTTAGAAGGCTAATTGCTTGTCGTGTTGATCTTTGTATATTTTTTGTTTTGTACCTGAAGAAGGATTTTTGTCGAAATATCATAGTGATTCTTGTCTTTCTATTCATCATCATCATTGAGTGCCGTCTCCGCATCGAAGGTTGGCTCTTGTTTTGATAGTGCAGCTTGTCAAAGCCTGACTTATCCATGTTTTGATGTTCCTCGTCCATGTTAGTCTCGGTCTGCCTCAGCCTATTTCATCCTGTATTTTCCCTTCCAAAGATTAATTTTAGAAGGCTGTTGTGTCTTTTAAGTTGCCCCATGTAGGCTATTGTCTTTTAAGTTGCCCCATGTAGGCTGTTGTGTCTTTTAAGTTGCCCCATGTAGGCTATTGTGTCTTTTAAGTTGCCCCATGTAGGCTATTGTGTCTTTTAAGTTGCCCCATGTAGGCTATTGTGTCTTTTAAGTTGCCCCATGTAGGCTATTGTGTCTTTTAAGTTGCCCCATGTAGGCTATTGTGTCTTTTAAGTTGCCCCATGTATCTTTCTATTAGTGTTGCCGTTTTGTACATTTTGAGTATGCAGAAGAAGCAGTCAACAAAAAAAATACGAAGAACAAAGAAAGGTGTGTAAAATGTAGAAGAAGAAAACAAAAGATGAATGTGTGTTAGATTTAAATTAGAAGAGTTGAATGATTTGATGTTTGAAATGAGAGAAACTACTCGCATTTTCAAAGAAGTATAACTCACACGAGCCTAGAAGGAAATCTTTCACATTTCTGACATTTGAATAAATAGTAAATTATCATGTAAACGATAACAGAGGGCATCATTTGACTGGATTTGGTGAGCTTCAGCAAATATTATCACAGGGTATCGGAATAGGGCAATGCCAGTTGTTTTATAGAATTAAGGGTAAATGTATGGAGTTGTTAATTATATATACATATGTTTATGGCATTTGGCGTCTTGAAGGACTGTTGGTAACAAACAAACATGTCAGTAGTTTAACAAACATGTTTTTGTCTTATGCTGGATACTGCTTTGCTGATTAGATTCTCTCGTGGCTGAATTTGATAAAATTGGATATACAGATCTGGCCACAGAAAGAAGAAGATGTATTCGTGGTGCCTGGCTTTGTCTCCTTTTTCTTGCGCCTTGTCTTCTGAATTTGGGTTCGAATGTTAGAACCTCGTCGCTCAGAAACGCTTCAAAGAGGAGCCGAGAGGGTGGGTTGTGGGTAAACAATATCTCCATATTATTGGTCCAGGCATAGCAAGCAAATAGAAATGTTCGGAATAACTGTAACTATTAAATTATACATTGAAACAATAATATAATAAAATAATTAGAAATTAAAATTCAAATGGACTAAGCCTTAATAGCAAAAGGACAGAAGTAATGGTAACAACAAAGAAAAAGACATCACCTCAATGCAAAATAAAGACAAGTGGAACACTATTAAAACAGGTAAATGAATTAAAATATTTGGGAACTTTGTTAACCTCAGACGGAAGATGTACAAAAGAGGTGAGATGCAGAATGCTTCAGGCAAAAGCAGCTTTCCAAAAATGAGGAAGATACTGTGTGATCCATTTTTGACAATAAAAAAGAAAAGACTTTTTAAATGTTATGTAGAGCCAGTCTTAACATATGAATGTGAATCATGGACAATAGGACAACAGACAAGAAAATTACTGGAATCTGTAGAAATGTGGTTTTACAGAAGAATGTTGAGAATATCATGGACAGCTAAGAAGAGTAATGAAAACGTTCTGAAAGAGGTCAAAGCAAAAAGAGAGTTAATTTCCAATATTAGGAAGAAACAAACATCATTCTTTTGGCCATGTAATGAGAATAGAACAACTGGAATATATTGTTACAACCGGGAAAATTGTGGGATGAAGAGATAGAGGGAAGCAAAGAGAAAAGATAGCAGACAGCTTAAGAGAATGGCTTGGCAGAAGGTCGACTACAGAAATGATAAATAACATCCGAGATCGAAAGTTGTGGAGAGACATGATCACCTACGCCAGCAGGACCGGTACTTGATGATGATGATGATAAACTAAAACAGGCAGTTTCAGTAGCTTAGTGCTAATGTACTGGATTGACAATTAAGTATATATGGCCCTTTTCGTCTTGTCAGACGGTCTAGTGGAGGCTATTGCGTATTTTTTTGAGGTATTGTTTTTGCCGAACAGCTTCTCTCGTGGCTAATTCTACCAATGTTTGACAAACACACGCGGTCACATAATGAACAGGTCAGGCTCGCTGGTCCACAGGGTTTACCATCCTTTTTCGTGAGTCTATTCTCTTCTAAGTCCTGTCTTAGAACAGTCTCAAATGTTGTTATACCGTTCTTTATACGTGCTCTCCATGATGTGCGATCACTTGCCAGATGTTGCCAGTCGTTTTCACAGATGGAGAAGTCTTTCAGAGATGATTTGCAGATATCTCTATATCGTAGTTTAGGTCTGCCGATTTGTCGTTTTCCGTGTTTTAGCTCGCCATATAGTATTTGCCTAGGAATGCGTTTTTCTTCCATCCGTTGGACATGCCCCAGCCATCTTAGCCTTCGACTTCTGAGCATCGACATGATTGTTAGGGTCTTAGCACGTTGCAGGACAGTTAAGTTGGTTATTTTGTCCTGCCATTTGATGTGCATTATTTTGCGGAGACATCGCATGTGGAAGACATTTAGTCTTTTTTCCTGGTTTGAGTATGTTGTCCAGGTTTCGGATCCATATAGTAGTGTGCTAAGCACACAAGTTTGATATATTAAGAGTTTAGTCTTTTGAGTTAGTTTCGTGTTGTTCCATGCCCTTTTTGTGAGTTTGCCGAAGGTCGTAGCTGCCTTACCAATTCGACAGTTTATTTCTTCATCAAGAGAGATGGTTTGCGTAACTGTGGATCCAAGATATGTAAATTTCTGTACTGATTCTAGTGGGCAGTCTTTTAGAGTAATAGATATAGGTTTGAAGTCACCTTGATTTAGTATTACTGTCTTCTGAACATTAATTGACAGTGAAAAAAGGTCGCATGCTTTATCCAGGTTGTTGATCAGCGACTGTAGGGTGGCCTCACTATGAGCGACTAGGGCTGCATCGTCAGCAAATAAAAATTCTTTAAGTAGGGCAACATTTGTTTTGGTTTTTGCTCTTAGTCGTGCTAGGTTGAACAGTGAGCCATCTGGTCTAGTGCGAATGTAAATATCTACTGAGCTGTTTTCGAAGGTGTAATTTAGGAGGGCAGCAAAAAATATACCAAAAAGGGTGGGGGCGAGGACACATCCCTGTTTCACTCCTTTGTTGACTTTGAAATTCTCTGATGGACTCCCATCAAAATGGACTTTGCCATTCATGTCTTCATGGAAGGAAATTATCAGCCTAAGTAATTTAGGAGGGCAGCCTATGCCTTCTAACACCTTGTAGAGACCATCTCTGTTTACTGTGTCGAATGCCTTTGTGAGATCCACAAAGGCAATATAGAGCGGCATATTTTGTTCCCGACATTTTTCCTGCAGTTGTCTAAGAGTGAAGATCATATCTATGGTTGATCTCCCGGGTCTGAAACCGCATTGGGACTCGGGAAGCACCCGTTCTGCAAGTCTATGCAGGCGATTAAGTACGACTCTAGCAAAAGCTTTGCCTGTTGTGCTAAGGAGAGAAATGCCTCTGTAATTATTGCAGTCGCCCCTGTCTCCTTTATTCTTGTACAGCGTTATAATCTTGGCATTTCTCATATCATGAGGTATTTCTCCGTTTCTCCAGCATTTAATTAGCAGTTTGTATAGGTGTGGAAGTAGTACGCTTAGGTTGTCCTTTAGTACATCTGTGGGAATGTTGTCATTTCCTGCAGCTTTTCCTCTTGAGAGGGCATTTATAGCGTCAGCAAGTTCGTTCATAGTAGGCTCAACATCCAGTTCAAACATTGTAGGATATTTGGGTATTGATTGTGCTAGAGCTGTGTTTGCTGGTCTGTCGTCACTGTATAGATTAGAGTAGTGTTCAACCCATCTTTGCATTTGTTGTCCCTTGTCAGTAATAGGTTCTCCAAACTTGGATTTTAGGGGGGCTAATTTTGTTATTTTTGGTCCAAGGGCCTTTTTTATATTGTCATGCATGGTTTTTGAGTCGCCCCTGTCTGAGGCTTTCTGTATTTCAGAGCATAGATTGTTCCAGTATTCGTTTGCGCATCTTCTTGCTTCGCGTTGTAGGGTGGCTTGCGCATGTTTGAGCTGATCTTTGGTGATTTGATTGGGATTATTATTGAAGTTCAGTAGAGCCTTTTTCTTATTAGCTATTAGTGGGTCTAGTCTTGCTGCATTTTCACAATTAAGTGACCGATGGTTAAAATGCAGCCTCGTGCTCTCCAATCAACTCAGATGATAAAAGAATGGGTTCATAGCTCATTGAGTTGGAGGAAAAGAACGGACATTAAGAAATAGCACAGAACCACACCTATAAAAGGCTGTGACTTAAGACAGTTAATAATATTTCATTCCCCTAGGACATGAATATACCAGGAGATATTGTTATTATTTAAACCAGGAAGGTTGCTTTTGTTTTTCCTTTAAACAATAGCTGTGTTATTATGTTTCTACTAAACTAAAGTGGGCGTTATTATGATTTTATTAAACTAAAGTGGGCGTTATTATGATTTTGTTAAACTAAAGTGGGCGCTATTATGATTTTGTTAAACTAAAGTGGGCGCTATTATGATTTTGTTAAACTAAAGTGGGCGCTATTATGATTTTATTTAACTAAAGGGGGCGCTATTATGATTTTATTAAACTAAAGTGGGCGCTATTATGATTTTATTAAACTAAAGGGGGCGCTATTATGATTTTATTAAACTAAAGTGGGCGTTATTATGATTTTATTAAACTAAAGTGGGCGTTATTATGATTATATTAAACTAAAGTGGGCGCTATTATGATTTTATTAAACTAAAGTGGGCGCTATTATGATTTTATTGAACTAAAGTGGGCGCTATTATGATTGTATTAAACTAAAGTGGGCGCTATTATGATTTTATTAAACTAAAGTGGGCGCTATTATGATTGTATTAAACTAAAGTGGGCGCTATTATGATTTTATTAAACTAAAGTGGGCGCTATTATGATTTTATTAAACTAAAGTGGGCGCTATTATGATTTTATTAAACTAAAGTGGGCGCTATTATGATTTTATTAAACTAAAGTGGGCGCTATTATGATTGTATTAAACTAAAGTGGGCGCTATTATGATTTTATTAAACTAAAGTGGGCGCTATTATGATTTTATTAAACTAAAGTGGGCACTTATGATTTTATTAAACTAAAGTGGGCGCTATTATGATTTTATTAAACTAAAGTGGGCGCTATTATGATTTTATTAAACTAAAGTGGGCGCTATTATGATTGTATTAAACTAAAGTGGGCGCTATTATGATTTTATTAAACTAAAGTGGGCGCTATTATGATTTTATTAAACTAAAGTGGGCACTTATGATTTTATTAAACTAAAGTGGGCGCTATTATGATTTTATTAAACTAAAGTGGGCGCTATTATGATTTTATTAAACTAAAGTGGGTGCTATTATGATTTTATTAAACTAAAGGGGGCGCTATTATGATTTTATTAAACTAAAGGGGGCGCTATTATGCTTTTATTAAACTAAAGGGGGCGCTATTATGATTTTATTAAACTAAAGTGGGCTCTATTATGATTTTATTAAACTAAAGGGGGCGCTATTATGATTTTATTAAACTAAAGTGGGCGCTATTATGATTTTATTAAACTAAAGGGGGCGCTATTATGATTTTATTAAACTACAGTGGGTGTTATAATGTTTTACTATGCAATCCATTTTTGACAATAGAAACAAGAAAAAGAGTTCTTAAATGTTACGTAGAGCCTGTCTTAACATATAGATGCAAATCATGGACAATAGGACAACAGACAAGAAAATCACTGGAGTCTGTAGAAATCTGGTTTTGCAGAAGAATGTTGAGAGTACCATGGACAGCTAAGAAGAGTAATGAAAACGTTCTGAAAGAGGTCAAAGCAAAAAGAGAGTTAATTTCCAATATTAGGAAGAAACAAACATCATTCTTTTGGCCATGTAATGAGAATAGAACAACTGGAATATATTGTTACAACCGGGAAAATTGTGGGATGAAGAGATAGAGGGAAGCAAAGAGAAAAGATAGCAGACAGCTTAAGAGAATGGCTTGGCAGAAGGTCGACTACAGAAATGATAAATAACATCCGAGATCGAAAGTTGTGGAGAGACATGATCAACTACGCCAGCAGGACCGGTACTTGATGATGATGATGATAAACTAAAACAGGCAGTTTCAGTAGCTTAGTGCTAATGTACTGGATTGACAATTAAGTATATATGGCCCTTTTCGTCTTGTCAGACGGTCTAGTGGAGGCTATTGCGTATTTTTTTGAGGTATTGTTTTTGCCGAACAGCTTCTCTCGTGGCTAATTCTACCAATGTTTGACAAACACACGCGGTCACATAATGAACAGGTCAGGCTCGCTGGTCCACAGGGTTTACCATCCTTTTTCGTGAGTCTATTCTCTTCTAAGTCCTGTCTTAGAACAGTCTCAAATGTTGTTATACCGTTCCTTATACGTGCTCTCCATGATGTGCGATCACTTGCCAGATGTTGCCAGTCGTTTTCACAGATGGAGAAGTCTTTCAGAGATGATTTGCAGATATCTCTATATCGTAGTTTAGGTCTGCCGATTTGTCGTTTTCCGTGTTTTAGCTCGCCATATAGTATTTGCCTAGGAATGCGTTTTTCTTCCATCCGTTGGACATGCCCCAGCCATCTTAGCCTTCGACTTCTGAGCATCGACATGATTGTTAGGGTCTTAGCACGTTGCAGGACAGTTAAGTTGGTTATTTTGTCCTGCCATTTGATGTGCATTATTTTGCGGAGACATCGCATGTGGAAGACATTTAGTCTTTTTTCCTGGTTTGAGTATGTTGTCCAGGTTTCGGATCCATATAGTAGTGTGCTAAGCACACAAGTTTGATATATTAAGAGTTTAGTCTTTTGAGTTAGTTTCGTGTTGTTCCATGCCCTTTTTGTGAGTTTGCCGAAGGTCGTAGCTGCCTTACCAATTCGACAGTTTATTTCTTCATCAAGAGAGATGGTTTGCGTAACTGTGGATCCAAGATATGTAAATTTCTGTACTGATTCTAGTGGGCAGTCTTTTAGAGTAATAGATATAGGTTTGAAGTCACCTTGATTTAGTATTACTGTCTTCTGAACATTAATTGACAGTGAAAAAAGGTCGCATGCTTTATCCAGGTTGTTGATCAGCGACTGTAGGGTGGCCTCACTATGAGCGACTAGGGCTGCATCGTCAGCAAATAAAAATTCTTTAAGTAGGGCAACATTTGTTTTGGTTTTTGCTCTTAGTCGTGCTAGGTTGAACAGTGAGCCATCTGGTCTAGGGCGAATGTAAATATCTCCTGAGCTGTTTTCGAAGGTGTAATTTAGGAGGGCAGCAAAAAATATACCAAAAAGGGTGGGGGCGAGGACACATCCCTGTTTCACTCCTTTGTTGACTTTGAAATTCTCTGATGGACTCCCATCAAAATGGACTTTGCCATTCATGTCTTCATGGAAGGAAATTATCAGCCTAAGTAATTTAGGAGGGCAGCCTATGCCTTCTAACACCTTGTAGAGACCATCTCTGTTTACTGTGTCGAATGCCTTTGTGAGATCCACAAAGGCAATATAGAGCGGCATATTTTGTTCCCGACATTTTTCCTGCAGTTGTCTAAGAGTGAAGATCATATCTATGGTTGATCTCCCGGGTCTGAAACCGCATTGGGACTCGGGAAGCACCCGTTCTGCAAGTCTATGCAGGCGATTAAGTACGACTCTAGCAAAAGCTTTGCCTGTTGTGCTAAGGAGAGAAATGCCTCTGTAATTATTGCAGTCGCCCCTGTCTCCTTTATTCTTGTACAGCGTTATAATCTTGGCATTTCTCATATCATGAGGTATTTCTCCGTTTCTCCAGCATTTAATTAGCAGTTTGTATAGGTGTGGAAGTAGTACGCTTAGGTTGTCCTTTAGTACATCTGTGGGAATGTTGTCATTTCCTGCAGCTTTTCCTCTTGAGAGGGCATTTATAGCGTCAGCAAGTTCGTTCATAGTAGGCTCAACATCCAGTTCAAACATTGTAGGATATTTGGGTATTGATTGTGCTAGAGCTGTGTTTGCTGGTCTGTCGTCACTGTATAGATTAGAGTAGTGTTCAACCCATCTTTGCATTTGTTGTCCCTTGTCAGTAATAGGTTCTCCAAACTTGGATTTTAGGGGGGCTAATTTTGTTATTTTTGGTCCAAGGGCCTTTTTTATATTGTCATGCATGGTTTTTGAGTCGCCCCTGTCTGAGGCTTTCTGTATTTCAGAGCATAGATTGTTCCAGTATTCGTTTGCGCATCTTCTTGCTTCGCGTTGTAGGGTGGCTTGCGCATGTTTGAGCTGATCTTTGGTGATTTGATTGGGATTATTATTGAAGTTCAGTAGAGCCTTTTTCTTATTAGCTATTAGTGGGTCTAGTCTTGCTGCATTTTCACAATTAAGTGACCGATGGTTAAAATGCAGCCTCGTGCTCTCCAATCAACTCAGATGATAAAAGAATGGGTTCATAGCTCATTGAGTTGGAGGAAAAGAACGGACATTAAGAAATAGCACAGAACCACACCTATAAAAGGCTGTGACTTAAGACAGTTAATAATATTTCATTCCCCTAGGACATGAATATACCAGGAGATATTGTTATTATTTAAACCAGGAAGGTTGCTTTTGTTTTTCCTTTAAACAATAGCTGTGTTATTATGTTTCTACTAAACTAAAGTGGGCGTTATTATGATTTTATTAAACTAAAGTGGGCGTTATTATGATTTTGTTAAACTAAAGTGGGCGCTATTATGATTTTGTTAAACTAAAGTGGGCGCTATTATGATTTTGTTAAACTAAAGTGGGCGCTATTATGATTTTATTTAACTAAAGGGGCGCTATTATGATTTTATTAAACTAAAGTGGGCGCTATTATGATTTTATTAAACTAAAGGGGGCGCTATTATGATTTTATTAAACTAAAGTGGGCGTTATTATGATTTTATTAAACTAAAGTGGGCGTTATTATGATTATATTAAACTAAAGTGGGCGCTATTATGATTTTATTAAACTAAAGTGGGCGCTATTATGATTTTATTAAACTAAAGTGGGCGCTATTATGATTGTATTAAACTAAAGTGGGCGCTATTATGATTTTATTAAACTAAAGTGGGCGCTATTATGATTGTATTAAACTAAAGTGGGCACTATTATGATTTTATTAAACTAAAGTGGGCGCTATTATGATTTTATTAAACTAAAGTGGGCGCTATTATGATTGTATTAAACTAAAGTGGGCGCTATTATGATTTTATTAAACTAAAGTGGGCGCTATTATGATTGTATTAAACTAAAGTGGGCGCTATTATGATTTTATTAAACTAAAGTGGGCGCTATTATGATTTTATTAAACTAAAGTGGGCACTTATGATTTTATTAAACTAAAGTGGGCGCTATTATGATTTTATTAAACTAAAGTGGGCGCTATTATGATTTTATTAAACTAAAGTGGGCGCTATTATGATTGTATTAAACTAAAGTGGGCGCTATTATGATTTTATTAAACTAAAGTGGGCGCTATTATGATTTTATTAAACTAAAGTGGGCACTTATGATTTTATTAAACTAAAGTGGGCGCTATTATGATTTTATTAAACTAAAGTGGGCGCTATTATGATTTTATTAAACTAAAGTGGGTGCTATTATGATTTTATTAAACTAAAGGGGGCGCTATTATGATTTTATTAAACTAAAGGGGGCGCTATTATGCTTTTATTAAACTAAAGGGGGCGCTATTATGATTTTATTAAACTAAAGTGGGCTCTATTATGATTTTATTAAACTAAAGGGGGCGCTATTATGATTTTATTAAACTAAAGTGGGCGCTATTATGATTTTATTAAACTAAAGGGGGCGCTATTATGATTTTATTAAACTACAGTGGGTGTTATAATGTTTTACTATGCAATCCATTTTTGACAATAGAAACAAGAAAAAGAGTTCTTAAATGTTACGTAGAGCCTGTCTTAACATATAGATGCAAATCATGGACAATAGGACAACAGACAAGAAAATCACTGGAGTCTGTAGAAATCTGGTTTTGCAGAAGAATGTTGAGAGTACCATGGACAGCTAAGAAGAGTAATGAAGATGTTCTGAAAGAGGTCAAAGCAAAAAGAGAGCTAATTTCCAATATTAGGAAGTAACAATAATAATTTTTTGGCCATGTAATGAGAAGAGAACAACTGGAATATATTGTAACAACTGGAAAAATTGAGTGACGAAGAGATAGAGGGAAGCAAAGATAACAAATAACAGACAGTTTAAGAGAATGGCTTGGCAGAAGGTCAACAACAGAAATGATAAGTAGCTGCCGAGATCGAAAGTTGTGGAGAGACATGATCACCTACGCTTGCAGGCTCGGTACTTGATGATGATGCTATTGATTTCATTAAAAAGAACGGATACTATTGCTGTTTCGATAACTCAAAGTGATAGTTATTAGGATTTTTGTGTTGATGTGCTTTTAATTGATTACACTGGATTTGTGTATATGAAAGAAAGATGGTTATTGGTGTGTTTGTTTGCATGAAAATAGAGAACTGAATTGTTACTACTATAAAAGTTGGCATTGATGTGATGTCATACCAAGGTCGTGATGCAGCTTTGTTGCAATGTTGCTAGGTTCACTGAGGCAGCCCATCAATTTGTATTTTATTGTTGCTAGATTCTTGCTAGGTTCACTAAGGCAGCTCATTAGTCTGTATTTCAATGTTGCTAGATTCATTGAGACAGTTCATCTGTCTGTACTTCAATGTTGCTTAATTCATTGAGGCAGCCCTTCAGTCTGTATTTCATACCATCCATTCAAGCTGCACAGTGTAAACTAATATTGAAGTTTGATTGTAGAACACATTCTAAGGTTGAAGCGATCTTGTATTAGTGATGTTTGATTGTAGAACACATTCTAAGGTTGAAGCGATCATGTATTAGTGATGTTTGATTGTAGAACACATTCTAAGGTTGAAGCGATCTTGTATTAGTGATGTTTGATTGTAGAACACATTCTAAGGTTGAAGCGATCATGTATTAGTGAAGTTTGATTGTAGAACACATTCTAAGGTTGAAGCGATCATGTATTAGTGATGTTTGATTGTAGAACACATTCTAAGGTTGAAGCGATCATGTATTAGTGATGTTTGATTGTAGAACACATTCTAAGGTTGAAGCGATAATGTATTAGTGATGTTTGATTGTAGAACACATTCTAAGGTTGAAGCGATAATGTATTAGTGATGTTTGATTGTAGAACACATTCTAAGGTTGAAGCGATCATGTATTAGTGATGTTTGATTGTAGAACACATTCTAAGGTTGAAGCGATCATGTATTAGTGATGTTTGATTGTAGAACACATTCTAAGGTTGAAGCGATAATGTATTAGTGATGTTTGATTGTAGAACACATTCTAAGGTTGAAGCGATAATGTATTAGTGATGTTTGATTGTAGAACACATTCTAAGGTTGAAGCGATCATGTATAAGTGATGTTTGATTGTAGAACAGATTCTAAGGTTGAAGAGATCATGTATTAGTGATGTTTGATTGTAGAACACATTCTAAGGTTGAAGCGATAATGTATTAGTGATGTTTGATTGTAGAACACATTCTAAGGTTGAAGAGATCATGTATCAGACAGAAGAAGTACATCAAGGTCAACCACTATGAACTCAAAAGGTGTACAAGAAGGGGTGTGAATAGGGTGGTTTCAGAAGTGCAGTTATTGAACCAAGTGACCGTGGAGATGGCAATATCAATCTAAATAACAGTGGAAGAGAAGTTGTTAATCTAAATAGCAGTTGAAGTGACGCAATGTATGTAAATATTAGTAGAAGTGACGCAATTTATCTAAATATCTGTAGAAGTGACGCAAATTGTCTAAATATTAGTAGAAGTTACGCAAATTATCTAAATAACAGTAGAAGTGAAGTTATTAATATAAAAAAAAACAATAAAAGTGACGCAATTTATATAAATAACATTTGAAGTGTCGAAATTTGTCTAAATATTAATAGAAATTACGCAACTTATCTAAATAACAGTTCAAGTGTTACTAATCAAAATAACAATAAAAGTCGCGCACTTTGTCTAAACAGTACAAGTGAAACACTTTAACTAAATAACTGTAGAAGTAACACAATATATCTAAATAATAGTTTAAGTGAGGCAATGCATCTAATTATTAGTTAATTATCTAAATAACAGTAGAATGTGGCGCACTTTATCTAAGTAACAGTAGAATGTTGCGCACTTTATCTAAATAACAGTAGAAGTGACGCACTTTATCTAAATAACAGTAGAATGTTGCGCACTTTATCTAAATAACAGTAAAAGTGACGCACTTTATCTAAGTAACAGTAGAATGTGGCGCACTTTATCTAAATAACAGTAGAAGTGACGCACTTTATCTAAATAACAGTAGAATGTTGCGCACTTTATCTAAATAACAGTAAAAGTGACGCACTTTATCTAAGTAACAGTAGAATGTGGCGCACTTTATCTAAATAACAGTAGAAGTGATGCAATATATCTAAATAACAGTTTAAGTGAGGCAATTTATCTAAATAACAGTTAACGCTACGCAATTTATCAAAATAACTGTAGAAGGGAAGTTACTAATATATATATAACAGTAGAAATGTTGTTTTAATATAAATAACAGTTGAATTGACGCAATGCATCTAAATTATAGTGAAATAAATGTTACTAATCGAAATAACAGTAGAAGTGGGGTTATTCTATCTCTTGGCTTGCAGGGGACGTTATTAATCGAAAAAAAGCCAGCGATGTACTGAGTAATTGTGCAAATGACGTTATTACTCTGAAATCAGAAGAATTGTCGTTAATGTAGCATGTGGCTGTGGAAGTGACGTTGATAATCTAAATAGTTATACAAAATTATTGTACCGAGTATCTCTGAAGGTGACGTTATTAATATAAATAACCGTAGAAGAGGCGTTATTTTACCGAGTGTCTGTGCGGTTTGACGCTATTAATGTAGATAACTGCAAAAGTGGCGTTATTGTACCGAGCAATCATGGAGGTGACGTTATAAATCTAAATAACCCTAAAAATAACGTTATTGAACTGATTGACTGTGGAGGTAACGTTATAAATCTAAATAACACTGAAAGTAACGTTATTCAATTGAATTATCGCGGAGGTGACATTATAAATCATAATAACCCTAAAAATAGCGTTATTCAACTGAGGGATCATGAGAATTTAAGTATGGAAACTAGACCCAAAATGCTGGGGAACCTCTGCTATAAATAGATGCATTTTCAATTGAAAAAATTGTAGTTGCAGATTCAGCGAAGACGATAGCGCTGGATAGGACACACACTGCGGAAGCCAACTGAGAGTTTCACAAAAGACCCTTTTTTGAAATACCCAGCGAAAAAAGACAAAGAGGAAGACTAAGGAATTTTTGGAGAAGACAGATGGAAGCAGAGATGAAGATGATGGGGAAAACATGGAATAATCTTAAAAGAATGGCAAGAAACAGAACGGCTTGGAAAGTATTTGTTGAAGCCTTGGCTCCGCAGGGAGCTGAAAGGTAGAAGAAGAATTGAGTGACCGTGAACATTTATTCATGGAAGCTAGAGTTGACCCAAAAATGCTTGGGAACCCTTGCTATAAATAGATGCATTTTCCCAATACACTTAGCTGCAGTAATGTAAGGGGAGAAGAGAATGGAGCAATTCTTTGTGTTAATGCAGACAGAGTAGCATCAGACAGATTAAATATAGGGGGCTGCGCATGGCTGTCTGTCTGCATGTCTGTTAGAATGTGTCTGTGTGTCCTGTCTGATTGCCCTTGAAGATAATGTATATATCTTCAAAATTGATTATTGTTATATAATTATCTCTATTAAACTGATTGGCTTGTTGTTCATTCCATTTTGTGCCTTACAGCGTCGAAGGAAAGTGGGACGCTTTTAACAGAAAATTGTGAGGATTGCGTCACACAAATTATTTGTGTGACATCATATTTTGTTGATCCATCATTAGGGAGATCGATCAGTCTGATAGTTTATGCTTGTTGTTAAGTTTATTTCGAGAACATGAAAAACGTCTTCTGCAACAAATCTCTGGGAATTCATCGGTGCTATATAGAGCCAATTCTAACCTACGGAAGCGAATCATGGACAGTAAACTAACAAATGAAAAGACGATTAGAGGCCACAAAGATGGGATTTCTCAAAAGAATGTTGAAAGTTTCCTGGACAGCTAAAACGATCAACGATGAAATCCTCCAAGAGGCCAACACAAAAAGCGACCTCCTATTACTATATTAACGCAAATTACAGTAGTTCCCTCTGTTCTCTATCACGCAATTTACTGTAGTTACCTCTGTTTTCTATCACGCAATTTACTTTAGTTCCCTCTTTTTTCTATCACGCAATTTACTGTAGTTACCTCTGTTTTCTATCACGCAATTTACTGCAGTAGTTCCTCTTTTTTCGATCACGCAATTTACTGTAGTTCCCTCTGTTTTCTATCACGCAATATACTGTAGTTACCTCTGTTTTCTATCACGCAATTTACTGCAGTTCCCTCTGTTTTCTATCACGCAATTTACTGCAGTTCCCTCTGTTTTCTATCACGAAATTTACAGTAGTGACCTCTGTTTTCTATCACGCAATTTATTGTAGTTCCCTCTGTTTTCTATCACGCAATTTACTGTATCTACGGAGACAAATAATAAACAATGAATTACCCTCTTTACAGAGGGAAACTTCCCAGGCAATAATTCGGGAATCATAGGAGGAAGAGGCGCGTTTAAAGCACTCGTCAAAAAATGACAATAAATACATGTGTGTCTGTCTCCATTTTATCTTTTTCTGGTTATTGTTACGACTTCTCCCTTCTGTTTTTCTAATTTCATTTCATTATCTACATACTTCATCCATTTAATTCAGTTACTCTGTAAGATCCTTCTTCAATAACATCTTGTAGATATTCCAAGGTAGGTTTATTTTCTTTTTGTTTTAATCAAATCCTTAACTTAATGACAAACTCAGCAGCTAGGTAAGGGAGAAACACTTTATGCTCAGAGAAAGTACAGAACATGGAGATAGACAACAAATATACAGCAGCAATCATCAATATATGCGAAATATAGAATAAATTAGTAGAATTTATAGACGAAATGACAAAGTGGAAATGCAAAATACTAGGATTATCGGACACCAGAGTAAAAGGACAACAGGTAAAGAAAGCACTCATGAACTACACGATAATATTCACATGAGTTGACCATACAGAAAGAGAAAAACACGGAGATGGCTTTATCATTGACCTTGAAGATGTAAAAGAATGTTCTAAAAATAAAATACTATTCAAAATGAATCATCACAACCAGACAACTACAAAGCGAGCGAAAAACAACTCACATACACATCTTTGCACCATGCAACAATGTGAACAGAAAAAAAACATTGAAGAATTCTATGAGAAAAATAAATGAAATTGTCAAGAAGATGATAAAAGCGACGACATGTTAATGATGAGGGATTATAAAGGAAGGCTTTGGAAACGCAACAGCGAGAACAGAGATATACTGGGACCCTTTCGAGATAATACACCTGAACAAAATATAAATGGAAGCAGACTGCAGGAATCATGTGACCAAACTTATATGGTTATCACAAAAACATATTTCAAACACAGAAAGTCACACATATACACAAGATACAAGGAATGACGCGACCTGTAGAAGCGAGATAAATTTTATACTAACAAGAGAGCACAGCAAGAAAGAGTAATCGACAGCAGAGCTGTCACTAAAATTACAGTCGACACTGACTCATGCAATGGTTATGATCACACACCGACAGCCAGAAGGAAAGAGAAGATACACACACAGCAACAAAAAGAAGCGAATGAACATACAATAAAAATAAATCTAATAGAAGATCAAGAATCAAGAAAACTCTTGAAGAAAAACCAACACAGGAAACTCCCTTACGGAGTAAGCACAGCAGAAGAAGAGTGGAAGCAGCTTAACTCTTTACGTACGTTTCGCCGAAACATGCGCCATGCCGATTTCGGTCATGTACGTTTAGACGCACAGCGCGTCACTCTCAATTTGGTTAGTGTAAACTATCGTTCAACCATATTATTTGTGTATGTCCTGTATCATCTTGGTATTGGTGAAATCTGATTCCTTGTTTAATTAACTAAAAATTAATATATAATATGTTAGGTGTTCGATAAATATAAACATGTAGATGAATATTTAAAAAAACATGTACAATTCTGTCTCTGAAACCTTTACCACTACATTGATACAAGCCTTCCGTAATGAAAAAGTTACGAAAACAATAACCAACATAGCAACAACATTATGTGGAACAAAACTAAAGACATATGAAGGGGGAAAAAATCACCCAATGTAGGAACGACGCAGTCCGAGAAGAATTTAAAGAAAAGAAGAAATTGTTTAATAATTGGATGGAGAATATGAACAAAGAAGAAGATGAAAAACATGTCTTAAAGGTTAAACATTGTGTTCAAAGAAGCTAAGCAAAAACGCATGGACAGAATTCAGACAAAAGTTGAGCAGGGACTTCAAGACAGCCACAAGAAACTTCTACAAAGCTGTAAAAGCAAAAAGAGAGTGAGAAAAGAAAACACGATCCACCTGAACTCATAAATGACAAAGACGGATAGCCAATACCAAATAACCAACATGTGTAACAGAGACCGAAAGAATATCTCGAAGACCTATTGAACATGGCACTAATTATCAACAACACAACAAAAACCACGCAAGAATGCACAAACACTGAACTCAATATCATGAAAAAGGAAATCAAAGAAGTAATCAAATATGCACACAAAAAAGCACCGAGTATAGAAAACATACCAATAGAAATAATAGCAGCAGAAAAAAAACAGAAATTGCATGTATGCACAAAATATTCAGTGCATCATAGAACCAACAGAAAGCCCCTGAACACTGGCAACAGGCAATCGTGGTACAAAATGAAAAAGGACGGATAACCAGAGAAATTGCAATCGTTATAGAGGCACCTCCCTTCTCAGCAATATGGGACAGGTGTATACCGAGATTATGGAAAAAAAAGGCTCTGAACAATAATAGAACTACAGTTAGGCGATTCTCTTGGTGTTAGGGAAATAAATAGAGGAAGTACAGAGGCACTATTCACCCAGCTAGCAGAATAGATGACAGAACACAATGACAATTTGTGCATGTCTTTTAACAAAACAGCATGAACCGAGACAACACATATGGGAGGATACTAACAACATACGAAGTAAGCCAACATATAACCAACCTAATTAAACGCCTCTTCATCAACAGCAGCTGCACAGCCAGAACATCAGCGGGCTCCACCGACCACTTCGAAAACAGATCATGAGTAAGTCAGGAATGCGTACTTTTCCAAATTGTTTATTACCTACATGGACTACATACGTAGGTAGCCAAGCAATCGGAGATAAAGGAGATTAATGAGCTCTATTTACAGAATCAGGCACTAACAAACGGAAACCTACAAGAACATTTAAACAGGTTTCACATAATAGACATTATGTACAACGTGAAAATCAGCATCAACAAAACAGAATATCGCTTGGAAGGCGAAACAGAAGATGAACTTAACAATGAATTACGGACAGCTAAAAGAAGTGGAGAATATTTAAAGATCTAGGAAGTCTAGTGACAAACGACAAATCACAATCAGCAGAAGTACACTCACGATGCAACAAAGCTTGTAAAATAATTGGACGGCTATCATCATTACTGTCCAACATAGAAATGATTTTAGAGGTAAAACGGGCTCTCTATAACACAATCTCCGTCCCAACGTTGAACTACCATTGACAGACCTGGACCCTAGATGCAAGTAAAATAATCACAGCGGAGATAAAATGCACTAGACGAATAACATGAAACAACCTAAAAGATAGATCAAAAATGAAAGAATGGGAAAACATGCAAGGAAACATTTCCGCCATAATGAAATAACAGGTACAATTGTTCGGTCACGTGATAACGCAGAAAGGTGAACATACAAAACAATAAGCCTTCAATAAACGTTGCAAGACCAGACCCAAGGGCCGACCACTAAAAAGATGGATTGACGGAATATTAGAAACACTAGGAAACATAACAGCAGGAGAGGCCAACAAAAGAGCAAAAGATGGATTGATGGAATATTAGAAACACTAGGAAACATAACAGCAGGAGAGGCCAACAAAAGAGCAAAAGATGGATTGACGGAGTATTAGAAACACTAGAAAACATAACAGCAGCAGAGGCCAACAAAAGAGCAAAAGATGGATTGATGGAATATTAGAAACACTAGGAAAAATAACAGCAGGAGAGGCCAACAGAAGAGCAAAAGACCGCAAATTATATCTCCCCTCGACGCTGAAAGGCATATGACGAAGGAAAGAAGAAGAGAAATATATATATTCTTGCAGAACGTGTACATTCCGATTGAGATCTCTGCTTATATACGCTTTGTATACCGCGTATGTGCAGAATAATGGTAGTAATAAGGTCAGTACTTGCAGCGCTGTTGATTTGATCATGAAATTTTAATTGGTTAACTATAGCCCTCTATTACAATTGTATGTTTTTGTATGTGCATTTCTAGACCAATTATCCATCAGTACAGTTATCTGCGTAGCATGATGTTACGACCAAATATATATAAATTATGCACATAAATCATTTTACCTATTCGATGTTTCTTACATATCTCTATAAATCCTAGAATCACTCTGTTTCTAACTTATCACTATAAATCATAATAGAATCCCTCTGTTTCTTACCTCTTTCTTAAAATTCTAGTATCACCCTCTGTTACTTACTTATCTCTATAAATCTTAGAATAACTCGATGTTTGTTACGTATCTCTATAAATACTAGTACCCGATCAATGTTATTCACCTATCTCCATAAATCCTAATATCACTCGATGTTTCTTACCTTTCTCTATAAATCACAACTCATATGACTTGTCTTTATATGTCTATCAAACCTTTTGCACTGGTGGCTTCAGTACCTCCTTATATATATATTAGTAGCATTTACAGTCGCTCTTTACTTGTCTCCATCAATCCCAGCGCACTTGTTATTATCATTTACATTGTTATGTAAACTTATAGGATTATCGACTGTTCCTTACATTTTGTTTTCAATTAACAACTGAGGAAAACTAAGTATTATTATCTATAGCTGTATCAGTTTCCCTCTCCTTACTGACCTGCTCTCTCTCTCCCTCTCTCTCTCTCTCTTACAATATTAAACTAAGGACCTCTAACCACTCCTTGCCCTTTATTTTGCCTCTTCTCAACTATTTTGACCATCATATGTTTGCTTCAAAATCCCTAAAATACCTTGGATAATGAACAATAGCAATGAAGACATTACAAGATGTAAACATTAAAAAGAACTGGCGAATGAACACCATTCTACAGAGGAAATTGAAATATTTTGGCCGCGTCAAAAGACACAGCATGATGGAAAGAACAATAATGGAAGGCATGGTTCGTGGACGACGAATCAAGGGTGTATCAAGAAGAAGGTGATTTCAAGACATCAAGGCGATCTTGAACATGGCAGCAGAAGAAGTGGGAGATCTGACCAGAGACAGAGATTCTTTCAGACGGGCTGTGGTGAATGCGACGTTCTGTGGGAGATCTGCCAGAGACAGAGATTCTTTCAGACGCGGTGTTGTGAATGCGACGTTCGGTGGGAGATCTGCCTAGATAGAGAGATTATTTCAGACGTGGTGTTGTGAATGCGACGTTCGGTGGGAGATCTGGCTAGAGACAGAGATTATTTCAGACGTGGTGTTGTGAATGCGACGTTCGGTGGGAGATCTGCCTAGATACAGAGATTATTTCAGACGTGGTGTTGTGAATGCGACGTTCGGTGGGAGATCTGCCTAGATACAGAGATTATTTCAGACGTGGTGTTGTGAATGCGACGTTCGGTGGGAGATCTGCCTAGATACAGAGATTATTTCAGACGGGCTGTGGTGAATGCGACGTTCTGTTGGGAGATCTGCCTAGAGACAGATTCTTTCAGACTGGCTGTGGTGAATGCGACGTTCTTTGGGAGATCTGGCTAGATACAGAGATTCTTTCAGACGGGCTGTGGTGAATGCGACGTTCTGTTGGAGATCTGGCTAGAGACAGAGACTCTTTCAGACGTGGTGTTGTGAATGCAACGTTCTGCAAAGGACATGCGAATTGACAATGATCTTTGCTGTTATCTACTTCAACTCGTTCTGGTCATTCTATTTTTGCTTCTAACAATTCCAACTAATTATGATCACACTATGCTTAGTTTTGCCAATTGCAACTATTTCTGACCCTACTATTTTTGCTACTATCAATCCTAAGCAACTTCTGACCATCTTATTCTTTCTTCTATCAATCCTAAGGAAATTCTGACCATCTTATTCTTACTTCTATCAATCCTAAGAAAATTCAAACCATTGCAGCCTTACTTCTATCAATCCTAAGAAATTCAAACCATTGCAGCCTTACTTCTATCAATCCTAAGAAAATTCAAACCATTGCAGCCTTACTTCTATCAATCCTTAGCAACTTCTGCTCGCCGTCCCCCTCTTACTTTTATATCCCTCCCAAGCACATTCTTACTGCCACTTAGCTGTTTCTTCCAATTCCAAACAAATTCTAACCTTCCTTTTTGCCACTATCAATTCCCAACATCGGTGGCCACTGAAGGAATCATTTCCGATAGCCGGAACAATAACCTTGCGGTGACTGATACTTGCCATCTCGGGCTGGAAATATATCAGGCCCTTAACACCAGAAATAGATCTAGGCTCTAGACAATTGAATTATTTATGGGAAATTGGCAGAAGGGCAGGGGAAAGGTAGGATAGAGTCAGTTAGAGAATGCGACATATGGAGATTGAGATGGCCAGAGAACGAGAGAGAGATCAAGTGAGAAGAATAAATGTAGACAGCCTTGTAAGAGATATCTATAGCAATGAGCATGAATATAAATGCAACAGACCACTTAAGTAAACGCTGAATTCAACACTACCGTACTAATGAAAAAGTGAAATAAATGAAAACTGTTATATTCAGTGACCCACACTTTCATACTTTATCTGATTTCCTCGCGTATCGACAGCAAACAAATTAACCTGTTGACAAGTAAACCATCAAACAGCAGGGATGATGTATGTGTGCAGCAGTGTTTCAATAAGAAATGTAAGCGAGAAAAGCTGGGGTATTAATTGTATTGAGTTCAAAACACTTCAGATCGTATACAGTGATGTGTTTTGCTAATTTTTTTGTTAGTGTGGAAACTGACACGCTAATGTGTTAGCACATTATTGAAGATAGAACAGAATATACAAATCGTTAAAAATTATAGCCGGGCAAAAAGGCTTATAACGCGTAAGTCAGATATATGTATATATATATATATATATATATATATATATATACATATATATACATATATACATGTATACAAAAAGGAGAATGTTGCAGTATTCTTCAATTTGTTATTCTCTTCTTCAATTTGTTATTCTCTTCTTCAATTTGTTATTCTCTTCTTCAGTTTGTTATTCTCTTCTTTCAGTTTGTTATTCTCTTCTTCAGTCTGTTATTCTCTTCTTCAATTTGTTATTCTCTTCTTCAGTTTGTTATTCTCTTCTTCAATTTATTATCTTCTTCAGTTTGTTATTCTCTTCTTCAATTTGTTATTCTCTTCTTCAGTTTGTTATTCTCTTCTTCAATTTATTATTCTCTTCTTCAATTTGTTATTCTCTTCTTCAGTTGTTATTCACTTCTTTAATTTGTTATTCTCTTCTTCAATTTATTATTCTCTTCTTCAGTTTGTTATTCTCTTCTTCAATTGTTATTCTCTTCTTTAATTTGTTATTTTCTTCTTCAATTTGTTATTCTCTTCTTCAGTTGTTTGTTATTCTCTTCTTTAATTTGTTATTCTCTTCTTCAGTTTGTTATTCTCTTCTTCAGTTTGTTATTCTCTTCTTCAATTTGTTATTTTCTTCTTCAATTTGTTATTCTCTTCTTCAATTTGTTATTCTCTTCTTCAGTTTGTTATTCTCTTCTTCAGTTTGCTATTCTCTTCTTCAATTTGTTATTCTCTTCTTCAATTTGTTATTCTCTTCTTCAATTTGTTATTCTATTCTTCAGTTTGCTATTCTATTCTTCAGTTTGTTATTCTCTTCTTCAATTTGTTATTCTCTTCTTCAGTTTGTTATTCTCTTCTTTAATTTGTTATTCTCGACTTCAATTTGTTATTCTCTTCTTCAATTTTTATTCTCTTCTTCATTTTGTTATTCTCTTCTTCAGTTCGTCAAATGTTTTTTTTCAGCGTCGAGGCATGAGATGGTTTACTGTTATCAGTTCATTAGTGGGTTCGTTATACGCTCTTTAGCGTGTTTGTTATCAGATCTTCAGTTGTATTTTTATTAGCTCATTAGTTGATTTGTTATCAGCCTTTTAGTTGATTTATTATCTGCTCTTTAAATGACTTGCTCAAGAGAAAATCCTGATGAAAAGTTACAAACAAATGGCAATGCATTTAAAAAAAGCATTAAAGAAACTTGCAACATCTAATCAAAAAAGGAAAATAACAAAAGACAAAAATAGTTAACATACGCCTTCTTTGAAAAATTAAGGAAAGAAGACCAGCGAAGAACAACCCCAAACAATAAAATAAATAATGAAATAAGTCAAATGTGCTAAAAGGGAACAGAAGACTTACTCTGCCAAAGATGTCTAGAACTCGAAACTGGAAAAAAAAATTTAAGAGGGATGCACACAGAAATAAAGAGAATGATTGGTAAAAAAAAATAAAATAGCCACAGAAAGCGAATATATTGCAAACAAAAAAGGGAAAAGGAAAACAGACAGCAAAAATATAATCAAGAGATGACACGAACATATAACATAATTATTTAGTGACGAAAGGGAAAAGATACCAATGATAAAATGTACGTCAGGATATACAATCTTTAAATTGGAAGCGGGAAAAGTCGTGCAAACAGTGACAAAGAAGAAATCTGTAGGAACTAACACCATACAGGTAGAGATGAAAAGGCACGGGATGATTTCAGCATTGTAGTGATCACATACATACGTAACGACATATACCATACAGGATATTTACCAAATGAACTAAAAACATCAACTTTTATTCATCAACAACAATTTGGATTTAGGAAAAACATGGGACAAAAAAAGCCATATTCTGCATGAGCACATTATTCGAAAAGTGCACAGAAGTAACACCAACCAATATATGCCTGCTTCATAGACTACACCAAAGCTTTTGATAGAGTACACCACAAACAACTTATAGACTGTCTAGAATATATATACATCTGGATGACACAGACATACGATTAATATGTAATTTATACTGGGAGAAAACAGCAATAATAAAATACAACAAAGAGAACTCTACATCCATTGAAATAAAAGATAAGTAAGACAAGGATGCATCCTATCACCAAGCTTGATCAATCTATTCACTGAGCAAATCTTTAAAAATATCACAGAGATACCAGTCCCCTGAACATTAATAGAAACATAATCAATATCCTAAGATATGATTATGTTACTGTACTACTAGCAGAAAATCCTAAAGATCTACAATTACTAATGAAAAAAAACATGGCAAACCCCAAAAATGTATTAGATATGAATATCAAAAAGACTAAAACTGTGATCATAAACAAAAATATTACTCAAAACCCCCAAGGGGATGTCAAAGTTGAAGGAATACATCTGGAGACAGTTCAGAGATACAACTACCTTGGACATACTATAGTCAATGATGAAAAATTTAAAACTGAAAAAAAAAAGGTTGGAATGAAAAAAGTATATTTTAATGCCATGAAAAATATACAACAACACAAATAACACCAGGGTTAAAACCTAAGAATAGCAATATGTTATATCTTCTCAGCATTCCTGTATGGTGCAGAAACATGGACACTAGACTAGAAAACAAAAGAAAAGTGAAGCCTTTGAAATGTGGATATATATAGAACAATAAGAAGAATTGATTGGAAAAAAAAAAATAAAACAAACGATAAAGTCTTAAAACAATTTAAAATGAAAAGTGAACTACTAAGCTCAATTAAAACAAAATAAATGACATTTCTAGAGCATGTCAAAAGACACAGCATCCTACTAAAGGTAATCTTGGAAGAGAAAATTCAAGGTAAAAGAGGCAGAGGCAGACCAAGACTAACATGGACGATTAACATCAAACGATGGACAAGTCAGCCTATAACAAACTGCACCATCAAAGCGCTCAATGACGCTCCATGGCTCAACATTCGATGCGGCCATGGCATTCAGTGAATGAAGTAGACTTATTATTTCTTTCGCTGTATTCTCCTGCTACCACTTTCTGATCGTAACGAGTATTTTGTTTATCTAATTTTTTTTTAACCCTCAACGCCTCCTCGGAAATGTGTGCTGGTCTACAGCTGTAGCAATAGGAACGTGAAGCCATTATATTTGAAGATTTGGGTTAACTGCTGGGATATCAAATTCTACAAATTATTATTTTATTGAAATGTTTGCTATATTATAATTTGTGTCTCGTCCAATTTTATATTGCTGCATAAATCCGCTTGCTTTAACCATTAATACAATTAATCTTCAACACAATTTATTGCATTTATTTTTTTCTCAATGCTATAATTCCTCTAATTTGAAAACTCCTATAACCTTGTAATTTCTCTTATCTTAAAAAGAAATGAAAAAAACTTAAAATATAACGAGCACGTTCCTTTGACCAAAGTAAGAAAATTATCTGTAAAATACTTTATACTATTTTTTAAAGTACATAATTATATTCTGTTGCCTTTGTAATGGGACGGAAATACATTGTGACAACGGGAAAAAACTGAATGTACATTGAGAGACAGAGGGAAAATATAGCAGACAGCTGAAGTTGACAGTAGAGTAACCCATCAACAACAAGAAGACTAAACAAATGTTGAGATATAAGGATGTAGAGAGACTGAGAGAGACATAAGATCACTTCATCCAGCAGACTACTTGAACATTTTAAATTTCTTTATTCATATAATGTCTCTCGCGATAGCTCAGTGGTTAGTGAACTGGACTACAAAGGACAAGAGATAGGGTTCGATCCCAACCGACGGCTTCCGGATTCACCCAGCCTTAAATGGGTACCTGATTTTTTCTGGGAAAGTAAAACGACACGGGCGTAATACCGACCACATTACCCCAAAAATCATGTGCTGAAGGTCTATAAAAATGATGGTCACTAACACCATATTCCCTATACACCACTTGGCGTGATGGGGGCTCTTTACTTTCTTTTACTTTTACTCTCTAAGGGCCTTGCGAACATGGGCGTCATCTTCTTTGAAGTCTAAAATAATTTACCTATTGTTACAATATCTCTTATTTTCCCCGCTAGCGAACTAGCGACTTTCACGCTTATAAGCGTTTTGAATGTGTAAATGTAAACAATCTTTGGGAGATGAGATATTAATTCGGATGATTACGCTGGCACGGGTAGTTGAGCAATTATGGATTTTAATTCGTTTGCAGTGATACCAGGGCCTTCCATAACCAAATAACCAAATGTAAATAATTCCACTATATCTGTTTCAAGACGTTTGTCGCAAAATCTGACCCATAATGTGGGTCCCCTGCCCAGCGCTTTTGATGCCAGCTATAGTTACACTTCTCTCATAAATAAATCATGTCAATTTCTATTGTGTATGCGCCTTGAGGAGAACATTGTTCATTGCTGGTTGAGAGAAATAAGTGATTGAAGAGTAAACATTGGCCTACGCAATGTTGGCCATGTGCTGAGACGGGACAACAAGAGAAGCTCAAAGAAATGCCGTAGAATGGAAACGGAAAGGCTAAAAGTAAAAGAGGACGACATAGAGATACACTTAAAAAAAAACACTGAGGGGAGAAGTAAACAACAACAGACATCAGTTCCGTAGAATGGAAATGGAAAGGCTAAAAGTAAAAGAGGACGACATAGAGATACACTTAAAAAAAAAACACTGAGGGGAGAAGCAACAACAACAGGCATCAGTTTCCTTATCGAGATAGAGAGACTCGTCCAGAACAGGGACTTATGGATATTACAATTCGGGTCCTGTGCAAGGTCTGATACTAGGTGGCAAGGATCGTCAGGTATAGAGTGTCCAACATGTCTGCCGTGTTCGGGTCGAAAAGACAAAATATAGGTCAATTACTTTTCTGAGAAACCCATATTCTATATTTATAAGTGCCTGGAACTTTTATAAATAATGTAGGTCAAATGTTCTTATGCGCTTATATTATGTTCTCTGGAGCATAGTGTAATAAAGACAAAATGAAAACGAATATTATAGTTCTATGAAATAAGAACAAACGTTTCGGTTACCAAGTCTTCATCAGTAACCAGGGGGCCTTGGTCGCACTATTTGGGAAAACCATCCGTCTAGGCTACCGACGTTCGGACAACCCGTTTTCACTTCCCGCTGGAAGCAGTGTCAATTGTACTAGTCGTTTTAAAAAATACCCCCGCGGTCACTCCAGCCACTGGAAGAAATAGGTACCAGGCAGTACTCTGGGAAAGTGAGGAATGCCGCCTGGCATCGTGAGTTTCGATGCTTGAAGCGACACTATCCAGAAGTCTCCTAACACTTCTGGATAGGCGGTCGAGCACATATGGGTGAAAACTCGCGTGCTATGACGCCGATTCAAGTCTTGTACTTGACCTTTACCTTGACATCAGTAACAAAGCAAGGACGCATAAGGTCAGCTTCAGGGACACATTCTATGGATGATAGGGAGGATCGGAAGACGGTACCGGAGACATGTATTTCTTCGTCAAGGCATATAATCTATATTTCACATAAAACATAAATCTATTTATATAGATCTGTGTTGTAGGAGACATTCTGATTACCAGAACTGGACCCAGTTGTGCAAGTGTTTCGGCCTTTTCGAATTTTCTCATAATTAAAACATGTCACTACACAGTTACATACAAATATACGAATACTGCAGATCATATTGACGAGATTAAAGATACAATAACAGTCGGGCATACAGACAATATTCGCAAACTCAGAAGCCTTTGTTCGAAGTAGTTCCTTATGCTGCCATGATTAAGAAACTGCATGCAATTAATTACATGCTTTATAATGCCAGCCAGAAATAGTCTAATAGCATAGAACATTATGAAATATAGCAAATATAGAAACACAATGATTTTTACATGAACTTTTAAGTAATTATATTGATCATACGTCAAAACTCAAAAGAGACGATGTTTTGATTCCAATTTATCTCTGATTTCACAAATAGATTGGAATGCTAAATCTATTATGGTTATTATTATTGATTCTGTTGCTCAGGAGTCCATAAAATTATGTCCCAATAGTATTATTATTATATCAAAAGACAATGTCTTCGGCATCGCATATGTAAAAATCAATACCACACTCAGGGTATTTGTAAAATTCTATTTTCATATTCTACTTTCTTTGTTGTACGTTATGTCTAGACTATCCTAGGTTACTATACGTTATATCTAGGGTATCCTAGGTTACTATACGTTATATCTAGGGTATCCTAGGTTGCTATACGTTATGTTTAGGGTATGCTAATTTGTTAAACTTTATGTCTAGCGTATCATAGGTTGTAATGATTAAAATGAAAATCAAACTAAAGAGAAACAAGCAAAAGTCTAATTCATCAACAAATCCACTAGATATAACAGCTTTAAATCAAATAGATATTAAAGATATCTATACAATACAAGTAAAGAACTCATACCAGAAGCTGCTAGAAGAATGAATTGAGCAATACAGAAGAGAAAATCCTGACGAAAAAGTAACAACCAAATGGCAATGCATAAATAAAAGCATACAAGAAACCTGCGACACCTTATCAAAAAGAGAAAAAAAAATGGATAACTAACACCATCTTAGAAACAATTTGAAGAAAGGAGACAAGCGAAGAACACTGCCCAATAAAATACAATAGATAATGAAATACGCAAAATGTGCAAAACGGCAAAAGTAGACTGGCTCAGCCAAAAATATATAGAAATAGAAACTATGGAAAGCAAACAAGACTTAAGAGGAATCCACGCAGAAATAAAGAGAATGACTAATAAAAAAAAAAGCCACAGAAGGTGGATGCATTGCAGACAAAAAAGGAAAAATGCTAACAGACAATAAAGATATTATAGATAGATGGCAGGAATATATAACAGAACTATTTCATGATCAAAGGGACAAGAAACAGTTATAAAATGTACATCAGGCTATAAAATCTTAAAATCTGAGGTGGAAAAACTATAAAAACAATGAAAAAGGGAAAAGCAGTAGGACCTGACAGCATACAGATAGAGATGGTACAGGCACTAGAAGATTTTGGCATTGAAGTGATTACAGACCAATGCAACGACATACACCACACAGGATACATACCAAATGAACTACAAACATCAACTTTCATTGCATTGCCTAAAAAGAATAGTGCAGTTGAATACAGTGACTTTAGAACAATAAGCCTAATGAGCCATGTTACTAAAATCTTGCTAAAAGTTATACAAGGAAGGATTCAGAATAAAATCAATACTGAATTAGATGAGCAGCAATTTGAATTTAGGAAAAATAGCGGGACAAAAGAAGCCATATTCTGCATGAGAACATTAATAGAAAAATACACAGAAGTAAACAAACCAATATATGCCTGCTTCATAGACTACACCAAAGCTTTTGATAGAGTACACCACAAACAACTTATAGAATGCCTAAAAGAGATACATCTAGATGACATGGACATACGACTAATATGTAATTTATACTGGGAGCGAACAGCAATAATAAAATATAACAAAGAGAACTCTACACCCATTGATATAAAAAGAGGAGTAAAACAAGAATACATCCTATCGCCAAGCTTGTTCAATGTATACACTGAACAAATCTTTAAAAACATCATAGAGATGCCAGGTCTACAAATTGATGGAAAGATAATCAATAACCTAAGATATTCTGACGATACTGTACTACCATCAGAAAATCCTAAAGATCTACAACAATTACTTAATGAAATAAACATGACAAGCAAAAAGTATGGACTAGATATGAAAATCAAAAAGACTAAAACTAAGATCATAAACAAAGAAAATACTCAAAACCCACAAGTGGATATCAAAATTGCAGGAATAGACCTGGAGACAGTTCAGAACTACAACTACCTTGGACATACTATAACCAGTGATGGAAAATGTGCAACTGAAATAAACAAAAGAATAGGAATGGCAAAAAGTAATTTTAAAATGTCATGAAAAATATACTAACATCAAAACAAATAAAACCAGGGCTAAAACTAAGAATAGCATAATGTTACATCTTCTCAATATTCCTATATGGTACAGAAACATGGACATTAGACAAGAAAACAGAACAGAGAATTGAAGCCTTTGAAATGTGGATATATATAAGAATAGGTAGAATTGGATGGAAGGAAAAGAAAACAAACGATGAAATCTTAAAACAACTAAAAATTAAAAGAGAACTACTAAGCACAATTCAAACAAGACAAATGCGATTTTTGGGCCATGTTAAAAGACACAACAACCTACTAAAAGTAATCCTGGAGGGGAAAATACAAGGTAAAAGAGGCAGAGACAGACCAAGACTAACATGGACGAGTAACATCAAAAGATGGACAAATCAGCCTATGACAACCTGCACCATCAAAGCAAGAGACAGCGCAGAATGGCGCTCCATGGTAGCCAACCTTCGTTGCGGAGACGACACTCGATGATGATGATCATAGGTTGTTATGCTTTATGTCTAAGGTATCCTAGGTTGTTATACTTTATATCTAGGATAACCTTGGTTGTTATACTTTATGTCTATGATATCCTAGGTTGTTATACTTCGTGTCTAGGCTATTTAAGTTGTTATACGCTATGCCTAGGCTATCCTAAGTTGTTATACTTCATCTATCGGATATTCTATATTGTTATACTCCATGTATAGGTTATCCTAGATTGTTATACCTCATGTCAAGGCAATCTTATAATCTTATACTTCATGTCTAGGCTATCATGTGTTGCTATACTTCACGTCTACGCTATCCTAGATTGCAATACTTCATGCCTAGGCTATCCAATGTTGCTATACTTCATGTCTACGCTATTCTATGTTGCTATACTTCATGTCTACGCTATTCTATGTTGCTATACTTCATGTCTACGCTATCCTAGATTGTTATACTTCATGTCTATTGTATCCTATGTTGCTATACTTTATGTCTAGGTTATTCTATGTTACTATACTTCATGTCTAGACTTTTCTGGTCTCAAGTTTTATCTTCCATTACATTCCCCGGTCAACAAACAATCTTCTTCAGACAAGTTTCTATCTGTTGTTTGTCTCTCAGTTTTTATTTGTCTGCCAGTCTGTCCTGCCCCCTCCCGACCTTTTATATTTATCTGTATGTCTGTTTAATTCTTTTGTAAGAATTTACACACAATTATTGTTTATGGGTTATCAACCATTGCTATTCTGCTATCAGTTCTCGTGTGGTTTTTACTGTTCCAGAGTTTTATATATTTTGTTTCTTAACTACACTTCTTCATAATACTCTAACTGTTTTGATCAGACACAGATCACAACTATAAAATAGCACAACGTTTGAACAAAGTCTTGACGTATTCAACAATCTCAGACTATATAAATCATGTTCAATCAAGTTTATTGAATCATTCTCTTGGCACGTGATGATTAATGGTAGTACTTGAATTATCAATGATGTTCCTAATCGAGATTAACCCTCTAGGCAAACGCCAGTCTTGGTGGAGCTAACTATCTTTGATATTCACAACTCTCTGGTTTTACTCTTCTATTATCTTTAATCTACGTACTATTGTCTCTGAAGCAAAAACTTCTTAATCTCACTTGAGCATACTTCATAACTAACTTATGTTAGTATTGACTGACTTACTTATCTATATTGGACTTACTCTCTATGATTCTAATTCTACTTGTACTGTTCTTGTTCTATCTACTTCTAAAATAACTGATCCTACGCAATTACTATTCTCTCTACTAACTGCTGTTGTCTTCCTGACTTACTAACTTCTCTGATCCTGCCTCTAACTGCTCTTATCTTCCTAACTTACTAACGTCTCTTATTATGCCACTAACTGCTCCACTATTCCTGACTTACTAACGTCTCTGATCCTGCCTCTAACTGCTCCACTCTTCCTGACTTATTAACGTCTCTGATCCTGCCTCTAACTGCTCCACTATTCCTGACTTACTAACGTCTCTGATCCTGCCTCTATCTGCTCCACTCTTCTTGACTTACTAACGTCTCTGATCCTGCCTCTAACTGCTCCAATATTCCTGGCTTACTAACGTCTCTGATCCTGCCTCTAACTGCTCCACTCTTCCTGACTTACTAACGTCTCTGATCCTGCCTCTAACTGCTCCACTATTCCTGACTTACTAACGTCTCTGATCCTGCCTCTAACTGCTCCACTCTTCCTGACTTACTAACGTCTCTGATCCTGCCTCTAACTGCTCCACTCTTCCTGACTTACTAACGTCTCTGATCCTGCCTCTAACTGCTCCACTATTCCTGACTTATTAACGTCTCTGATCCTGCCTCTAACTGCTCCACTCTTCTTAAGTTATCTACTTGTAGAAGACCACACCATTAACACATTTCTTTTAGCAGTTTCGGCTGAGGCCGAACTAAGCTCTTCTAGTTGACATTTCTGATTCGGATTCTCGTCTAAGTTCTTATCTGTCAAATCGTGTGCATGAAGCTAAATAGCTAGTCTCATTTACATAATTTATTGGCACAGGCTTCGCCCAATTATCTCGCACATAATAACGATACGCAAAGTTAAATTGTATATGAACTTTGTGTCAAAATTGCCAAAACAAGGTGGTCATCTTGACACCTACATTACCTTACTAACTTGTTCCAAAACAACTCTTACGAGTAACATTTCTTAAGTCAACTTGGCCTGCCCCGAGTTTATTTGTCAACCTAATTCCTGGACATGTTGACGGGTCAAGTCGTGTTACCATCCCCACACCTATTTCAATAACAGCTAGAAAATGTCTATTCCCTCCAATCAATTCCTTCACTAACTACTGACGACTGTTTTTCTTATGTTACTATTATAATATATTGAGAAATGGGTACCGACTAAGCTAAGTGACCTATGCTATATCTTTATCTCCTATTATGTAATGTAATACTGTTACATTACGGAGTCCAGGAAATATAGAGGAATATTGAAATCGCTTTCCGGTTATCCATAAACATGGTAATTATCTATGTCCTTCATAATTTGTTAATCCATACGTGTATATCTATCTATCTATCTATCTATCTATCTATCTATATATATATATATATATATATATATATATAAAAAAAGTAAATCACCTCCGTCAACCAAGTGGCGTATAGGGAAGATGGTGTTAGTGATCATACATTTTACAGACTTTCGGCACATGATTTTTGGAGTAATGTGGTCAGTATTACACCCGTGCCGCTTTACTTTCCCAGAAAAAAATTAGGTACCCATTTAAGGCTGGGTGAACCGGTAGCCGTCGGTTGGGATCGAACCAAACCTCGTGTACCTTGTAGTCCAGTATATATATATATATATATATATATATATATATATATATGTGTAAGAATGAAGATAATTGCCAAATTAAATTGTTCTTTATAATAAACCTTTATAATATGTATGTATATACATGTCTAGAACAGCTCGCGCTTAATACATTCCATTCCCATCGTTATAATAAACCTTTAGCAGCATACCCCAGGTCGCCACTCAAAAACACTAGTAGACTATGTGTATATGCACTCGCTAAAATACAAACATAAAAATGGCAAAAACCCACCAGAAACACAGAAAGAAATAAGCATTCGTGTCTGCTGGTTAGAGCATGTGTGGAATGTTAACAGACAACCATGCCACATTTAACTCTCCGCACTGAAAAAAAAACATACAAACTTTGACAAAGAAGTTCTAATTTAAAACAGTCAGGAGTGGAGTTAAATGGACACGTATTTACACAGATCATCTTACTGTTTTTAATATGATATATTTATTTGTCATGGCTAATAAAAAATAAACTCTCAACGTGTGTTTTTAAGTTAAGCCCTTAACTTACGACTGACCCAACAGGTCGGTAAGGGATTAACGTTTTATGCCTAGAGAAATCACAGAATAATGGAGGTAGGCTAGGACGTTTAATGACGAACGGCAATTCACAAACAGCAATGACAGACTCAAGATGCATCAAAGCTTGTCAATTAATTGGACCACCACTATTGTTCAACAAGGAAATAACTCTAGAGTCAAAACGGGCACTCAACAACACAATCTTCACCCCAACATTGTGCTACCAATGCCAGTCCAGGACCCTAGATACAAGAGAAAAACGAAAAATAACCTCTAAACCGATGACATGTGTTAGACGAATGACAGGAAACATGAGAGACAACATCGGAAAGGAAGAACTTAGAAAAAAGCTAGGAATAGCCCGCGCCATAGAATATATAAAGAAACAATAGTTAAAATGGTTTGGCCACATGACAGGGTCGAGTGATCAAAACACAACACAAAGAGCCCTCAATAAACGTTGCGAGAATACCAGACTCAAGGGTCGACCACAAAAAAAGATGGATCGATGGAATATTAGACGCAATAGGAAAAATAACAACAGCAGAAACGAACAGAAGAGCAAAAGACCGCAAATTATATCTCCCCTCGACGCTGAAAGGCAAATATGGAAAGAAAGAAGAAGAAAAGGAAGAATTAAAATAAATGTGTTCTTGCCCTTTTTTGTTTTTTTATATTAGTAATGTTGGCAGCCTGTTTTACTTGTAGTTATTATCTGCAGTATAGGCTTGGTGTCATGACATGGAAAACAGTCAACACCAGAACTGATACGATGCACTGTGGAGAGATGATTGTGCAAGGACTTGATCGCGTACGCCAACAGCTATGGCACATGATGATGATGATAAGCAAGTGAAAATTTTCATGGATTTGTTGCTGATGTCATTTTATGGATATCGCTAAAAATAGGAATGACGCTCTGTGATATTGAAAGTGTTAATTAAGATAAAAACTATAATTTAATTAATCGTTTGCGTAGAACGAAGACGCGGAAGCGAAATGGTTAGATCATAGTCTTGTAGCCAAGTAATCGTGGTTCAATTCCGAGCTCTTACGAGTCACGGATAATAAACTTTGGGTTGTTTCCGGTCGCTAAAGGAAGTCACCACAGACTACATCTCGGAAAGTTGAGCGGCCTGGAGTATTACTGACTACATCATTCATAGTGTAAAAGGGAATGGGAAATATGGATACAAGCATATTATCCCCAACATCAGCTATACTCGATAACTAATACTGTATATTGGTATAGGTTAGCCGGGAATTCATGCAGATAATATATCACCAAAACTAGAGGAAAATTATGGCATTCCACGTATTCCACGAATATATTGGATATTCGTTGCGGAGACGGCACCCGATAATGATGATTACCGGTTGTGTAAATTAGTTTCTTTCATAATCGTTTCTCAGCTTTACACGTAAACAAGAGAATTTCATTGCAGCCATCAGTAAATTGGGTTTTTAAAAAATCTTTTGGAAAGCAGGCAATGTTTCCCTTCGATTTTGTTGCTAAACGTATACAGATTCTGTTTTATGCGAGGAATGTTCAAAGAGCACCGGAGTTATAATTGTTCTATTCTGTATAATTCTTTTCTTCTTTACCTTATTTCAGCATCTCTTTGTTGTAATTGTTACTGTTTCTGTTTATATAATTAAAGATGGCACGAGTGTGTTTGTGGCAATTGTAAGAAATGATCAGACGAAATAATTAGTACAACTCGAGCAAACAAGCTGACCATAATGACAGACCTAATTTAACACATATCCTTTCTTTTCTGATTTTGTTCTTTGGTTCTTCCTCCTTCTTTTATTCTTTCTTGTTTTCGTCTATTTTTAATTTGATACATTCATTTTTTCATGATGATTATGTGCCATATCCGTTGGCGTAGGCGATCATGCCCTTCCGCAACTCTCTGTCCTCTGTGCATCGTATCAAATCTATTGTTGGTTGTTTACCGTGCCAAGATATCAAGCTATCTGGTATCTTATCCTCTTTGCCGCCGCGATCTCTATTTCCTTGTGCTTCGTCAATTGTAATCAAGTATTCAATTTTCCTACAATCAATATGTACCAAAATAATGTCGATTGTTTCTTTCTGGTGTATTTGTTTAGGAGTTCTCTGTTTGTGTCGGCGTCTTTGAGAATTTACCCCATGGTCCTGTTTGGCTGGTCAGGGAACTCTCAGTCATGTTTTGAAAACTCCCATCTATGTGATTCCTAATCACCTTTTAATTTTTTGTTTGTTTACTCATATGATTCACGCACATAGTTCAGAATTGGCTTTCGACTTTCATAGAAAAACTTTCTTTCTCACTTCTATAGACATAAACTTTCTGCACAAGACCTTTTTCATTTTCTTAAATGTTACTTAGGTCCGTCTTATTCTGGTTTTTTACTTCAGTGGTGCACCTTCACTGTCTGCTGTTATTTTTGTGCCCAGGTATTTGACGTTCTGTGCTTGTTTCAGATCTGCCCCGCATACCTTGATGCTACATGATAGTTGTTTCTTTGATGTCAATATTATTATTTTTTTTTTTTACATACGTATTGAGACTAAGGCGTTTCATGTTGACACTCTCACTGTTATTCCCATTATTCATTGTAGCTTATTCCCCTTCATTTCTTTACTTTCTCCTTTCCTTTATTTTCTTCATTTTTAATCCCTCCCCTAGTCCTTCATCTCCCTATGCTACCAGACTCACACATTCTATATACAGCACATATAAGGCATCTTGCTTCATCTGCGGCCGAATCTGCGGATCCAGTCTTGAAGGATCCATCAATAAGAGAACATATGTGAGTACTTGGACCATGGCAGCGGTCGGGGGCGGGGGGGGGGGACAATAAAACCCGTGGCAGGCTTATCGTAATAGATAGCTATGTAGGTTGGGGGGGGGGGGGGGGGGGGAGGAGGGTTATGTGTCTTCATTGGTGCTACATAGTTCATGCATCTTACCTGAAGTCTTCTATAGTGCGTACTCTAGTGTGTGGCAAACGATATTTATATTGGGGAAGGTACTGAGGAAGGGGTCTGAGCCTGCGTTCCATTGTGCAATGAAGATGATCTGCTAACTAAACAAAATCACAAAAGTGTTCTTCATCAAAACATAACCCGGTCATATGTGCTGATATTTACTGATTGCTTCCTACAGCCCGTCAGCTCTTGTAACAAAGATCATATAAGACTGGTCCTGTTTTTGTCTCTTTTTTCTTTATATGGAAAACTTACATTATGTTTCAAAATATGCTCGTCTGTAATTTAAACTGACCCAGAAGAGGTTATGTAAAAATAAACGAATTTGTTGTTGTGAACGAACATTTTATCCAGAGGGAAATAAACTGAGCAGAACGCAACACCTGCACATACGTTCTGGTAATAAACAAACAGTGGACTGGATTCAGCACAACAATCTGGTTCACAAGGAAAGAAGTTTGAATGCGTAGAGTTCTCAAAACACACGTTAGTAGATGATAAAGAAACAATATATTAGGTTCATAGAAACATGGAACATCTGTCATTGATGTCAATCGCTTATTGATTCCTCATGAAACCATGATCAATCTCCTTGATCGATACTATTAAGTTTTATTTTATACGAATATTAGTGTCTATTAGAAGAAGATAACAAGAACCTTGTAAACTGCTTTTATGCCACATATTTAACGTGAATGGAGAATAAAGACCTGTTATAATCGCTGCGTGAAGTGTGAATCAAAGCTTTTATTTCAATTGGTGCGTGGGTTCGTAACAATAGAGGGACGGAGACATTTGCTTGAAAAGACACCAGAGAATTGAGAAAAGTTGATAAGAGTAACACTATATACATGGCTTAATGCCCTTTGGAGGGTATATTTTGTCGCTCTTAAACTGCAGGAATTTACAATCTGAATATTGACCAATAAAACAAATGTCAGCAAACGAACATTGCATTACTGGAGTATACATGACTTTTGTTGTCGGTTAAAGAGGACACCAGCCGGTTTGAACGGAGTGCAGATCTAGTCAACAGCAGCTGCACAGTCAGAACAGCTGCAGGTTACACACACTGTTTCTAAGTTAGAGTAGGTGTGAGACAGGGGTGCGTACTATCCCCCCTACTGTTTATTACATACATGGACTAAATATGCAAGTTAGCCAACCAATCGAGGACAGATGTGATCAACTAGCTTCTATGTGCATACTATTAGGCGTTAATACATGGACAAATAAAAGACCTGCAAGAACACGTATATAGACTCATTAGTACAGGCACAAAATACATTATGAAAATCAACATTAAAAAAACAGAAGTCATGAATATCGCAAAAGAGAAACAGAAAATCAACATAACTATAGAAGGCAGGCAACTAAAACGTAGAGGAATTTAAATACCTAGTAAGTCTAGTGACAAACGACAATTCACAAACAGAAGAAATAGACTGAAGATACAACAAAGCTTGTCAAATCATTAAACAGCTATCACCACTATTTTCCAACAAGGAAATAAAACACTAGAGGCAAAACGGGCACTCTACAATAAAATCATCATCCCAACGTTGTGCTACCAATGCCAGACCTTGACCCTAGATTCAAGATCAATAAGAAAAAATAACTTCTACAGAGATGTAATGTGTTAGACGAATGCCTGAGAGATAAGATCAGAAATGAAGAACTGATAAATAAAACTAGAAATAACCCCCGCCATAGAGCATATAAAGAAACAGATAAAATGGTTCGGCCACGTGACAAGACAGAACGATCAAAACACAGCACGAGTCTTCAATAAACGTTGCGAGAACATCAGACGCAAAGGCCGACCACGAAAAAGATGGGTTGACGGAACATTCGAAACATTAGGAATACGAAATGAACAGAAAAGCAAAAGACCGCACATTATATCTTTCCTCAGTGCTGAAAGACAAATAAGGAAGGAAAGAGGAGGAAGAAGAAGAAATGTCCGAAATATGTTCTCTTTCTGTGATTTTATCATCTTTGTTTTCTAGCATCAGGAATGAGATATAAAGGAAATGGAAAAAAGGGATGTATGACAAATACAGTTTGGGGAAATTAATGATCAGGAAAGTAACTGTAAAGGAAAGTAATTGTTGAGGAAAGTAATTGTTGAAGAAAGTAATTGTTGAGAAAAGTAACTGTAGAGGAAAGTAATTGTTGAGGAAAGTAATTGTTGAGGAAAGTAATTGTTGAGAAAAGTAACTGTAGAGGAAAGTAATTGTTGAGGAAAGTAATTGTTGAAGAAAGTAATTGTTGAGAAAAGTAACTGTAGAGGAAAGTAATTGTTGAGGAAAGTAATTGTCGAGGAAAGTAACTGTAGATGAAAGTAATTGTTGAGGAAAGTAATTGTTTAGGAGAGTAACTGTAGAGGAAAGTAATTGTTGAGGAAAGTAATTGTTAAGGAAAGTAACTGTAGATGAAAAGTAATTGTTGAGGAGAGTAACTGTAGAGGAAAGTAATTGTTGAGGAAAGTAATTGTTGAGGAAAGTAACTGTAGATGAAAGTAATTGTTGAGGAAAGTAATTGTCGAGGAAAGTAACTGTAGATGAAAGTAATTGTTGAGGAAAGTAATTGTTGAGGAGAGTAACTGTAGATGAAAGTAATTGTTGAGGAAAGTAATTGTTGAGGAGAGTAACTGTAGAGGAAAGTAATTGTTGAGGAAAGTAATTGTTGAGGAGAGTAACTGTAGAGGAAAGTAATTGTTGAGGAAAGTAATTGTTGAGGAGAGTAACTGTAGATGAAAGTAATTGTTGAGGAAAGTAATTGTTGAGGAGAGTAACTGTAGAGGAAAGTAATTGTTGAGGAAAGTAATTGTTGAGGAAATTAACTGTCGAGGAAAGTAATTGTTGAGGAAAGTAACTGGTAAGCAAAGTAATTGTTGAGGAAAGTAACTGTTGAGGAAAGTAATTGTCGAGGAAAGTAATTGTTGAGGAAAGTAACTGTTGAGGAAAGTAATTGTCGAGGAAAGTAATTGTCGAGGAAAGTAACTGTAGATGAAAGTAATTGTTGAGGAAAGTAATTGTTGAGGAGAGTAACTGTAGAGGAAAGTAATTGTTGAGGAAAGTAATTGTTGAGGAAAGTAATTGTTGAGGAAAGTAACTGTCGAGGAAAGTAAGTGTTGAGGAAAGTAACTGGTAAGCAAAGTAATTGTTGAGGAAAGTAACTGTTGAGGAAAGTAACTGTTGAGGAAAGTAATTGTTGAAGAAAGTAACTGTAGAGGAAAGTCACTGTTGAGGAAAGTAATTGTTGTCTAAAAATTATTATGTACCGAATGACACTATAGTTTATAAAATAGCAGGCAGTAGAGTCGCGAAATCAAACTGATGTAACACTTTCAGACATCTGTTTACCCTCAAGTGATGTTTGTCGTGGGCTGAAATACTTAAACATGCGCATAATGATGAGGTTCAGATGTTGAGATAAACCATATTGTTGTCTAGAGTGTATGTGACTTTAACGTATGCTAGTGTTTGTCTTATCGATCTGTCTTCTCTCTCTCCTCTCTCTCTCCTCTCTCTCTATCTCTTTATCTCTCTCTCTATCTCTCTCTTTCTATCTCTAATTGTATAGCATTTAAATGAATAATGGAAGTTTTTTTACGCAAATTTTTGCAAATATTAAAAATATCCAAGTAAAGGGAAATCATTTGTTTAATGTAAAATTGCGAAAAGCTGGATATTCTAATTACAATTAGGAAACACAAAATACACGTCCTGGTCTCATTTGCCTGCCAGCTTAACAATAAATAAATATAATGGAGCGACGGTGACGAAACTGTGCACTTATCCTCGCATATAGTGAGCTAGAGACGGATATGTGAAGTCAAGAATAGCAGACATATCGGTGGAAACGCAAAATAGGGACACAACGCACCCATGCCGTTGTGATGAGTGAAAAGTGATGTAGAAGACACAGAAGATGACTCCACACATAATACTATATAATGTGTATGATGATATATCAATTTAGATGTTCTATACGAATGAATAGTGTGAGCCATATATAGAATATCATGTGGGTATGTCCCAAACGGTGACACATAAAAGATAATGACATATAGAGTAACATGTGGGTATGTCCCAAACGGTGACACATAAAAGATAATGACATAAGTTGCTTTTATTAATAACAACGAAACAACGAGTAAGTAAAAAAGTAAAGTACCCCCGTCACACTAAGTGGCGTATAGGGAAATATGGTGTTAGTGACCCTATATTTTACAGACCTTCAGCACATGATTTTTGGGGTAATGTGGTCAGTATTACGCCCGTGCTGCTTTACTTTCCCAGAAAAAAATCCGGTACCCATTTAAGGCTGGGTGAACCCGGTGCCGTCGGTTGGGATCGAACCCTACCCCTTGTCCGTGGTAGTCCAGTTCACTAACCACTGAGCTATCGCGGCTCCCTGAAACAACGAGTGTTGGATGTTTAAGTGATTTCCTGAAATTTTGTATTTAATAACAGACACAAATATATCTCAACTGTTATACACAAGTATACAACACTAGCTAGACACAAGCATATCTCTCTAGCTAGACACAAGCATATCTCACTAGCTAGACAGAAACATATCTCTCTAGCTAGACACAAGCATATCTCACTATCTAGACATAAACATATCTCTCTAGCTAGACACAAGCATATCTCACTATCTAGACATAAACATATCTCTCTAGCTAGACACAAGCATATCTCACTAGCTAGACAGAAACATATCTCACTATCTAGACACAAGCATATCTCACTATCTAGACATAAACATATCTCTCTAGCTAGACACAAGCATATCTCACTAGCTAGACAGAAACATATCTCACTATCTAGACACAGGCATATCTCACTATCTAGACATAAACATATCTCTCTAGCTAGACACAAGCATATCTCACTAGCTAGACAGAAACATATCTCTCTAGCTAGACACAAGCATATCTCACTAGCTAGACAGAAACATATATCAGCAGCTATACTCAAATATAACTCACTTGCCAGACACAAACATATCTCAGCAGCTCTACACAAACATATCTCACTAGCTAGACGCAAACATATCTCATTAGCTAGACAAAAACATGTATCGCTAGCTAGACACAACCACCAAAGTTGAACGCATTCGAAAATAAATGTCTAAGGAAAATACTTGGTATAGCGTGGAACTAATTCTAAATGAGGAAATTAGAGAAATCGCCAATCAACCACTAATATCGTCAGTAATAAAGAAAAGACGATGGTCATATGTTGGACATATGATGAGCAGAAATAATAACTGAATAACAAAGCAAGCCCTTATGTGGGAAACAACAGGTAAGAGGAAAAGAGGTCGACCCAGAGAGACACCGAGAAGAACTTTGATCAGAGAGGCAAGAGCAGCAGTAATCAGCTCCCTCAATGAGATAGAGCGGCTTACACAGAACAGATCTCTACCTGGATTGAAAACTGCTAAAATAAAAATTTAAATAAGATAAAGAGTATCTAGGTCTGTGCTCTATGGACCGGCTACGGCTCGAAAGGTCAATAGATAGATAGATAGATAGATAGATAGATAGATAGATAGATAGATAGATAGATAGATAGATAGATAGATAGATAGATAGATAGATAGATAGATAGATAGATAGATAGATAGATAGATAGATAGATAGATAGATAGATAGATAGATAGATAGAAAGATAGATAGATAGATAGATAGATAGATAGATAGATAGATAGATAGATAGATAGATAGATAGATAGATAGATAGATAGATAGATAGATAGATAGATAGATAGATAGATAGATAGATAGATAGATAGATAGATAGATAGATAGATAGATAGATATGCAGGTAGGTAGGTAGGTAGGTAGGTAGGTAGGTAGGTAGGTAGGTAGGTAGATAGATAGATAGGTAGATAGATAGATAGATAGATAGATAGATAGATAGATAGATAGATAGATAGATAGATAGATAAATAGATAGATAGATAGATAGATAGATAGATAGATAGATAGATAGATAGATAGATAGATAGATAGATAGATAGATAGATAGATAGATAGATAGATAGATAGATAGATAGATAGATAGATAGATAGATAGATAGATAGATAGATAGATAGATAGATAGATATGCAGGTAGGTAGGTAGGTAGGTAGGTAGGTAGGTAGGTAGGTAGGTAGGTAGGTAGGTAGGTAGGTAGGTAGGTAGGTAGGTAGGTAGGTAGGTAGGTAGATAGATAGATAGATAGATAGATAGATAGATAGATAGATAGATAGATAGATAGATAGATAGATAGATAGATAGATAGATAGATAGATAGATAGATAGATAGATAGATAGATAGATAGATAGATAGATAGATAGATAGATAGATAGATAGATAGATAGATAGATAGATAGATAGATAGATAGATAGATAGATAGATAGATAGATAGATAGATAGATAGATAGATAGATAGATAGATAGATAGATAGATAGATAGATAGATAGATAGATAGATAGATAGATAGATAGATAGATAGATAGATAGATAGATAGATAGATAGATAGATAGATAGATAGATAGATAGATAGATAGATAGATAGATAGATAGATAGATAGATAGATAGATAGACACAACCATATATCACTAGCTAGACGCAAATCATATTTGAAGACACAAACAATACACCGTATTTAGATACGATGTGTGAATGTACGGGACCAATGTCAGAAAACGTGACAGAAGAGGAATTTAACAATAGAGTAGAACAAAGACTGAAGAAACAAGAGTAACAGAGACATGACATAAAATATTAACAGTAAAGTTCAAACAATCAATGGCAACATATCTAAAATGGAACATAATAGAAAACAAAAATGCGTGACGCCGCCATTTTAAAAAAAAATATATTAGAGCAGCCAATGAAAACACACTAGTCAATATTCCAGCATTAGATAACACATTAGACACTGGTGCAGACAGGAACTATATATTAGTTCAGTATGAGATGTTTGAATATAGAAGCCATGGAAAAAAAAATTAACAGGAATTCATACATAAATAAAATGAATGAGTAATAAAGTTAAAGAAATCGCATATTATGATCAAAGTGTTAAATAAATTATAACATACAAATAAAGACAATAACTGCGGATTGCAGGAATGTGAAATGAAATTATTAAACGATAAAATGGGAAATATGCGAATCATAGAATGAATCTAGAATGATCTCCATTCCAAACGCTCTTAAAGTCTTATCTAAACTCTGTACTAGATCATCCAAGTCCTTATTCATCACTGTCATCTAAAAAACCATGGTTGGTAATTGTCATTGAATTGTTTTGTTACTTGAAACCGTCTATGAGAAGAGGGAAAAAAAAGGCACAGCAAAGGCAAAAAGATGACGAGCCATGACATTGACCGCTAACTACAGACACCAAAAGGCAGCGGGATCAGACACTAGAAAATACCTACTCTCATCAAATTGATATTTGTGTAAAACTGGTTTTGTTAAATGTAAGTAAAAAAAGTAAAGAGCCCCGTTCCGCCAAAGGGTGTATAGGGAATATGGTGTTAGTGAGCATGATTTTTACTGACATTTGGCACATGATTTTTACTGACATTCGGCACATGATTTTTACTGACATTTGGCACATGATTTTTACAGACATTTGGCACATGATTTTTACTGACATTCGGCACATGATTTTTACTGACATTCGGCACATGATTTTTACTGACATTCGGCACAAGATTTTTACTGACAATTGGCACATGCTTTTTGGGCTAATGTTATCGGTATTACGCACTTGCCACTATACATTCCCAGAAAAAAGTCAGATAGCCATTTAAGGCTGGGTGAACCCGGAAACCATCGATGAGGATCGAACCCGGCTTCTTATCCTTTGTATTCCAGTTCACTAACCAGTGAGCTATCGAGACTCCCATGTTAAATGTGATCCTTACTAAAGCTTGCCAGACTGAGAGTCCTATAAAAAATAATTCTACCTAGCTTGGGATAAGAGTTAGGAAATGTTACGTTATGTGGAATTTTGCTGTTGCAATCGTTTCACGAGTTGAATGTATTTTGATCACATGACACGGCATATATGTACTGAGAACATGAAAATGTCGGGAACAGACCCCGGTAAAAGAATAAGAAAGAGGGCAGGAGACCATGTGATGTGTATATGACTGTTACGACTGTGACGACACAGGAGACCATGTGATGTGTATATGACTGTTACGACTGTGACGACAAACTACAAAGATCTACTGCCGAGTTAGACATCATAGCCAGGCAGCAAGAGACATTCTGCTTGGCTGTCAAAATGGCAACCCCCACAGACGGGCAGGCTACAGACTAATAAATTGTTACATTCCACATAATAGTAAGATGTGTCTTACCGTGTCTATCATTACAATCTTCATTGCTTATGTCTAACACTAACAGCGCCAAATTGCTTGAACTGTTTTACTCACAAACACTATATATTTCAACATGTAAGGGGACGCAACAATCCACAGACTGCTGTGAGGACGGCGGTATTGAAAGTATATGTTAAAACAACCATTATCTTTGTAAGCAAGAATATAACCTGCTAGAGATGTAGGAAAGAATATCATTTCCAAGAAAGATTTTGTAAAGAAAAGTGTTGCACAAAATATAAACAATGACCATTGGTGAGGCCATTGAGATATCAGAAAACTGGACTGTTTGAAGAAGACCATTGCTTGTCATGTATATGCATAACCTTTCCTAATGGTAAAATACGCATTTTGGGGACTGGTTAGTCTCGAGGCAAGACACCGGCATCGAGACAGAGAGGTTGTGGGTTCAAATCCCCGCTACACCGGTTTGGAATTTTATTTATGATTGCTCTCTGCGGCAACCACCCCTGGTCTCAGCAGCGAGGCCAGGCTTGAAACGTCAATTATTCATCGATGGAAAAAATATAATTAGCTCTGAATTAGGAGTTATCTGCCTGTGCGGCGAGGGACCCCAGTGCACACGGTTGCCAGGGAAAAAAAATTGAATAACACGCAAAATTCAGTTCCTAGTCTGTTGGGACATCGTCAGAGGTCAAAGCTGGCGAATGAAAAATAAAATACGCATTTGCAGCAGGGTTATTACTGTTGTCCACACAAGGGGTGATGCTAACCTTTGGTAATTACAAATCAATACGCCAACCATTTGTATACTCAACTACCAAATGTCGAAACAATCAGGACCAACGATGGATATCCTAAACTCAGAGAATGATATAGATTTAGAGTAACACATTTTAAGAATGAAATAGAAACAAGAATATTTGAGACCAACATGAGGGCCACCTGGCCTGTGTTTCCAGGCTTGTCAGTGGCGATACGTCCATTACATGCAACGCTCTTACAAAAACACAACATCCTGTGACGCTTCTCTATTATTAAGCTGTCATACACAGATCGCTTCATTTTCATATTCCACTTCTATGTAGACCGTCACTTAAAACGACTGTCATTGTCCCTTAATTCTTTCGAGGAATATCGCTACATCTGTCAGTATCGTATGCCTAACTGTCAACATGACGTCCACTCACACGGACGGCTCTGTCAGGTGACATTCCTATAGCGAAATATGATATTCATGAACTAACGAACTTCCTGAGCTAACATCATGGGCCACATCCGGTGCGAATAAATCTTTCCTTAAATGCTGCAGGCTGAGTTTTTCCAATCGTGACAATCAATTTCTCGTCTAATCATCGACAAAGCGAGGCTGCATCGAGTCGTAAAGAATCAATCCGTTCCTTTCAAAAAATAAAAGATTGTTTGATCATTTAAACAAGTCACATATTTGATGCGCCCGCCACAATGTCATGACGCCTCGTTTTTTTTCTTCTAATAATCAAAATCGGCTTATGGCAAACCTGTAATCCCTTCAGCCGACAGTGATGCAGAGTTTGTGCGTAGATTTCTCAATATCTGATTAGGAACGAGATTAGAGTTGCAATGACTTCATCACAGCAATACAGCATTAACCAAACACACGGTAACCAATGGCTACCAATCTAGTTGACATTTTGGTAGCATAAAAAAAGAAGTTAAAACAACACGCGAAGAGCGTTGGTCATGACGATTAATCCACTTCAGAGATGGAAGATCTGATAAAACCACTGGCAGGGATGAGCTTGCAAACCTGTCAAAGATACTTTACATAAGGGAGACAGCAATGAATGCAAACAACCGCGTTCTTTCATGAAGATTAATGAAAAATTAGGTCTTTGGGATGCAGAACCGAAAAAAAAATCAGCTGATAACGGCTGAACTGAACCATAGGGAGCGAAATACAATGCAATGCAGTCCGTTAATAACCTAATGAAAATAATAAAGGCATAGTGCAAAATAAAAGGAAAGAGTTATCGCGGACGACAAAGAGAGAAAATACTGGATAGCTTGGTGTCATGGTATGGAAAACAGTCAACAGAACTGATACGATGCACTTTAGATAGAAGATTGTGGAAGGACATAATCGCCTACGCCAACCGGTATGGCACATGATGATGATGATAGTGCAATTGTATGTCATTTAAATTAAACAATATGTTTGAATCTACATCGCCGGAGCAAGAAGAGAAAGTACAAACACATGGGAAATCCCCCTATGTAAGTTTTAATTATAACGCATAAATACACTTCTTCTGCTTCTTTCCTTTCTCATCTGCCTTTCAGCGTCGAGGGGAGATATAATTTGCGGTCTTTTGCTCTTCTGTTCGCCTCTGCTGCTGTTATGTTTCGTACTGCTTCTGATATTCCATCGATCCATCGTTTTCGTGGTCGACCCTTGGGTCTGGTGTTCTCACAACGTTTACTGAAGGCTCATTGTGTTGTATTTTGATCTTTCTGCCCTGTCGCCAAATAATTGTATCTGTTGTTTCCTTATATATTCTATGGCGGGGCTATTCCTAGCTTTTTTCTCGGTTCTTCATTTCTGATCTTATCTCTCAGACTGTTTCCTGTCATTCGTCTAACACATTTCATCTCAGTAGATGTTATTTTACTTATTGTTCTTGCATCTAACTGTCCAATGATTTGACAGGATTTATTGCATCTTGATTCTATCTCTGCTGTTTGAGAATTATCATGTGTCACTAAACTTCCTAGGTATTTGAATTCCTCTACTTGTTTTAGCTGCCTGCCTTCTATAGTTATGTTGATGTTCTGTTTGTGTCATAAATACACGATGGCACAATCTAGTATTTAGAGGGATGAGAAAAGAGGCAATAACTACTATGATTATGCACATATGAAACGGGATTAATAACAATCTGCTGTTGGACTGCGTAGTCAGGAATTATTTTCAACCAGAGCTAGGGGACTCAACGAAAATTGATCAATGATAGTGCGATTCGAACATACTTTCATTTTGTATTCTTCAATTCAATAAGGCCTACCACTAACTGCGTTGTCACAGTACAACCAAGTGATAGAAGAAAGGATAATAAAGTAGACAAGAAGTGAGAAAGAGTACGTCGCCGCTCTATTTACAAGCAATATATTGAGAATAATATGGACAGCTATACAAGAGTAAAAAGGATATTTAAAAATAAAAATAAGGTCAAGCCGGCAATAAGAACGTAGTGCCAAAGCCATTAGGCAACAGTCATCACTTTCTTGGTATTGCACTACGAATGGAACAAATGAAATATATGTTAGCAATTAGAAAAGAAAAAAAGGGTAGGGGGGAGGGAGGAAAAATGCAGCGAGGTCTCACCTTCCTCTTATTCCCCGATCACTGGTTAAATAGGTGTGGAAGGGTTGTGTCGATAATCTAGTAGCGATATCTTCTCTTTTCGAGTTTGGTGTATTTTGAAATTCTTAAACAATTAATCCAAGCAGGAGCAACTGTAGTCTACTATTTTATTTACTTGTAGCTGCTAAGATTTCTGTTACGTGCGAAGAGTCAACACGGGGCCTAATTTTTTTCCCACTTTTATTCTTTGGGTGGGCAGGTGGTGTAATCGATAACTTGTCACGCTCCAAAACAGGAGAACACGGGGTTAGAATAATGGTAGGGCCCACATTTGTTTTTCCTTCTATCAGGGATGAAATGAAACCTCACACTCAAGCACATCGTGGCGACAACACTAGACAAGCGGCCATTACTCCCCAAATCCATAAGAGCCTCTCGGGCAGACCACTGGAACAGAGTAAAGATATTGCCTTTTTTTTTTGTTTTACTAGAGAGGGCTAGATATCATAACTCTTCTCTCTGCGGCAACCACCCTGGTCTCAGCAGCGAGGCCCGGCTTGAAACGTCAATTACTCATCGACGGAAAAAATATGAGTACCCCCGAAGTCGGAGTTATCTGCCTGTTCGGTGGGGGACCCCTGTGCACACGGCTGCCAGGGAAAAATGGATTACCATTCCCACTTCATTTCCTAGTCTCTAGGGACTTCGTCAGAGGTAAAAACTGGCGAACGAAAAAAAAAATATCATAATCTCTATACCAGGAGTGAAAAGCTACCAGGAAACCACGGATTCGAATAGGAACAAAGTTCCACAGTACCTGGCGAGTTTCAAATTCGGGGACCTACTTCTCCAGAGGTCGATTTCTTACCACTAGACTACACAGCCATCAGTCAAACTAAGGAATAAAAGTAAGTTAACAAGGGAAATGATAAAACCATGCACACCAGAAAGTTGCAATAAGACATGATCACCTACGCCCACGGTTCCCAAAGTGTGCACCACAGCACCCTTGGGGAAGGGGAGGGGGGGAGGGGTACACAACTTTGCTAAGGGTGCTGAGCCAAGGTTATTGACGTGTGCCTACTCTGTGATTAGAAGTCATACAATGACAACGCCAACATAATTCTCGTATCTTCTAGCACTTCAACATCATAGTGTTAATTCTCTCTAAATCTATCGTATCCTAGAGTCCAGTAAATTAATATTAACGAATACAAAGACACAGCTGAGTTTTTTTAATGCTCAGAACAACAGTTTCTCTTTGTTACACTCCAAGCGCAAAATTAACGGTCCTTGATTTCGGCGGAAAATTCAGTAAGTAACAACTCAGCCTACTAAAAGTAATCTTGGAAGGGAAAATACAGGGTAAAAGAAGGCAGAGGCGGACCAAGACTAACATGGATGAGTAACATCAAAAGATGGACAAATCAGCCTATGACAACGTGCACCAGCAAAAAGCAAGAAACCCAGCAGAATGGCGCTCAAAGGTAGCCAACCTTCGTTGCGGAGATGGTACGCGATGGTGATGATGGTAGATATAAAGAAAGTAGTTGGAAAAAAAGCACTTTGGCGCAAGGTGTTTTTATGAAAGCTGACACATGAATTAACATGAATTTTTCACTGTCAATTAATGTTCAGAAGACAGTAATACTAAATCAAGGTGACTTCAAACCTATATCTATTACTCTAAAAGACTGCCCACTAGAAACAGTACAGAAATTTACATATCTTGGATCCACAGTTACGCAAACCATCTCTCTTGATGAAGAAATAAACTGTCGAATTGGTAAGGCAGCTACGACCTTCGGCAAACTCACAAAAAGGGCATGGAACAACACGAAACTAACTCAAAAGACTAAACTCTTAATATATCAAACTTGTGTGCTTAGCACACTACTATATGGATCCGAAACCTGGACAACATACTCAAACCAGGAAAAAAGACTAAATGTCTTCCACATGCGATGTCTCCGCAAAATAATGCACATCAAATGGCAGGACAAAATAACCAACTTAACTGTCCTGCAACGTGCTAAGACCCTAACAATCATGTCGATGCTCAGAAGTCGAAGGCTAAGATGGCTGGGGCATGTCCAACGGATGGAAGAAAAACGCATTCCTAGGCAAATACTATATGGCGAGCTAAAACACGGAAAACGACAAATCGGCAGACCTAAACTACGATATAGAGATATCTGCAAATCATCTCTGAAAGACTTCTCCATCTGTGAAAACGACTGGCAACATCTGGCAAGTGATCGCACATCATGGAGAGCACGTATAAAGAACGGTATAACAACATTTGAGACTGTTCTAAGACAGGACTTAGAAGAGAAGAGACTCATGAAAAAGGATGGTAAACCCTGTGGACCAGCGAGCCTGACCTGTTCATTATGTGACCGCGTGTGTTTGTCAAACATTGGTAGAATTAGCCACGAGAGAAGCTGTTCGGCAAAAACAATACCTCAAAAAAATACGCAATAGCCTCCACTAGACCGTCTGACAAGACGAAAAGGGCCATACACACACACATGAATTAGTAAAGATCATCATCATCATCAAGTACCGGGCCTAGTGGCGTAGGTGATCATGTCTCTCCACAACTTTCCATCTCGGCAGCTATTTATCATTTCTGTTTTTGACCTTGTGCAAAGCCCATCTCTTAAGCTGTCTGTTATTTTTTTTCTTTTTGCTTCCCTCTATCTCTTCGTCCCTCAATTTTTCCAGTTGTTACAATATATTCCAGTTGTTATCTTCTCATTACATGGCCAAAAAATGATGATTGTTTCTTCCTGATATTGGAAATTGGCTCTTTTTTGCTTTGACCTCTCAGAACATCTTCATTACTTTTCTTAGCTGTCCATGGTATTCTCAACATTCTTCTGTAAAACCACATATCTACAGACTCCAGAGATTAGTAAAGTTAGGAAATACAAAGAACAAGAGAAACCATTAAAGACAGAAAGGAATTAAAATTGATCGCTAAAGATAAGTTATGATGAAAGCACAGATATAAAATTGTTTCAATAAAAAAGTGTTTTGATGGAACTAAACCATCAGAGTTACAACTATTCCTCTATAATTAGATGTTTGTAAAGTAATTGTTACCCATGAAGTCTTGTGGTGATAATGTCCAACAAATGTTTACTATTAAGTAAGACAAACTCATTACTTCTCTTAACGATTTTCTACCAATAAAGTAGACAAACACACAACTTGGATAGCCGATTGTCTACCAGTAAAACAGACAAACACACCACTTGAATAATTGATTTTCTAAGACAGACAAACACACAAGTTGGAAAACCGATTTTCTACCAATAAAGTAGACGAAAACACCACTTGGATAATCAATTTTCTCCCAATAAAGTATACAAAAACACACCACTTGAATAATTGATTTTCTAGCAATAAAGTATACAAACACACCACTTGAATAATTGATTTTCTAGCAATAAAGTATACAAACACACCACTTGAATAATTGATATTCTAGCAATAAAGTATACAAACTTGGATAATTGATTTTCTAAAGTAGACAAACACACCACTTGGAAAACTGATTTTCTACCAATAACATAGACAAACACACCAGTTGGATAATCGATTTTCTACCAATAAAGTTGACAAGCACACAACTTGGATTATCGATTTTCTATCAATAAAGTATACAAACATAACACTTGAATAATTGATTTTCTAAAGTAGACAAACACACCACTTTGAAAACCGATTTTCTACCAATAACATAGACAAACACACCAGTTGGATAATCGATTTTCTACCAATAAAGTTGACACACACACCACTCGGATAATGGATTTTCTAATGTAGACAAACACACAACTTGGATAATCGATTTCCCACCAATAAAATAGACAAACACACCACTTGGATAATCGATTTTATACCAATAAAGTTAGTAAACACATTGAAAACATTCCTATCTGTTTTTTTTTTTACCTTTCAATCACATACACAATCTCACCATTTCACAACCCGATTATCTACCATTAAATCACACACACATACTCACCATTTTACAACCCGATTATCTACCATTATATCACACACACACACATACTCACAATTTCACAACTCGATTTTCTACCGTTATATCACACACACATACTCACCATTTCACAACCCGATTTTCTACCGTTATATCACACACACACACATACTCACCATTTCACAACTCGATTTTCTACCGTTATATCATACACACATACTCACCATTTCACCACCCGATTATCTACCATTAAATCACACACACATACTCACCATTTCACAACCCGATTTTTAACCCAATATCACACACATACTCACCATTTCACAACCCGATTTTCTACCCTTATATCACACACACACATACTCACCATTTCCCAACCCGAATTTCTACCGTTATATCACACACACATACTCACAATTTCCCAACCCGAATTTCTACCGTTATATCACACACACATACTCACAATTTCCCAACCCGAATTTCTACCGTTATATCACACACACATACTCACAATTTCCCAACCCGAATTTCTACCGTTATATCACACACACATACTCACAATTTCCCAACCCGAATTTCTACCGTTATATCACACACACATACTCACAATTTCACAACCCGATTTTCTACCCATATATCACACACACATACTCACCATTTTACAACCCGATTTTCCACCGTTAAAATTAATCAACTCACTAACACCTTCGATTCACTAATAATATGAAGCCGCCAACAATCGATGTGCCACACCTGGTTGAGAAACGTGTGCCACAGATGTGACGACGGGTCTGTATTACCTATTGTGTTTCTCGCAATTGTCGCAGTGACTAATATGCGCCATTATACTGTGCATTCTTGTATGTTGTATGTATGTATATATGTATATATGTATATATGTATGTATGTATGCATGCATGCATGGTTGTGTGTATGTATGTGTGTGTATGTATAAATGCATGCATGTATGTTTGAATGTGTGTGTATGTATGTATGTATATATGTATGTATGTATATGTGTATGTATGTGGGTATGTATTTATGTGTGTGAATATGTATGTATGTGTTTATGTATATGTGTATATATGTTTGCGTACATATGTATGTATGCGTGTATGTATGTTAATCCGTATGTGTGTATGTATGTTAATATGTATGTGTGCATGTATGCATATATGTATGTAAGTATCTATGTATGTGTGTGTATGTATATGTGTATGGTTATGGTTGGTTTTGGTTGGTTATGGAAGGCCCCGGTATCACTGCAAACGAATTAAAATCCATAATTGCTCAACCGCCCGTGCCAGTGGAATCATCCGAATTACTAACTCATCTCCCAAACAAAGAACGGTAGATGTAGTCCCCATCATAGCAGTCCCAGCACACGCCAAAAGACATAAGGCGAAACCGCATAGAAAGTGAACACGGCCAACTGTTCCATGTCATACGATATCAGCATTCATCGTGAACAATTGGAATATCGGAACATGATCAAAACGGATGAGACACACAACTCTCGGTGTGCTCAGAGCACTTAACTCAGTATAGCCTGCAACAAGCCGGACTTGGAATATGAGGAAACTGCAACAAGGAACACTTTTGAGACATAGCCTGTATAAGTGTATATGCGTATATATGTATGTATGCATGTGAGTATATATGTATGTGAGTATATATGTACATATGTATATATGTATATGTGTATATAAGTACATATGTATGTATGTGTATGTATGGGTGTGTATATATATATATGTATGTATGTATATATATGTATATGTGTATGTATGTATGTTAATATTATTTATGGTTGTTCAAACCAGCGCAGTTTTCCTCCAAAATTAATATTTTTGTAATAACCAGGTGTGCATCAAGCGTGAGCGCCAGCGAAAGAAATAGTTACAGCTGAAATCATTGCTTGAACATCATTGACAGGCCTTCAATCAATGTGAGCATGAAGACGTAGGGACGCATCAAAATGCGAAGCTGCTGTAAAGCTGCTTATAATGAAGAATTTAAAAAAAAAATAGAAAAAAAGTGTTATTGTTACAGCTTTACCTAAGTAATCTATTGACCTTTCGAGCCGTAGCCGGCCCATAGGGCGTAGACCAAGATACTCCTTCTCTTATCTGAATTTTTGTTCTAGCAGTTTTCAATTCTTTTAAAGATATTTTATCAAATTTCGCCATTTGTCTCTGTTCTGTGCAAGCAGCTCTATCTCATTGAGGGAGCCGAATCCTGCTGCTCTTGCCTCTCTCATCAATGTTTTTCTCAGTGTCTCTCTGGGTCTTCCTATTTTCCTCTTACCTGTTGTTTCCCACATGAGGGCTTGCTTTACTATTCGGTTATTATCTCTTTTCATCACATGTCCAACATATGATCATCGCCTTTTTCTTTATTACTGAAGATATTAGTGGTTGATTGGCGATTTCTTTAATTTCCTCGTCTGTTTTGAATTCGTTCCACGCTGTACCAAGTATTTTCCTTAGACATTTATTTTCGAAATCATTCAACTTTGTTCAGCCTAAATAATGAACAACACAGAATCGAAGGATGTTGCGGCTCACTAGACCTTCAGCAGGAACAACATCAACACAAACACAGATATGTAAGTAAATAACATTATCACTGCATAGCTAACTAATAATAAGATATCTATTGGGTACACCTCTTATTCTTTCTGGCTGATTCTCTGTGTTTCGTGGACACATCTGGGTGTGTTGTAGGCTTCTATGCGTACGCTTATCCTTTTGCGCTGCTCTCTTTGGAACCTCTCGAGAAGGAGCCCATATCCCTAAAGTTCTGCTTCTCGCCCTTTTGGCTGCTTCAATCATTGCCAATTAATGTTGTTATAGCCTTTGTTTGGTGTTATATGTCAATCCTACATTTGTTCTGCCTTTTCTCTTCTCACTTCTCCTATTTTAACAAATGCTTTGAATGGTAAGGAATTACATGGTATTTTCTATGAGATTGGCAAACTAGTTGATATCTTTCTTTATATTTTTTTTTTATGTATTTGGTTATCTCCCTTTGAATTTCTTCAAAATTACCCCCCTTTCACTTTTCTTTTTTATCTGTTGTTATTTGTTCTGCATTTTCCCTTCATTTTGTTCATTAATATAACACATTTTATATGCTCTTCTATAAGTGGTCACAAACAAATAATAGTTTTAAACTATCATTAATTAAATATTATATTGTTTCACTTTTTCTGGTATTTTTCTATTGCTTTTAAACTAAAAATTGATGTTTGTTTTCGCACGTTTGTGCTTCTCTTTTTAGTATTATTCCACAAACAAAAATTAATCACCTTATCGTGTAATGCAGAAATTACGCAATTTTTATCTGCACCGCTAAAAACAGACAATTCCTGGCATTACAATATTATTTTATATTTTATTTCCACTTTTTCCTAATTAATTACTTCATTTGGTATTTTTAAAGTGATGTTATTGACTATTGTACACAGAACTTTACCCCTTTTATCGAAACTTATTTTCTTATTATTTCCCTACAATTATTATTTTTTTTCCCCTTAACATGAATTTAATTGTATTTCTTTTAACACGAGTATTTTCGTTTTCAAATTATTTTTCTGCATTTGCTAATGACTACTTCTCTTTACGTTCCTTATAAGAACGTCAAGTGGGCGTCGATTCATCGTGTCGTAGTTTACAACAAATGGCATTATTTAACATGTTTGCTCCAAACATCTGTCTTTAGCTTCGCATATTTCAGCACTGGGTTGTCTTCCCTATCGGTCCCCCTATTCAACACCATTGTTCAGACAGGTGCCGATAGAAGGCGAAGTGCACTCTGGGTAGATCTGGTTCACCGATACAGGCGCCAATGGCCAGCTATGTGTAGCCCTGGCACTGTTAGGCGTCACTGCCCATAAATCAATTTAAGATGTGCAAAATGAATTCAGTATAAGGTTTTAAGATATAGATAATTTGATGCTAGAATGCAAGTTGTACTAAATGAATCAAATATGTGTCTTAGCAATTTATTTTGTTCTCGTTGTTACTTATTCATCACATTATTCACTTCAAGAATAATTACTGCAAGTTCATTTTCATTTTTCTCTCGGCAAGATGACGACACATTGGCGGAAGTCATAGTTCTCCACGACTAACATTTGCTGCAGGTTCTTCTAGGTTTATGTTGTTCTAATTCCCATGTTTAAGCCTTCCCTAGTAATGCTCTGTGTAGCCATTGTCTGGGTCTTCCTTGTTTTCCTTCCTTGTTGAATGGCTCCTCGTACATCCCTAGACTGGCCGTACGGTAATCTTACGGTCTGTTGTTTGATGTGCGACGGGGATAATCTGACGACTAACTGTGTGTCTATATGTTCGGAATTGGAGTAAAAAAACGATGGCCTAACATCATCAAGCGCTATACATATTTTAAAAAATACTACGATCATCATTTTCAAGAGGACGTGAATAGTAGAGGTGCCGTTGAACGCCTCCCGTTCGTATGTTAATCACAGAAAAATTCTGCATTTTTTGTCTATATAAAAAGTATACATGCAGTTAAACTTGGTAAAATGGTTCATTTTTTGTTTATATAAAAAATTATAGGATAAACATTGACTTCTGTTATTTGAGAATATTACAGCACGAATACAATGTGATCCAAGCAAGAGTTTTGTACAGATACAGGCAAAAACAAGGGAATTAAGACAAAGACCTAAGTATAGTTTAGTAGAATTATTTTATTATCTCAATAGATATATAACACAACATTCAGCGGATGTTATATAACACTACAATAGCTACAATACTTATTATCGGTGCTGATGGTGAAGCTGGTGTTGTAGAGGGTGTTGATGGTGAAGCTGGTGTTGTAGAGGGTGTTGATGGTGAAGCTGGTGTTGTAGAGGGTGTTGATGGTGAAGCTGGTGTTGTAGAGGGTGTTGATGGTGAAGCTGGTGTTGTAGAGGGTGTTGATGGTGAAGCTGGTGTTGTAGAGGGTGTGGATGGTGAAGCTGGTGATGTAGAGGGTTTTGATGGTGAAGCTGGTGTTGTAGAGGGTGTTGATGGTGAAGCTGGTGATGTAGAGGGTGTTGATGGTGAAGCTGGTGTTGTAGAGGGTTTTGATGGTGAAGCTGGTGTTGTAGAGGGTGTTGATTGTGAAGCTGGTGTTGTAGAGGGTGTTGATGGTGAAGCTGGTGTTGTAGAGGGTTTTGATGGTGAAGCTGGTGTTGTAGAGGGTGTTGATGGTGAAGCTGGTGTTGTAGAGGGTGTTGATGGTGAAGCTGGTGTTGTAGAGGGTGTTGATGGTGAAGGTAATGATCGTGAAGATCTGGAAGTCTACTACACCAGAAATGGTCTGGATTCTATTATTGTCCAGATCATCAGGGTGTGCTGAACTCAAGCGTACCAAGTCATCTGCGAAGTCGGGATCTTCCAACAGTTGATTATTAAACCATTTATGCTCTGTGCACACTGTGAGCTGCGCGTTTCATCTGTTTTGGTCGTCTTGCAATATTCCAATTGATTACGATGAATGATGATATCGTATGATGGAGACCAGATGGCTATGTTCACTTTCTGTGCGGTTTCGCCTTATGTCATTTAGCGTGTGCTGAGACTGCTACGATGGGGACTAGAGCTACCTTTCTTTATTTGTGAGATTAGTAGATAGTAATTAGGATGATTCCACTGGTACGGGCGATTTAGCAATTATGGATTTTAATTAGTTTGCAGTGATACCGGGGCCTTCCATAACCATAACTATAACCATTTAATGTTTCATTGACTGATACTTTGGAATTATGCATGATCCAATCAATTGTGATTGCGATAAAGGTGGTGACACGACACTCCTTGTATCACACCACCTGTTTCTAAATATTACATATTAGACTGGATCTTACAATTTTTAAAAATGCAATGAATTGAAATTTAATTTCAGGCAACACGGATTTAAACTAGTTGTAACCTGTAATGAAGCATGGGTATAATGCTAGTGTAGTATACGGTATGTGTGAATATATAATTATATATATATATATATATATGTATGTATATATATATATATATATATAATAATAATAAATTTAATGTTAAATAAGTCCAGAAATCAACATAACATGAAAATTAACACAAAAAAGACAGCGATCTCCATCACTATACTAAAAGAAACAAAAGAAGAAATAACCTCAGATTTTCAATAAGAGAAAAAAAAGATAAACATATTAATCAAATACTTTTGTATTTGTATTGTAGTATAAGTATTGTAGCAATAAATGAGTAAATCGAGACCGAATTTGAACATGAATACAGCAAACTAAATCAAATAATCGGACAGATGTTGTAATCTGAAATTGACCCAACAAAATTAACAAACAAACGTTTTACTGTACATACAAAAAGAGAAAAATAAAGCTCAGTATTTCAACCAGCGTTGTGATTTCTGTGCCAAAAATGGACGTTGAGATCATGGGACAAAATTAAAGACCACAACTCCTGAAATGGAATGTTTTCCAAGAATACTAAATGTGACAACGCAAACAAAAATAAGAAATTAAGAAATTAAGAAAAGACCAGTCGCGAGTTTCACCCAGAGAGAAACAGTAAATGAGTTGGTGCATGTAATGTGGTCACCGGCAAATGACATCTTATAACAAACATTAACAAATAGAAGCAACAACAAAAAAGCTAGAGGGATATCCCCAAAGCATGGATATGCAAAATAAATAACGCACAAAGAACTAAGCACGAGGCGGAATCAATAGGCAAGAACACTGCTTTTCCTGCATGGCCGAAAGGCAAAAGTTGATTAAGAACACGAACATATAGTAGCACTGACAGCCCCGTTACGAAATGCCGAGTCAGTTCCATGAGATGAACTTATGGTACTCCTAAGAAAGTGTTAAATGATGTTTTCAATAATTTCCTCTATCTTTCACATGCCTAACTGAACTCCAGACAATGTATTGATCTACATTTTCTTCAATGTCCTAACAGGACACTTACCAGATTTATAAAGAGGCAGACTACCTCATCAATGTCAACCGCAATGTACAAACTGGAGTAAACCAGACCTACAACTATTACATGTCTCAATTGTGTGCAACAACAACAGACATAAGTAACGATGTGTCTCATTTAACCTTGGTCCTACATTTTCTACGCAAATTCCGACAGTCGAAACGAAACTTTACACATTTCATCAGAAATATCTCGCGAAAGTCGTACAATATTAAGAAGCTATATATCTTATCCATTCATCTAGAAGATTAAATGTCGATTAAGAATGAAGCCTGACCGACAGCGTTTTGTCCAAGCTTTCTTTAATGGATTGTGCAGACAAAGAGGTAATCACGTCAGAAGATTCATGTCTAAGCTTCGCCATCTTGGCATATCTAGCTACAGCTGACACAAACTGTCAATATTGTTTTCAATTTTTCCAAAATTATAATTTTGGAATATCCCAGCAATTGTATAAACTTTAATCTTCTGTCAATAAAATGAATTCATGAATTAATAATTTACATAACACTGTTAAAGATATGCATATCACTATTAAAGATAGGAATATAACTCTTGGCTTTAAAATCAGGCTGATGTACACCTTAGGTATGTCAATTTTCCTATATGTTTACGATATATGAACTCTTGCAGCAGTAGTACATAAGAAAATACAAGCCATGAAGATGAAATGTTATCTAAGTGTTTTTGTCATCTCTTGTTGAATAAAATAACGAAATAAAATCAGCAAAGTGGCTAGTGTGAAGAAACAACAAATGAACCACTTTGACCGCATATCTCGATCATCTGGCATTGCAAAGATCACTTTTCGGAGAACTGCAAAAGGTGGAAAAAGGAGACGCAGCAAAAGGAGAAAGATATTATTAAAGAATAGCAGAGACCTATAGAGTGGCTGTAGACAGAGATCAATGAACAATTGTGATGAGGTGGTGCCCTTGGAACACTAAGGTTGATTACATCTGTCAACAGTTACCCCAATAATCCAAAGATTGATGAAATCTGTCGAAGTTACCTCAAGAACCCATAGATTGATGAAATCTGTCAACAGTTACCCCAAGAACCCACAGATTGATGAAATCTGTCAACAGTTACCCCAACAACCCAAAGATTGATGAAATCTGTCGACAATTACCTCAAGAACCCAAAGATTGATGAAATCTGTCGATAGTTACCCCAAGAACCCACAGATTGATGAAATCTGTCAACAGTTACCCCAACAACCCAAAGATAGATAAAATATGTCGACAATTACCTCAAGAACCCATAGATTGATGAAATCTGTCGATAGTTACCCCAAGAACCCACAGATTGATGAAATATGTCAACAGTTACCCCAAGAATCCACAGATTTATGAAATCTGTCAACAGTTACCCCAAAAACCCACAGATTGATGAAATCTGTCGAAGTTACCTCAAGAACCCATAGATTGATGAAATCTGTCAACAGTTATCCTAAGATCCTAAAGTTTGATGAAATCTGTCAACAGTTATCCCAAGAACCCATAGATTGATGAAATCTGTCAATAGTTACTCCAAGAACCCAAAGATTGAGGAAATCCGTCATTAGTTACCATAAGAATCCAAAGGTTGATGAAGTCTATCAATAGTTACCCCAAAAAACCCCTAGTTGATGAAATATATCAATAGTTACCCCAAAACCCCCTGGTTAATGAAATATATCAATAGTTACCCCAAGAATCCACAGATTGATGAAATTTGTCAACAGTTACCCCAAAAATCCAAAGATTGATGAAATCTGTCGACAGTTACCTCAAGAACCCACAGATTGATGAAATCTGTCAACAGTTATCCCAAGATCCCAAAGTTTGATGAAATCTGTCAATAGTTACCACAATAACCCAAAGATTGATGAAATCTGTCAACAGTTATACCAAGAACCCAAAGATTGAGGAAATCCATTATTAGTTACCATAAGAATCCAAAGGTTGATGAAGTCTGTCAATAATTACCTCAAAAGTCCCCAGGTTGGTGAAGTATGTCTATAATTACCCTATGAACTCCTACCTTGAAGAATTCTTTCAATAGATACCTCAAGAATCCTGAAGTTGAAGTCTGTCAATAATTACCCTAAGAACCCCTAGGTTGATATAGTCTGTCAACAGTTACCCTAAGAACATCAGGTTGATAAGTCAGTCAACAATTACCATAAGACCATCAAGTTGATAAAGTCTGTCAACAGTTACCATAAGACCATCAGGTTGATAAAATCTGTCAACAGTTACCCTAAGAACCCCTAGGTTGATAAAGTATGTCAACAGTTACCCTAAGAACATCAGGTTGATAAAGTCAGTCAACAGTTACCCTAAGACCATCAGGTTGATAAAGTCAGTCAACAGTTACCCTAAGACTATCAGGTTGATAAAGTCTGTCAACAGTTACTCTAAGACCATCAGATTGATAAAGTCTGTCATCAGTTACCTTAAGACCATCAGTTTGATATGTCTGTCAACAGTTAACCCAAGAACTCCCAGCTTGACAAAAGCTGTCGATAATTGCCCCAAGAAATCTCAGGTTGATTAGTTAGTAATTACCCGAATAACCTCCTGGCTAGTTCATCATCATCATATGCCATATCACTTAACATAGGCGATATTGTCATTTCACAATCCTATCTACCGTGCATCGTATCAGTTCAGTTGTTGACTGTTTTCCATGCCATGACACCAAGCTATCCAGTATTTTCTTTCTTTGTCGTCCGCGATCTCACTTTCCCTCTATTTTGCCAGTTGTAACCATGTATTTCAAATTTTTGTTCTCATGATGTGCGCGAAAGATGTTGATTATGTCTTTTTGATGTTTCTTATGAGCTCCTTTTTTGTGTTGGCCTCTTTGAACATTTTCTCTTTGGGCTTTTTAGCTGTCCAGGGAACTTTCAACATTTTTCTGAGATATTACAGTGTGGTTAGGTTCTCTGTGGCATCTAATCGTCTTTTCATTTGTTTATTTACTGTCCATGATTGTCATCCATAGGTAAGAATTGGCTCTACACAGCACCGATGAACTCCTTTCTCATCTCGGTTGACATAAATTTATTGCATAACACGTTTTTTTTAATTTCTGAAATGCTATTTTGTCCTGAGCTATTCTGCTTTTTATTTCTGTGGTGCATGTACCATCTGATGTTATCACTGTGCACACGTATTTGAAACGTTGCAGTTGTTTCAGATTTGCATGTTTAATTTTATGCTGCATGATGATGATGATTATTTTTTCGATATGACCCTTACTTCTGTTTCCTTACTGTTCAGACAGTCTTTTTTGTTGCTTTCTTTTACTATTATGTCTATCATTTGTTGTAGTTCATTCTCTGTCTCTGCTATTAAGACTGTGTCATCCGCATATAGCAAATTGTTTATGTTGTGACTGTTGATTTCAATTCTGTTTCGTCATATGGCTGTTGAGACTAATAGTGTGATGGTCTTCACAATCAGTGGCGCCTAACTTCTTCGGAATGGCTACAAAGATAGATGTTAGTAGATCTTCAGGTATATGTCCAGTATTATATATGCCAGTAGTAGTCCGATTAGTAAACTCTGTCATTAATGCCCAAAGTCCCCAATGTTGATAACGTCAACATTAATGCCCCAACGATCCCCAGAACAATGCAGTCTGTCAATAGATCCCCAACTAAAGGCAGGTTGTTGAAGTTTGCCAATAGTGCCCCAGCTAGAGGCAGGTTGTTGAAGTTCGTCAATAGTGCCCCAGCTAGAGACAGGTTGTTGAAGTTTGTCAATAGTGCCCCAATTAGAGGCAGGTTGTTGAAGTTTGTCAATAGTGCCCCAGCTAGAGGCAGGTTGTTGAAGTTTGTCAATAGTGCCCCAAAAAGAGGCAGGTTGTTGAAGTTTGTCAATAGTGTCCCAAATAGAGGCAGGTTGATGAAGTTTGTCAATAGTGCCCCAACTAGAGGCAGGTTGTTGAAGTTTGTCAATAGTGCCACAGCTAGTAGCAGGTTAATAAAGTTTGTCAATAGTGCCCCAACTAGAGGCAGGTTGTTGAAGTTTGTCAATAGTACCTCAGCTAGAGGCAGGTTAATGAATTTTGTCAATAGTGCCCCAACTAGGGACAGGTTGTTGAAGTTTGTCATTAGTGCCCCAACTAGAGGCAGGTTGTTGAAGTTTGTCATTAGTGCCCCAACTAGAGGCAGGTTGTTGAAGTTTGTCAATAGTGCCCCAGCTAGTAGCAGGTTAATGAAGTTTGTCAATAGTGCCCCAACTAGGGGCAGGTTAATGAATCTTGTCAATAGTGCCCCAGCTAGAGGCAGAAGTTTGTCAATAGTGCCCCAACTAGGGGCAGGCTGTTGAAGTTTGTCAATAGTGCCCCAGATAGAAGCAGGTTAATGAAGTTTGTTAATAGTGCCCCAACTAGGATGAAGGTTGTTAAAGTTTGTCAATAGTGTCCCAGCTAGAGGCAGGTTAATGAAGTTTGTCAATAGTGCCCAAGCTAGAGGCAGGTTAATGAAGTTTGTCAATAGTGCCCCAAAAAGAAGCAGGTTGTTGAAGTTTGTCAATAGTGCCCCAGCTAGAGGCAGGTTAATGAAGTTTATCAATAGTTCCCCAACTAGAGGCAGGTTAATGAAGTTTGTCAATAGTGTCCCAACTAGAGGCAGGTTAATGAAGTTTGATAATAGTGCCCCAGCTAGAGGCAGGTTAATGAAGTTTGACAATAGTGCCCCAACTAGAGGCATGTTGTTGAAGTTTGTCAATAGTGTCCCAGGTAGAGGCAGGTTAATGAAGTTTGACAATAGTGCCCCAACTAGGGGCAGGTTGTTGAAGTTTGTCAATTGTGCCCCAACTAGTTGCAGGTTGTTGAAGTTTGTCAAAAGTGCCCCAACTAGGGGCAGGTTAATGAAGTTTGACAATAGTGCCCCAATAAGAGGCAGGTTGTTGAAGTTTGACAATAGTGCCCCAACTAGAGGCAGGTTGTTGAAGTTTCTCAATAGTGCCCCAACTGGGGGCAGGTTAATGAAGTTTGTAAATAGTGTCCCAGCTAGAAGCAGGTTAATGAAGTTTGTCAATAGTGCCCCAGATAGAAGCAGGTTAATGAAGTTTGTCAATAGTGCCCCAGCTACTAGCAGGTTAATGAAGTTTGTCAATAGTGCCCCAACTAGGGGCAGGTTAATGAATCTTGTCAATAATGCCCAGCTAGAGGCAGGTTAATGAAGTTTGTCAATAGTGCTCCAACTAGAGGCAGGTTGTTGAAGTTTGTCAATAGTGCCCCAGCTAGAGGCAGGTTAATGATGTTTGACAATAGTGCCCCAACTAGAGGCAGGTTGTTGAAGTTTGACAATAGTGCCCAAACTAGAGGCAGGTTGTTGAAGTTTCTCAATAGTGCCCCAACTAGAGGCAGGATAATGAAGGTGTCCCAGCTAGAAGCAGGTTAATGAAGTTTGTCAATAGTGCCCCAGCTATATGCAGGTTAATGAAGTTTCTAAATAGTGCCCCAACTAGAAGCAGGTTAATGAAGTTTGTCAATAGTGTCCCAGCTAGAAGCAGGTTAATGAAGTTTGTCAATAGTGCCCCAGCTAGAAGCAGGTTAATGAAGTTTGTCAATAGTGCCCCAGCTAGAAGCAGGTTAATGAAGTTTGTCATTAGTGCCCCAGCTAGAAGCATGTTAATGAAGTTTGTCAATAGTGCCCAAACTAGAAGCAGGTTAATGACGTTTGACTATAGTGCCCCAGCTAGAAGCAGGTTAGTGAAGTTTGTCAATAGTGCCACAACTAGGGACAAGTTGTTGAAGTTTGTCAATAGTGCCCCAACTAGGGGCAGGTTAATGAATCTTGTCAATAGTGCCCTGCTAGAGATAGGTTAATGAAGTTTGTCAATAGTGCCCCAACTAGGGGCAGGTTGTTGAAGTTTGTCAATAGTGCCCCAGATAGAAGCAGGGTAATGAAGTTTGTCAATAGTGCCCCGGCTAGGATGAAGGTTGTTAAAGTTTGTCAATAATATCCCAGCTAGAGGCAGGTTAATGAAGTTTTTCAATAGTGCCCCAGCTAGAGGCAGGTTAATGAAGTTTGTCAATAGTGCCCCAAATAGAAGCATGTTGTTGAATTTTGTCAATAGTGCCCCAGCTAGAGGCAGGTTAATGAAGTTTATTAATAGTTCCCCAACTAGAGGCAGGTTGATGAAGTTTGTCAATAGTGTCCCAACTAGAGGCAGGTTAATGAAGTTTAATAATAGTGCCCCAGCTAGAGGCAGGTTAATGAAATTTGACAATAGTGCCCCAACTAGAGGCATGTTGTTGAAGTTTGTCAATAGTGCCCCAACTAGGGGCAGGTTGTTGAAGTTTGTCAATAGTGCCCCATCTAGAGGCAGGTTAATGAAGTTTGTCAATAGTGCCCCAGCTAGAGGTAGTTTACTGAAGTTTGTCAATAGTGCCACAGCTAGAAGCAGGTAATTGAAGTTTGTCAATAGTGCCCCAACTAGGGACAGGTTAATGAAGTTTGTCAATAGTGCCCCAACTAGAGGCAGGTTGTTGAAGTCTGTCAATAATGACCCAGCTAGAGGCAGGTTAATGAAGTTTGACAATAGTGCCCCAACTAGAGGCAGGTTGTTGAAGTTTCTCAATAGTGCCCCAACTATGGGCAGGTTAATGAAGTTTGTCAATAGTGTCCCAGCTAGAAGCAGGTTAATGAAGTTTGTCAATAGTGCCCCAGCTAGAAGCAGGTTATTGAAGTTTGTCAATAGTGCCCCAGCTAGTAGCAGGTTAATGAAGTTTTTTCAATAGTGCCCCAACTAGAGGCAGGTTTTTGAAGTTTGTCAATAGTGCCCTATCTAGTAGCAGGTTAATGAAGTTTGTCAATAGTGCCTCAACTAGGGGCAGGTTAATGAATCTTGTCAATAATGCCCAGCTAGAGGCAGGTTAATGAAGTTTGTCAATAGTGCCCCAACTAGAGGCAGGTTGTTGAAGTTTGTCAATAGTGCCCCAGCTAGAGGCAGGTTAATGATGTTTGACAATAGTGCCCCAACTAGAGGCAGGTTGTTGAAGTTTGACAATAGTGCCCCAACTAGAGGCAGGTTGTTGAAGTTTCTCAATAGTGCCCCAACTAGAGGCAGGTTAATGAAGTTTGTCAATAGTGTCCCAGCTAGAAGCAGGTTAATGAAGTTTGTCAATAGTGCCCCAGCTATAAGCAGGTTAATGAAGTTTCTCAATAGTGCCCCAACTAGAAGCAGGTTAATGAAGTTTGTCAATAGTGCCCCAGCTAGAAGCAGTTTAATGAAGTTTGTCAATAGTGCCCCAGCTAGAAGCAGGTTAATGAAGTTTGTCAATAGTGCCCCAGCTAGAAGCAGGTTAATGAAGTTTGTCAATAGTGCCCCAACTAGAGGCAAGTTAATGACGTTTGTCAATAGTGCCCCAGCTAGAAGCAGGTTAATGAAGTTTGTCAATAGTGCCCCAGCTAGAAGCATGTTAATGAAGTTTGTCAATAGTGCCCCAACTAGAAGCAGGTTAATGAAGTTTGTCAATAGTGCCCCAGCTAGAAGCAGGTTAATGAAGTTTGTCAATAGTGCCCCAACTAGGGACAGGTTGTTGAAGTTTGTCAATAGTGCCCCATCTAGAGGCAGGTTAATGAAGTTTGTCAATAGTGCCCCAGCTAGAGTTAGGTTACTGAAGTTTGTCAATAGTGCCACAGCTAGAGGTAGGTTACTGAAGTTTGTCAATAGTGCCACAGCTAGAAGCAGGTTAATGAAGTTTGTCAATAGTGCCCCAACTAGGGACAGGTTAATGAAGTTTGTCAATAGTGCCCCAACTAGGGGCAGGTTAATGAAATTTGTCAATAGTGCCCCAGCTAGAAGCAGGTTAATGAAGTTTGTCAATAGTGCCCCAGCTAGAAGCAGGTTAATGAAGGTTTTCAATAGTGCCCCAATTAGGGGCAGGTTGTTGAAGTTTGTCAATAGTGACCTCACCGACCCCTTCTTTGGTCAAGCGGAAGGGAGGAAGGAAACATAATTAGTTTTTCACTTTTTGTTGTAAATTACACAATATATATATGGCTGCTATTTTATTCTGCAGTAATTGTTTCTATTTTGTTTCTCTTTCTTTTAGATGTCAAACCTTACCCAACAAAAGGTTAAGGCATCCAATTCAGAAAAAAAAAAAAACATCGGAAAACGATGCAAACGATGACATGACTCTTCATTTATTGAAACAAAAAGGCTGCAACTCATATCATTTGTAGCTAAACAAGCATAGAAGGGTGATCACAGATGAATGTAGATGGAAAAGAAGTAGACGGAGATTAAGAAGATGCAGAAGTTATATACGATGTCGATAAAGTAATTGATTCTTCATTGATTTGTTATGAGTATGTCATTGTATTAGAACGTTGACGTTGTAGATTTCTGTGAGAACATAATATCATTTCTTTGGTACGTAATATATTTTAATATTTTGTTAAACTGTTTAGTAAACAGTATCCAGAGTAAGACACTCAAGTTTTACTAAACTAGTTACTTATATTGATTACTTGCTACCAACGTCAAGACGTCGAATGTCATATATTATCTTTACATTGAAATCTATGTTCTTTTCAGCACTAAAATTAGTTATTAAAATATAAGTGAAGTTTACAATTTTTTTCTTTTACTTTATTACATACAATTCAACAAGATTTGTTAAAAACGTGACTAAACTATCCTGCACATTTTATCCCGCTCGCTCCGTACATGCATTCCAAATTGAAGTTCGTGTGTGTATCTTTGAAGATTCATCTCTAGACTCTATACTTGTTATTAGTATTGCTCTTTCTATCAATTCACTTTAGAATTGGACATTTTTTTTCGAATTTATTTCAGACGAGAACATTCTACTAGCTCGCTAATTAAAGTAATTGTATTCCTCTTCATGTCTGGAATCTCTCTTTCTCTCTTTTTCTCAGTCTATCCGTTTCTATCACTTTTTTGATTAAAAGTTAACCGCTTCTAAATTTTATTTTGGACAAGTGAAGACGTAAAATTGATTTTTTTCTCCCCCCATATTGTATCTCTTAGACATTATTCTGTCCTTTTACTTCAATGTTTTTTTTCTCTTCGTTACAATATGTTTAGCAACTGAATGGGTTCGTCTTCAGCACTTATTTTATTTGAACATTCTTCACAAAATTGGATAGCGAAAGAGAGTCGGACTGAATTGTCTGGATTTTCTTTTTAAAAGCTTTGACATAAATCTTCACACACACCTCCCTAATAATTTTGCATTGATGTTTTATTGTTATTTTGGGTCAAATAAGCTTGAATGAAGACCTAGGCTCCACGGGCAGATGAAAGGTAGAGAACGAAGAAGAAGATGCTTCAATACTTACTTTCAGAAACGAGTTGAAGGGAAGGTATGTCTGTTTTCCACCAGGTTTTTTTTTTTTTTAATTTCCAGATGTCGTGATTTTTGTTTTAAAAATCAACATAGCTTCGAAGTTCAGCCAATTTGTGAATTTAGGTACCTGATATGTTTGTGTGTGTGGGGCAGTTATTGTGCTTTGACATGATAGTAATCGCACTGGATAATTGAAATAACAAGCGTTAGGGCCAGTCCTTGCTTACTAACGATTTGATACCTTGCTGACTTTTTGCTGACTTGCCCTGTAATTATAAATTATTGTATGTCACATCTTTTTTCTTTCTTTTTTTATTTCTTTTTTTCTTTCTTTTTTTTCTTTCTTTCTTTTTTTCTTTTTTTTTCTTTCCTCATTTGCCTTTCATGTAGTGGAGAAATATAGTTTTTGGTCTTTTCCTCATCTGTTGGCATCTGCTGCTGTTAAATTTCCTAGTGTTTCTAGTATTCCATCAGTCCATCATTTGCTCATCTGTCGGCATCTGCTGCTGTTATGTTTCCTAGTGTTTCTAGTATTTCATCAGTCCATCTTTTGCTCGTCTGTTGGCATCTGCTGCTGTTATGTTTCCCAGTGTTTCTAGTATTCCATCAGTCCATCTTTATTATGGTCAGATCTTGACTCTGGTGTTCTCTCAACTTTTATTACAGGCTCGTTGTGATGTGTTTGGTCTGTCTGTATTATTAAGTGGCTAAACCATGTTATGAGTTGTTAGGTTATGTTGAAAATCATCATCATCATCATCGAGTGCCGTCTCCGCAACGAAGGCTGGCTACCATGGAGCGCCATTTTACTCTGTCTCTTGCTTTGATGGTGCAGGTTGTCATAGGCTGATTTGTCCATCTTTTTATATTACTCGTCCATGTTAGTCTTGGTCTGCCTCTGCCTCTTTTACCTTGTATTTTCCCCTCCAGGATTACTTTTAGTAGGCTGTTTGTGTTTTAACATGGCCCAAAAATCGCATTTGTCTTGTTTGAATTGTGTTTAGTAGTTCTCTTTTCATTTTTACTTGTTTTAAGACTTCATCGTTTGTTTTCTTTTCCTTCTACCCAATTCTACCTATTCTTCTATATATCCACATTTCAAAGGCATCAATTCTCTGTTCTGTTGTCTGGTCTAATGTCCATGTTTCTGCACCATATAGGAATATTGAGAAGATGTAACATTTTTCTATTCTTAGTTTTAGCCCTGGTGTTATCTGTTTTGATGTTAGTATGTTCTTCATGACATTAAAATTACTTTTTGCCATTCCTATTCTTTTGTATATTTCAGTTGTACATTTTCCATCACTGGTCATAGTATGTCCAAGATAGTTGTAGTTCTGAACTGTCTCCAGGTCTATTCCTTCAATTTTGATATCCCCTTGTGGGTTTTTGAGTATTTTCTTTGTTTATGATCATAGTTTTAGTCTTTTTAAAAATTCATATCTAGTCCATATTTTTTGCTTGTCATGTTTATTTCATTAAGTAATTGTTGTAGATCTTTAGGATTTTCTGCTAGTAGTACAGTATCGCCAGCATATCTTAGGTTATTGATTATCTTCCCATTAATTTGTAGGCCTGGCATCTCTGTGATGTTTTTAAAGATTTGCGTAGTGTATAGATTGGACAAGCTTGGTGATAGGATGTATCCTTGTCTTACTCCTATTTTTAAATCAATGGGTGTAGAGTTCTCTTTGTTATATTGTATTATTGTTGTTTGCTCCCAGTATAGATTACACATTAGTCGTATGTCCATGTCATCTAGATGTATCTCTTTTAGGCATTCGATAAGTTGTTTGCGGTGTACTCTATCAAAAGCTTTGGTGTAGTCTATGAAGCAGGCATATATTGGTTTGTTTAAATCTATGTACTTTTCGATTAATGTTATCATGCAAAATATGGCTTCTTTTGTCCCGCTATTTTTCCTAAACCCAAATTGCTGCTCATCTAATTCAGTATTGATGTTGACAATGGCGGTAATTATTCCAAGCTTTTTTCTTAGTTTTTCATTTCTGATCTTATCTCGCAGGTTGTTCCGTGTGTCTATCAAGGTTTGTCTGTCGCAGGTTGTTCCATGTGTCTATCAAGGTTTGTCTGTCGCAGGTTGTTCCTTGTGTCTATCAAGGTCTGTCTGTCGCAGGTTGTTCCATGTGTCTATCCTGGTCTGTCTGTCGCAGGTTGTTCCGTGTGTCTATCCAGGTCTGTCTGTCGCAGGTTGTTCCGTGTGTCTATCAAGGTTTGTCTGTCGCAGGTTGTTCCATGTGTCTATCCAGGTCTGTCTGTCCCAGGTTGTTCCATGTGTCTATCAAGGTCTGTCTGTCGCAGGTTGTTCCGTGTGTCTATCAAGGTTTGTCTGTCGCAGGTTGTTCCATGTGTCTATCCAGGTCTGTCTGTCGCAGGTTGTTCCGTGTGTCTATCAAGGTTTGTCTGTCGCAGGTTGTTCCATGTGTCTATCCAGGTCTGTCTGTCGCAGGTTGTTCCGTGTGTCTATCAAGGTTTGTCTGTCGCAGGTTGTTCAATGTGTCTATCCAGGTCTGTCTGTCCCAGGTTGTTCCATGTGCCTATCAAGGTTTGTCTGTCGCAGGTTGTTCCGTGTGTCTATCAAGGTTTGTCTGTCGCAGGTTGTTCCGTGTGTCTATCAAGGTCTGTCTGTCGCAGGTTGTTCCATGTGTCTATCAAGGTCTGTCTGTCGCAGGTTGTTCCATGTGTCTATCAAGGTCTGTCTGTCGCAGGTTGTTCCGTGTGTCTATTTACCTGAATATTGATTATTGTTCTTACTGGTCTTGAGTCTAGTGTTCAGCTCTGACATTGAAGGCACAACGTTGATATGAAGATTTTGTTGTAGAGTGCAAGTTGTACCTCTAAGATTATTTCCTTCTTGGGCCTAGTAATGAAGTCTATTCGATGATTTGACAAAGCTTTCTCTGCATTTTCATTCTAGTTCTACTTTGTGCTAACTATCGTTTGTCACTGGCCTTTCTATACTTTTAAAGTCCTCCACATTATATTTTTATTGCTACTGACATGTTGTCTATCCTGGTAATTATTTGTAGATGTATGTTTTACATTTAATTCGATTTCTTCTTTTATGGTGTTAGTTTCTTGTCTCTGCTTTAATGTGTGGTTTTTTTGTTGTATTATTAGTTGTTGGTGTCATGTTCAATAAATCTTCGAAAAACTATTTCTTGCTTCGTTGATTTTTATTTATTTATATTTTCTGTTTGTTTGGTTTACGGTATTTGTTTTTATTTGTGTGTGTATGATTTCAGTTGAGTCCTTGTTTTCCCTGTTTACTCTCGTTGATTTTACTGTTTTGTAGAAGTCTCTTGGCGCTGTTGAATTTGTCGTGTATGGCTTAATCACATATGATCACTTTATACTTGCAAAATTAGACAGATATTTTATAAATATTTTTTGTTTTAAAATTATTTTTTAAAAATATGCTATAGTTAAACATTGTCAAGAAGGAATATGGGAAACAAATTAGCGAAACTAAACAGGTCACGTGATCAGACGATATTCAGTATCTTTGAGAATGGTTGAGCAGAATGAACTGTGATGGAGAAGCAAGCAAAACACAACATGCAGTAGAATCGTGGAAGTACTGTTTTACAGTGTGGGCCAGACATGGGTTTCCCCTCTCTTCACTGTATGATGCATTCTATGTGCTAATATATGATAAATACAGAAGGAAGGAAGAAAAAACAAATAATCCTCACATATGGAAGCATAGACGAATATAGTGTTGATGGTCAACATTTACTCAACACAACGCCAGTGATGTTTCTGTTTTTCAAAATATCTTGGTTTCCATTTAAATCTGCATCAAACCCAACCTCTTTTCCTGGAAAGACCAGTTCACTAACTACCACTATACCGCGACTCATTGTATACAGTAACAATGAAATAAACCAGGTACACATTATTTACCGACAAGGAACAGTCTGAAGACTGGTTAGAAAAAAACAACCTCGAGATTTACTTGGACATTAATGAATATATAAGCAATTGCAGGATTATAATAGTGAACAGAATTTCAAATGTCAAATTATGGTTAAAAGAACACTTACAGGTGACGTTCTATTCATTTGTTGAACATAATCTATGAAGTAGAGAACATGCACTTTTGTCAAGGAGATGTCAGAGAAGGCGGATGTCAACAAGAGGGCTGGTAGCTATCAGCAACTCACAGTTGAATGTTTACGTCAGGATAGGTGAACCGAACCAGTCACTTTCTGCTGCTATCATAAAGTAAGTAAAGAGCCCCCGTCACGCCAAGTGGCGTATAGGGAATATGGTGTTAGTGACCATAAATTTTACAGATCATCAGCACATGATTTTTAGGGCAATGTGGTCGGTATTACGCCCGTGCCGCTTTACTTCCCCAGAAAAAAATCCGGTACTCATTTAAGGCTGGGTGAACCCGGAAGCTGTCGGTTGGGATCGAACCCTGCCCCTTGTCCTTTGTAGTCAAGTTCACTAACCACTGAGCTATCGCGGCTTCTTTGCTGCTATAATGGCTCACTCATACTAGAATTTCGGACTCTCTTTATCTGTTTCAGCGACCTTTGGCGGGGGTATGGGGAAATGAAAGCTAGGACAAGTTGGCTAGCTGTGCTGTCGTTGAGGACGGTCAACCGATTGATTATTTGACATCATCAATGCCCATAGAGATGTGTGAATGTCACAGGAATTCGGCAAACATAAGTCCTCGTTACTCCTTCCGATGAAAGAGATGGTAGTTAAGATGGGCAGCCAGAAACGAGAAACTTAGTGGGCGTGTAAGAAGAATTATCAACCAACAGAGAAAAGAAGATGGTCACTCGGTGGACGGCGCGTGACCTTCTGAGGAGGGGATCTGAGCACATATGGACATGTTCGGAGTGCAATGATAACGACCCGCAAATAACTCAATAATTCAATAACTCAATAATTCAATAACTCAAGGATTTGGTTGCTTCGAAGAGTCTCTCTTCCAGGGTGCTGGGCCACATTGATATCCTCAGGTCTGTGTGCTTGGCCACATTGACATCCTCAGGTCTATGTGCTGGGCCACATTGATATCCTCAGGTCTGTGTGCTGGGCCACATTGACATCCTCAGGTCTATGTGCTGGGCCACATTGATATCCTCAGGTCTGTGTGCTGGGCCACATTGACATCCTCAGGTCTATGTGCTGGGCCACTTTGATATCCTCAGGTCTATGTGCTGGGCCACTTTGACATCCTGAGGTCTGTGTGCTGGGCCACATTGACATCCTCAGGTCTGTGTGCTGGGGCAATCCTGTATGATGTGTTTTTTTTTGTCATTTCATCTTGGTTGATCTCGAGGCTAGACGCTGGTCTCGAGACAGAGAGGTTGTGAGTTCAAATCCCGGCTGCACCAGTTGGGATTTTTATTTATCATTTCTCTCTGCGGCATTCCTCCCTGGTCCCAGCAGCGATGTTAGGTGTGAAACGTTAATTACTCATCGATGGGAAAAAAAAAATATGAGTACCTCCAAAGTCGGAATTATCTGCCTGCGAGGAACCTAGCGAACACGGATGCCAGGGATTAATAGGATTAACACTCACACTTCAGTTCCTAGTCAGTCTCTAGGGACTTCGCCAGAGGTGGGAGTTGGTGAACACACAACAAAAAAAAAAAAAAAAAAAAAAAAAAAAAAAAAAATCAGCCTAGGTGCAGAAACATAGACTTGTAGTTCCTAATTTTGATTTTGGTGAGCGTGTAATTCTGTTGTGGCCAGTGCTTAAGAGTACACGAGGTGTATGATGGTAAGCACACACACAAAATTATAAATTTGCAATATATTTATTGTTGTATAATACTGAAGGGAGGTCAAAAAATAATGCACACCAATTTTTTTCTCGGCTAATAATAAAGATAGGAATATGAAATTTTGCACACTTGGAATATGACATGTTCCAATTATGTGCACCAAATTGCACAGCATTATGATAAATATTACGCAATCTATGAACCGTTAAAATGGAGCTTGTCAACAATGTCCGTTACAAACAGCGAATTGTCATAGAATTTCTGGTTGCGGAAAAAGAAACTGTGGCAAACATTCATAAACGACTGTGTGCAGTGTACAAATGTTCTGCAGTCGATAGGAGCACAGTTAGTCGCTGGGTTCAGAGAATTAAAGCTGCAGAAAGTGTACGAGTGGAGCTGCATGATTTACCGCGTTCTGGACGTGTTGCCTCGGCTACCAGCACAGACATGTTAAACCGGGCTGATGCCATTATTCGTAAGGATAGGCGTATCACTAGTCAGCAATTGGCATTGCAGCTTACAATCAGCAAGGGAAGTGCAATCGCAATTTTTAAAACTCTCGGATATTCATAGATTTGCGCTCGATGGGTTCCTCAGTGCCTAACAAATGATCACAGAGTTCAAAGGAAAACATTCTGTTCTGAATTGTTGGAGCGTTTCGGTGTTGAAGGAGAAATGTTTTTGTCAAAAATTGTTACCGGTGACGAAACGTGGGCACATTATTATGAGCCTGAAACAAAAATGCAGTCAATGGAATGGCATCATCTGCAGTCACCAAAAAGAAAAAAAATTCAAAACATCTCCATCAGCCGGAAAGGTGATGATCACTGTCTTCTGGGACATTGATGGTGTGATTCTTGTTGATGTAATGACAAGAGGTGAGACAATCAACTCGACAGCTTACATCAATACACTGACAAAACTCAAAAATCGGTTCCACAGAGTTCGGCCTAATAAGCCATCTGCAGATTTGTTGCTTCAACATGACAATGCACGCCCTCACACAAGTCTGGTAACACGGGAAGCAATCAACAAATTTGGTTGGACTGTACTGCCCCATCCTCCTTACAGCCCTGATCTGGCTCCGTCAGATTTCCATCTGTTTGGACCACTCAAAAAATTCCTGCGTGGGACACACTTTGACAATGATGAGGATGTGATCCGTGCAGTTAAAAAATGGCTACGCGAGCAGGACAAAACTTGGTACAAACGAGGCATTCATGACCTAGTTTCGCGTTGGCGTAAGGCAATACGCTTGGACGGAGATTATGTTGAAAAATAGGTAGTGTAAAGGGGATGTTCAGCTACAATCTGTGAAAATTTCACACATTTTGCCCGAATAGTTTCCGAGAAAAAAATTAGTGTGCATTACTTTTAGACCTCCCTACGTATATAAAAGGGGGGACGACGGTAGTTCAGTGAAAAATGAGTCGGACTACACGGTCTAGAGGCCTCGATACGATCCCAAGAATGATTCTAAGATTCACTTAACTTTAAATGAGTGTCTGATTTTTTTTAGGAATGTAGGGTAGCCTGGCGTGGTAGTAACCACATGTTTAGGCGACTTTCATTTAGTCAACAAGGTATCTTCATCACGCTTTAAACGAGTCCATAATTGCTCAAATGTCCTCAGCATCTAACGACACCGGTCTTGTTTTTTGTTGTTGTTGTTGTTGACAAGTAAACTTTGGCTTTCTGCATAGTGCTCCTTCTGACATCTCACTTTCTGCATGGTGCTCCCTTCTGATATCGCCCTTTCTGTATAGTACTCTCTTCTGACATCTCCCATCTAAATATGATATTCGTGCATGGTTGTCGGATCTGTCATGTTTCACCCAGCACGCTTGAGGGCATTCAGAATATCAGCGGCGTCCACTACCCCTCCCTACTCAACATCAACATGATGATGTTGGTGATGGTGTTAGTGATGATGTTGGTGATGATGTTGGTGATGATGTTGGTGGTGATGTGGTGATGATGTTGATGATGATATTGGTGATGATGTTGGTGATGTTGTTGGTGTTGATGTTGTTGGTGATGATGTTGGTGATGATGTTACGCCCGTGCGCTTTACTTTCCCAGAAATATCCGGTACCCATTTAAGGCTGAGAGAACCCGGAAGCCGTTGGTTGGGATCGAACCCTACCTCTTGTCCTTTGTAGTCCAGTTCACTAACCACTGAGCTATCGCGGCTCCTTTTATGATGATGACGCTAATGATATTGGTGATAATTTTGATTACAACTATGATTTTGATTATAATGATGACAATGCCTATATTTATTATGATCATGATGATAAATGAAGACATTCATGATGACGATGGTGATAGTAATAATGTTAATAATTATGATGGTGATATTGCTGATGACAATTATAATGATAGTAACGATGATGATGATATTGATGATGATAATTATAATGATAGTAACGATGATGATGATATTGATGATGATAATTATAATGATAGTAACGATGATGGTGTTATTGATGATGATAATTATAATGATAGTAACGATGATGGTGATATTGATGATGATAATTACAATGATAGTAACGATGATGGTGATATTGATGATGATAATTATAATGATAGTAACGATGATGGTGATATTGATGATGATAATTAAAATGATAGTAACGATGATGGTGATATTGATGATGACAATTACAATGATAGTAACGATGATGGTGATATTGATGATGATATTTATAATGATAGTAACGATGATGGTGATATTGATGATGATAATTACAATGATAGTAACGATGATGGTGATATTGATGATGATAATTACAATGATAGTAACGATGATTGTGATATTGATGATGACAATGATAATGATAGTAACGATGATGATGTTTGGAATGATGAACCGAAATGCCAACTGTTCTGGAGATAGATCCAACCCTTTTTACTCAGTGTTCATATCGTTGGCACTGCTTCTCAATAGATTTATGTTTGTATTTGTTTCATTAAAAAATGTAAAAATTATAATTAGCAAATAGTGTGCACACATCTCTACTCGTATTTCAATCAACAAGTGCTTTCACAATGGAACAATGACATATATTAATAATGCACGCAGCTTCTATATTATTTCATATTTAACCGCGAATATTAAATCCTCTCTCTCTCTCTCTCTCTCTCTCTCTCTCTCTTTCTCTCTATCTCTCGAGACAATAAATATATAATTTAACTTAAACTGACTCTGAAATCCCAAACATCATTCGCGGCGTCCTGCAAGCATCACGTTTGGTAATTAGTTCGAGTTATCATGTTGCTATTGATAACGTTTCTGTCACGGAATTCCATAGTCGTATTTGACAGTTCAGATTTGCAACGATCTTTCAATAAATGACGTCAATAGAAAACTGCCGAACATTGAGATCACAGTCCACAATTCCGATTAACAAAAAAAAATCTCGTCTTTTACAGCTTTCAAGGGTATGATCTGTCACTTCTAATCTGTACTGTTCTTTCTATAACTGAGGTCACTGGAGATGCACCATAAATGGAGCTCAAAGTCTACCATTTCCAAACAGCTTATATTACATTTAACCTTTTGGCTTTCCACAATACTTTGCAATCGTTGAAATAAACCTACCCTTTGCCCCTCCGTCATATCTCGCTTGAACAAATATATGTCCGTCCACCAACTCACATAAAACAAATCTATATCCGTCCACCAACTCACATAAAACAAATCTATATCCGTCCACCAACTCACAAAAAACAAATCTATATCCGTCCACCAACTCACATAAAACAAATCTATGTCCGTCCACCAACTCACATAAAACAAATCTATGTTCATCCACCAACTCACATAAAATAAATCTATGTTCATCCACCAACTCACATAAAACAAATCTATGTCCGTCCACCAACTCACATAAAACAAATCTATATCCGTCCACCAACTCACATAAAACAAATCTATGTCCGTCCACCAACTCACATAAAACAAATCTATATCCGTCCACCAACTCACATAAAACAAATCTATGTCCGTCCACCAACTCACATAAAACAGGTCTATGTCCGTCCACCAACTCACATAAAACAAATCTATGTCCGTCCACCAACTCACATAAAACAAATCTATGTTCATCCACCAACTCACATAAAACAAATCTATGTTCATCCATCAACCCACATAAAACAAATTTATGTCCGTCCACAAACTCACATAAAACAAATCTATGTCCGTCCACCAACTCACATAAAACAAATCTATGTCCGTCCACCAACTCACATAAAACAAATCTATGTCCGTCCACCAACTCACATAAAACAAATCTATGTCCGTCCACCAACTCACAAAAAACAAATCTATGTCCGTCCACCAACTCACATAAAACAAATCTATGTCCGTCCACCAACTCACATAAAACAAATCTATGTCCGTCCACCAACTCACATAAAATAAATCTATGTGCGTCCACCAACTCACATAAAACAAATCTATGTCCGTCCACCAACTCACATAAAACAAATCTATGTCCGTCCACCAACTCACATAAAACAAATCTATGTCCGTCCACCAACTCACATAAAACAAATCTATGTCCGTCCACCAACTCACATAAAACAAATCTATGTCCGTCCACCAACTCACATAAAACAAATCTATGCCCGTCCACCAACTCACATAAAACAAATCTATGTCCGTCCACCAACTCACATAAAACAAATCTATGTCCGTCCACCAACTCACATAAAACAAATCACTTTCCTTTGCAAGGAAACTCGGCAGACATTTTGATAACAAGTTCGACAACGTCTAATCTTGCAAGCTTCAGAGTTTCCAGTCCCGTTCACTCCGTGTCCAGTTACACTCCCTTGTCATCATTAAATTACGAATGTGGTCGAACACAGTTCCCGCCTTTTCCTTGACAAGTCAGTCTGTCAGGAAGAGATCTTGTAGCTCTAGGCTCATGTTAAACGCTAAAATAAGAAATGTAAATTTTTGTTTCAAACTGAAATTAGCGCAAGAAACTGACACAAAGATTTTGGTTTCCGTTAAATATTGATGAATTTGTGTTTGCACTTAGGAGATAATAGAAAAGAGTGAAGACGTGGTCAAAAGAGAGATTAGGAAACAGAAGAGAAAGGTGATAATGACGTGAAAGAAAATGTAGTGAAATATTTCGAAAATATTGAAGATTCGGAAAAAAAGAAAGAATACGGATTAATCAAGTGCAAAGTAGAGAATAAAGGTAAAGATAAAAAATGAACGCAGATAATGAAAAAAAAATAATAATACAAAGATAATTACTAAACTGAAAGTATATATCTTTATTAAACATATGAGAGAGAGAGAGAGAGAGAGAGAGAGAGAGAGAGAGTGTGTGCGTGTGTGTGTACATGAATGGGAGGAAAAAGACGGAAATTAAGAACAGTTACGTGAGCGACAGAACGACTAATAGAATTAGTTTTTATCTGATGTTTAGCACTGTTGAAAAGTAATATATTCTGGGTCATATGTACAGACAGCATGGACAAATGTGACGTCATGTATTTTTTTCGGATGATGTTGCCGAAGAAATGCGTACTGTCTCTTATTCTATGTGGTCAATGAAGGACATAGGGTATCCGAATTGATAGTTTGTAGTGTTCCAAACCACAAGAACACGGGTTTCAACCCTGGTATCTTCTCCTTCCTATTTTCAAATCCCTGTAGACCATAGGTCTTCAACATACACATTCCTGGCCGTTCTGTTTCTCGCCATTATTTTAAAATCATTCGATTTCCTCCCCTACCCCCTCCCCCCTCATCTTCATCTCTACTTTCCCATGTCTCCTCTAAGAATATGTTGGTCTTCCTCTTTGTCTCTTCCTCTGGGGATTCCTAAAGTGGCCTGTCGAGTAATACTCTCAGTTAGCTTGCGCAGTGTGTGTCCTATCCTTCGTCATCGTCTTCGTTGTATCTATTTGTCCACAAATAGACAATCCACAAAATCAGATTTGATTGGTACTGTTCCATAATTCTACGTTAGTGATTTTGTCCTGCCATGTTCATCCATTTATTCAGTGCAGCCTTTCATTAATGGAGAATTACGGTATGATATATAATTTTTGTTATTATTTAATTTTAAAAATCGAGTGTTCAATAAAATGTGGACCCGAACACCTATTAGTTGCACTGGTCAAGCGACCTCTATTCTCCAACTCCTGAAGTCTCACCGTCATACCCGAGGAGGAATGGGGTAAATGTCACAAGGATTGAGTTTAACTTTTGTGTTTCAAGTAACGCTCACATCGGCGCATTTTCTTTACCTTTTGTCTCCCTATAACGCTCTCTCCGGCTCTTGCAAAATGGGGTTTTTACAAATTTCACTTCGATAATTCAATTCAAACCAGGAAAATATCAGGAAGGGAAGGAATTGACAATGTTGTATGTGTTTTCTTGAGGGTGTCATTTGAACCATTTGTTCTGATGCTGTCAATAAGAAACATGAACTATTTTCTTAGACCGTTTCATCTCATTTGTTGATAGCTTCATTTACTATTTCCATACACTGTTTGGTGGGACATTAAAACGTGAAGTAAACACAAATTCTGCTGTTATCATTTGATCGATGGATTGTGGTTGCTGACATGTCCTTGGACCTTTTCTTTTTCATTGTTCTTATCAATTCTTTTGCTTTATGTCATAGTGCTTTCCAGCCATTTTTATTGTCAAGCTTATTTAAGCTTTTATTGGTTATGGAAGGCCTCGGTATCATTGCAAACGAATCAAAAATCCATATTTGCTCAACCGCCCGTGCCAGTGGAATCATTCGAATTACTAACTCATCTCCCAAACAAAGAAAGGTAACTGTAGTCCCCATCGTAGCAATCTCAGCACATGCCAAAAGACATAAGGCGAAACCGCGCAGAAAGTGAACACAACCAAATGTTCCCTGTCATACGATATCATTATTCATCGTAAACAATTGGAATATCGAAACACGATCAAAACGGACGAGACATACAGCTCACGGTGTGCACAGAGCACTTAACTCAGTAGCTCCTGCAACAAGCCGGACTTGGAATATGAGGAAACTGCAACAAGGAACACCTTTCAGACATTGCCTTCAATGGCTCCCGCCGCCCATCCACCATATACTGGAACTCCACATCCCCCACCCCCCCAAAAAAAAAAAACGACGATCGTCATATTGAGAACAAAAATATGTATAGCGCTTGATGATGCCAGGACATCGCTCCCAACTGCAACCGAACATACAAACACACAGCCAGTCGTCGAACCATCCCCGTCACACATCAAACAACAGACCGTACGGTTAGCTTTACAAAGGACAAGGGGTAGGGTTCGATCCCAACCGACGGCTTCCGGAGTCACCAAGCCTTAAATGTGTACCGGATTTTTTTCTGGGAAAGTAAAGCGGCACGAGCGTAATACCGACCACTTTAGCCCAAAAATCATGTGCTGAAGGTCTGTAAAATTTATGGTCACTAACACTATATTCCCTATACGCCACTTGACTTGACGGGGCTCTTTACTTTTGTTGTTTACTTTATTCAGGCATGATATCAACATGAGTATTTAGTGGGACGGCTGATCATTTTATTTGGTCTCTATATTTATAGTCTCCTTCTGCATTAGTGTTCTCATATTCCAAGTACCTATCTTTAGAGTTTGTTTTATCTTTATTTTGCTTACAGTAGCTTGATGACGATCGGGTATCACCTGTAGCACATGATGTCCCCTACCGAAGGAGGGTTTTCCATTGGAATCCCCCTTAACGTTGTTATCGTGATTTATATTATTGTGGCGATTCATGATTGTACATAGAAGTTACGACGGTGGTTTTCGGTTGCCTTCCGTCGGTTTGTTTACTGGTGGCTCCGCTAGCCTTTGAATAAAATGTCTCACCCACAAGGCAGTGGGGTTGTTTTACTTCGGGGTACCCTCCCTTAGCCTTTTACTCTCCGGAGCTTACCTGCAAGGCAGCAGGGCAGCCACAGGTTGTACTGTTTACTGCACACAACAGCGGATATATACCAGACGACCTGCTCAAGTCAATATTCATAGCCCTACCAAAATAATCTGGTGCGATTGAATGCGATGATCATCGCACAATAAGCCCTATGAGTCACATGACTACGATATTACTAAGAATCATCATGCGAAGAGTGCGAAACAAAATGAGTCAAGAGATTAGCTATGAACGGTGTGGCAATGTCATTTATATCATAAGATCTTTAGTAGAAAGAGCCATAGAGGTGAAAGCATATCTATACCTATGTTTCTTAGATTACACCAAGGCATTTGACAAAGTAAAGCACCAAGAAATAATCAAAATTTTAGAAAGCATAAACGTAGACAGCAAAGATCTAAGATTAATAAAGAACATATACTGGCAACAAACAGCGGCCATAAGGACTGGAAACCAATAGGGAATGTTTCAATAAATAAAGCAGGGTGTTAGACAAGGTTGTGTGCAGTCACCAGATTTGTTTAATATTTATAGTGGGATTATTTTAAGATCCATAAGGGGCATGCCTGGAATAACAATTGGAGGTCATAAAATAAATAATCTAAGGTATACTGATGATACAGTCTTAATCGCTAAGAGTGATAATGAGTTACAAGAAATGTTAGACATGATAGTGCAAGAAAACAAAAATAAAGGACTCAACCTTAATAGCAAAAAGACAGAGGTAATGGTAACAACACAGAAAAGACATCAACTCAGTGCAAAATAAAGACAAGTGGAGCAATATTAAAACAGTTAAATGAATGTAAATATTTGGGAACTTTATTAACCTTAGACGGAAGATGTACAAAAGAGGTGAGATGCAGAATGGCTCAAGCAAAAGCAGCTTTCCAGAAAATGAGGAAAATACTATGCAATTCATTTTTGACAATAGAAAAAGGAGAAATAGTTCTTAAATATTATGTAGAGCCAGTATTATCATATGGATGTGAATCATGGACAATAGAACAATAGACACGAAAATCACTGGAGTCTGTAGAAATGTGGTTTTACAGAAGAATGTTGAGAATACAATGGATAGCTAAGAAGAGTAATGAAAATGTTCTGATAGTAGTCAAAGCAAAAAGAGAGCTAATTTCCAATATTAGGAAGAAACAATCATCATTTTTTGGCCATGTAATGAGAAGAGAACAACTGGAATATTTTGTAACAACTGGAAAAATTTAGGGACGAAGAGATGGAGGGAAGCAAAGAGAGAAAATACCAGACAGCTGAAGAGAATGGCTTTGGCAGAAAATCAACAACAGAAATGATAAATAACTGTCGAGCTTGAAAGTTGTGGAGAGACATGATCACCTACGCCAGTAGGCCAGGTACTTGATGATGATGATGATGATATTTATAGTAGCGGAAGTCAGGTATTGATTAGCTTACAAAGCAGCCTCTGCCAAATACAGACGTGACGTCATGATCTCCGCAAGACAGAGCTGGATAGACAAAACAGAGAGCCTTAATCTAGACAAAAATGGTCATAAACTATGGAAACTTGCGACAGCTCTGAGCGACGAAAACAACTGCCGACCTCCAATATCATTAGCACACAACCTGAACATCCTCACAGGCAAAAGGGCAGCAAATCTACTGATAGAGACTTCCCAAAAAATTATTATAATAAACATTCCAATAGACAAATAGAAAGCTGCCTGACGCGAAAACCAAATGCAAAACACATGCCTTTAGCACCAGAAGAGCATCAGACCACCATCTTTACCCCAACTGAATTAGATGTAGCCCTCAAAGGATTGAAGCTCATAAGTTCCCCTGGTAAAGATGGAATCACCAACGAAATGCACATAAATCTGGGACAGAAAGCCAAGTGCCAGCTTCTAAGGATAATAAATGCTGACTGGAAGAGAGGTCATGTGCCGGCAATCTGGAAAGAAGATGTTATGGTGCCTATCCTCAAGCATGGAAAAGACCCACTAGACCCAGGTAGCTACAGACCAATTAGCTTACTGAGCTGCCTGAGTAAACTCATGGAAAGGCTGGTTAACAGAAGACTTATGTGGCATTTGGAGACAAAACAATAAATCGTTCCACAACAAAGTGGCTTCCGTCAGCACAGATCAACTGAAGACCTGGTCATCTACATTGCACAGGAAATAGAGGATGCTCTACAAGAAAAGAAACACACACTGGCAGTGTGGGTCGACATGGAGAAGGCTTTTGATAGGGTTTGGCGTGAGGGTTTAAAGAACCAGCTTTTTAGACATGGCATCCAGTGTCGTTTATTAAATTGGATATTTCAATAACTTTAGGATATAACGACCAGAGTACAAGTACAAGGTCAACTAAGTAAGAAGGTCACAATCGAACAAGGTGTCCCACAAGGCAGGCCCCCAACACTCTTTTTAATTTTCATAAATTACATCGTAATGGACATTCCACCCAGAATACACTCAGCAATGTACGCAGATGATCTGGCGTTATGGGCTCATAAGGAAAGTATGTCGGTGGCTGTACCCAGGATGCAAGATGCCCTAGGTAAACTTGAAAAATGGACGAACACCTGGTTCTTACCAATCAACGAAAAAAGTAAAACTACATATACAATTTTCAGCCTATCAAGAAACACACTCTCTGCAAACTTGAAGATAAAAGACCATACACTCCCTATTGACCAAAACCCAACATATATTGGCGTCGCCATGAATCGCAGAATGACTTGGAAAAATCAGATAGACAGAGCAAGGAAAAAAGCCAGAAAACGAACAAATATTATGTATTATGAAGATATTGGCAGGAACGGACTGGGGGGGGGGGGGGGGGCGACATCAATATATTTAAACGACTATACGTAGGAAGGGTCAGACCAGTCCTAGAGTATGGGGTCACAGCCTGGGCTATGGCTTCCAAATCACACCTTAGCAAAATTAACAGAACACAGAACCAAACTGCCCGTACCATCACTGGGGCTATGAAATCTACACCTATCAAGACTCTAGAAACGGTAACAGGTTTACAACCCTTAGATGACAGACGGGTCACTAAAGTATTGCAACAAGCGGAGAAATATAGAAGGCTCCTTAGCCACCCCATGCACCAAAGAATAACTGGTTTCGGAATTGTACGACTAAAGAGGAGCAACTTCGCTGCAATTGCCAATGAACTAACTACTGGAGACCCAGTACTCTCCCAAACAATACCGAAAGTATTGGGCCCATCTGCTATGTCTCCTCATGGGAAACATACAATACCAGAGCTTAAGGAAAATCTAACAGGAATCATGAAAAAGGCACCCAATCAGACACAGAAAGAAACCACGTAGCAGAAAATCACATACACGATACCTACACACAGGACTCTTGGTCCCACATATACACAGATCTGCTACAAATGCCACCGGAAATAGAGGGGGAGGTGTATTCTTGACGCTGAATAACCAGGACGAGATCACCAAGTCAATAGCTACTAGGAAATTCTCAAACAACTTTAAAGCAGAAACAGAGGCCATCAGATATGCTGCAACACTGGCTACTCAACACAAAAATAACATGCACAATAAATTGGTGATTCTGACTGATGCACTGTCAGTATTATCAGCTCTAAAAAGCCCCAAGAACAATGAACTAGATGACTTGAGAACAACCCTGGACCAACTATGCAATAAGATCTAGACAGTAGTCATTCAGTGGATACCATCACACTGGGGCGAACAGACACGGGAACGAACGCGCAGACAAATTAGCTAAAGAGGGAGGGAGATTACCACAAGAGAACCACTCGCTCAGTTATGATGAAGCCAAATCCATCCTCAAAGGTCAGTAGCATGAAAAATGGAAACGAGAACACCCAAAGCATAACGAGAATACGGATACCACCAACTATCAAGGAGGGATCAAGTCATCATACTTCTCCTATGCACTGGCCGCAATAGAATGAGAAATCACATGTTCACCAAACTCAAAATAGGTACAACCAGCCAATGCCACTGTACACTGGACAATATGACTACAAAACATGTTTTACAGGATTGCCCCCAGTACACAGACCTGAGAAGAGCAATGTGGTCCACACCCACCTCCCTGGAAGAGAAACTATATGGCGCAATCGATTCGCTTAAACAGACAGCTGACTTCATGAGAGAGTCTGGAATCCTACTCTGTTTGAGACTTGATCGCAGAGAGAGAGAGAGAGAGAGTGAGAGAGAGATATTAGCTTCGAGTCAATGCCACAAAAAAGAAGCTCTGTGTCATTTTCTGAGTCTCGTACATCTAGTGACTGTACCCCTAATTCTTATTCGGCTTAAACCAATGTCTGCTTCTAATTCTGTTTTGTTTGCATAATTAACGACATTCCACAACACCGTCCCACCTCCGCTTGAATGCAGCACACGATCCATCTTGTATCTTACAAACTCTGTCACGTGTGCTACTCTTCTCTAACATTACCCATACTATTTACCTATAATTTCAGAGGCTGCTTCGCGGAGTGTGTCAGCCACATATAGTTTTAGATGCAAAATTAGAACACACACTCATATTTGAGTACCGACCATGCGACTAGCTCACGATCTTGTGCATTGATGTTATTCCTACCCCTCCTTCATGATACAGAACAGAGTCAAGTTTGCATGATCAAAAGACACGAAGGCTGAAAAAGAAATTGCTTCTATCAACTTTGCAAAAACTTGTCTGTCTGATCTGTAAATTATTCAATTATCTAGTTGAATATCCTGTTTAATAGACGTGTCTCTCAATTATCTTGAAGTGAATAGGGCATCTATATAGGTCTGTTTCCTTATGGGAATCAAAAATAAATTTAAAAATATGTCAATGGAAAAAGATAAAAGAAAGTGATATGATGAGGTAAAGCAAGAAAAGTAGAGGTCTAAGTTGACGACAAAATAAGCAAGAACTTTCATCACTCACTGATGTAGCGTATAGGCGCCGCAGCGTTATTTGGTTATGGAAGGCCCCGGTATCACTGCAAACGAATTAAAATCCATAATTGCTCAACCGCCCGTGCCAGCATAATCATCCGAATGAATATCTCATCTCCCAAACAAAGAAAGGTAACTGTAGTTCCCATCGTAGCAGTCTCAGCACACGCCAAAAGATATAAGGCGAAACCGCGCAGAAAGTGAACACAGCCAACTGTTCTCTGTCATACGATATCATCATTCATCGTAAACTATCGGAATATCGAAACATGACCAAAACGGATGAGACACACAACTCACGGTGTGCACAGAGCACTCAACTCAGTAGTTCCTGCAACAAGCCGGACTTGGAATTGAGGAAACTGCAACAGGGAACACTTTTCATGCATAGCCTTCAATTGTTCCCGCCGCCTATCCACCATATACCGGAAGTTCACGTCCTCTTGAAAATGATGATAGTCATATTTAAAAAAAAAATGTATAGCGCTTGATGATGCAAGGCCATCGTTGTTGAGTCCAATTCCGACTACATAAACACATAGTTAGTCGTCAGATTATCCCCGTTGCACATCAAACAACAGAACCGCGATAGCTCAGTGGTTAGTGAACTGGACTACAAAGGACAAGGGGTAGGGTTCGATCCCAACCGACGGCTTCCGGGTTCACCAAGCTTTAAATGGGTACCGGATTTTTTTCTGGGAAAGTAAAGCGGCATGGACGTAATACCGACCGCATTACCCCAAAAATCATGTGCCGAAGGTCTGTAAAATATATGGTCACTAATACCATATTCCCTACACCCCACTTGGTGTGAAAAATGTGCTTTACTTTTTTTTCTTTTTACATCAAACAACAAACCGTAAGATTAGCGTACGGCTGGTCTAGGGATTTACGATGAACAATTATATAACTGTACCGTATTGGGACTATGAGCGTTAGTTACCCTATTTTTCCCATACATTGTCACATTTTTGGGTGTGGGGGGAATTTAAATATGGTCATTATTACGTCAGTACTGTTCTTCTTTCCAAAATACAATATTTGGCATCCACTAAGGCTGGATGAACACAGAATCCTTTGATTGGAACCGAGCCCAATCTCAGGCGTTGAAAAATGACAAGCAACTGGAGATGAACATCTAATTATATACGTAGAGAAATATAGCAAAGAAGTTTGAAGTAATTGCTTGAAAGTTCATTGAAAAGAACAGATTATTAATGACAAATGTCTTCTTATTATTCTTTCCCACATAACACGGGCGGTCATAGAGGAACTACTGACAGACCTCCATAGAGGAACTATTGACAGATCTCCATAGAGGAACTACTGGCAGACTCCTATAGAAGAACTAATGACAGACCTCCATTCAAGAACTATTGACAGACCTCCTTGGGGGAACTACTGACAGACCTCCACAGAGGAACTACTGTCAGATCTCCATAGAGGAACTACTGACAGACCTCCATAGAGGAACTATTGACAGATCTCCATAGAGGAACTACTGGCAGACTCCTATAGAAGAACTAATGACAGACCTCCATTCAAGAACTATTGACAGACCTCCTTGGGGAACTACTGACAGACCTCCACAGAGGAACTACTGTCAGATCTCCATAGAGGAACTACTGACCGACCTCCATAGAGTAACTACTGACAAACCTCCATCGGGGAACTACTGACAGACCTCGTCACCATTCTCGGTGTATTTTTATCTTCAGCTATTCTTAGGGACTCTAGAAAGACGAGACATGTCCATACTTCTGTGTTATCTTCCCATTTCATTCTCTCTCTCTCTTCCTCTCTTTCTCCCTCCTTTTAGTGCTCCTTTGAGAATGCTCATTGACGAAATCGAGAGTAATAGAAATATTACTTTTCAGACAAAAGAGAGCGCAGAACTAGTTTACACTGCCGACTAGCAAGACATAGTTATAATAATCATATGATTTTCAATTCCATGAGAAAAGTAATCACAAGGCAGGCATTAGTTATGTTTACAAGCAACAGCGTTATTTAAACATTTATATTATGAATATGAATTATGAATTCGAACTTTAAAATATATATTTAACTGTATAAATAATGTTTAAATTTTATTTTACATTCTTACTTTTTCATTGTTTAACAGCGTGGTAAAAATTGTGAGTACTGGATCAATTGAAAACGTGGAAAGAGATATTGCACTTAGTAACGGACCCAGGTATGTCCATGGGGAGTATAATTGGACATTGAAGTTGTAGTCAAGGTCGTCAGACTGCGTGAGCGTAATATAACCAAAGAAAATATATTACCAGACTGCGTGGACGACCAGACACACTTGTTAACAGATATTTATTAACAGACACGTGGGCGGGTAGACACGTAGACGGGTAAAACGGAGTGCCCACTGTATAAAAACATAGCAGAGAAATGTAGAGATAAGCACAGATTAGCGATAACACGCAATAATTAGCAGAGACCAATGGTAATAAACGATTATTATAAGAAGTAAACAAAAAGCAGATGTTGTCAGTCCACAACAGGACTAGTGTTTAGACATTTATAAATGTGTTCTGTGATTTACTGATTCTAGGAATATGCGACTCCGATGGTTATCCAGACCGCACTATAGTTTGATTATAATATTGGAGACAAATAATAATAAATGAATATTATTATAGAGGGAAGCATCCGAGGCGATAATCAGTGAATCAATTCAGAGGAAGAGGTATGTTTACAGCAGTCGGAAAAAATGACAAATAATCAACAACAGAAAAAAATATGGACCAAGGCAGGATCGAACCCGTACTCAGTGGCACAGCGCCTTGCCACGAAAAGCTAACTTTAAAGTTAGCTGAGTGGCAGTGTTCCCTAGCGTTTGGCTTTTCGTGGCAAGGCGCTGTGCCACTGAGTACGGGTTCGATCCTGCCTTGGTCCATATTTTTTTCTGTTGTTGATTATTTGTCATTTTTTCCGAGTGCTGTAAACATACCTCTTCCTCTGAATTGATTCACTGATTATAATATTACTGATTGTATTGTATTATGTGATAATATAACTTGTGACTGAAGAATTGTAATAATAGTACGTGAATAGTACGTTTTCGTGTGATGGAATATCTCAAGAGTTTGTTTGACTACAAAAAAATCGATCTTTTTAAAATGTGTTAAAGAAAGACGAACGGCCTATAGTTATGGTAAGTCGAAGGCCCCGGTATCGCTGCAAATAATTTAAAATCCATAATTGCTCAACCGCCCGTGCCAGTGGGATCATCCCAATTAAAACGCACCTCATTGAAGGATCCAAACAAAGAGAGGCAGCTGCAGTCCCTGTCATGACAGCTACAGCACACGTCAAAAAACATAAGACCAGGTGGCACCTGAACTGTCCTTCGTCATACGACATCACCGCTCATAGTAAGCAGTCGTCATATCAAAACATGATCCGGAGAAAAACAAATCTCACTGTGTGCCCAGAGCACTAAACTCAGTAGCTCCAACAGCAAGCCGGACATGGAATATGAGGGTTCTATAACAAACAACACCTTTCAGGCTGAACCTCAATTATTCCCGACACCTATCAGCCACATTTACCGGAAGTCCATGTACGTATGTTTGATATAAGAGAGAGACTCAAGCGACTATATGAAGCACTAACAAGCACGCCACGAAAGACATTATATTATATTTAAAAGTTCAAATAAGTAGATATTGAAGCAAAGTGTTCGGTTCATCGTTCAACAATATCAAGTAAAAAACGTCTTTTACTCGATGAGAGGAATTTTATCATGTTGCGTATTTGTCGTGACCACAGATATGTCATGCTTATGCTTCAGTAGATCTGCATTTGCTTCTGTTTCTTTTAATTGTATTTTATATCAAGGATTATGCCTGGTAAATTCCAAGCGAAAATCAAAGCCACTTGTTTTGATTCATTAAAATAATAATACGACGTGGCTTTGTGGAAATAATATACAAATAGTGGACTGCAAAATAAAAGTAACAATAATACGTTTGTTTATAGAGCACAGATATCACCATTGATCCCCATGTCACTATCCAACCTACCTTAATAATAACGGACTGCTACACTCATTGGTGTTAGCATTTTATTTTTGCTACTCATCCTCTTCTTTCCTTCCTATCGTGCCTTTCAGCGTTTGAGATGAGGTGCAGTTTGCGGTATTTTCTCTTCTGTTTGCCTCTGCTGCTGGTACCTTTCTTGGTCTTTCGAATATTCCATCAATCCATCTTTTTAATGGTCGGCCCTTGGGTCTAGTGTTCTCGAAGCGTTTACTGAAGGATCGTTGTTTTGTGTTTTAGTCTTTCTGTCTTATCGCGTGACGAAACCATTTATCTGTTGTTGTTTCTTTATGTATTCAAGGGCAGGAATTATTTCTAACTTTGTATAGTTCTTAATTTCTGATCTTATCTCTCGGGTTATTTCCTGTCATTCGACTAAAACATTTGATTTCGGTAGTGATTACTTTTCTTACTGCTCTTGAGTCTAGGTTCCAGGTCTGGCATTGGCAGCACATCATTGAAATGAAGACTGAGTTGTTCAGTACTTATTTGCCTCTTGTGTTTATTTGGAATAAAAACAAACTAAAGAAATTCTTTTATTGAATTTAGTTTCATCTCTTCTAATCTTCGACACAATGTTCAAATATTATACCAGAAATGTGACACTTCTTCAAGGCAATAATTTCACTGAGTAATCTCCCGTCATTCTAAGCGTTAAGTTGACAGAAAACAAAGCGTATATAAAAATATGTTATTGAAGGTTTCCGTTATGGAACTCAATACTACATCTATAATTTCAGCATTAAGAATTCAATATAATGTGGCTCAATTAGGCCTGTCGTCTACATATATTTATTGTGTATATTCTCACAAGTTGCTCTTGTTATATCTTCTTATGTTGCTAATACACCCATAAAACGTCACCTTTGCAGCTGGAGATGATAGTTGCCCGTATCCTCACCTGTAACCTTGAACAGAAAGGCTCATTCCCACCCACATTCAGAGGTTATATATATAACAAAGAGGCATGGCTCAATGCGGCTGTCTTCAACTATGACGTCTTCGAAGGCTTCCACAGACGAGAGGAGACATGCGCTGCTGCCATAAACCTCGAGGATGCATCCAACAGGGTACATTTCGAAAACCTCATGCACATGCTCTTCAAACTGGCGGTGCACCCCTTCCTCACTAGATGGATCGCTGCTGCACGGTTTCAGAGGAAGGTGATACTCAGATGTGGAAGTTGGTCTTCCGAGCCAACATCCATTTGTCCAGGGCTGTCACAGGGCTCACCATTGTCACCAGTTCTATTTAACGTGTACAAAATAACGTTCACGGAACAACAGCTGGATGGGAGGGGAAGAACTATGACTTTTGCTGATGATATTCTGATATATTGACAGGGAAGAGACAAACGGGAAATCACCTCCACAATGTAAGACGAACTCGATCGCATTTCTTCCTGGTGTGGGGTTTCAGGTGCCTTGTTTAATCCAAATAAAGCATCAGTTTCATGGTTCTCCCTTAACAATCGTATCGTTAATACGGACACACCAGGGGTACGAATGGGAGCTGATGAGGTGACCAGGGACAAGTTCATAATATCCCTTGGAGCTAAGTTTGATCGCAGCCTGTGTTTTCGGGACCACGTCGACCATGTGATAACAAAATCCCGCAAAGGATTGGCCGCCATGACCAACATCGAGCAGAGGGTACTTACTCTTCTGTTCCAGGGATTAGTCCTCGCACCAATCGAACATGCCCTGCAATTCTTACTGTCAGTAACACTCAAGTTGACAGGCTGGAGAAAACACAGAATGAAGCTGTGAGCATTATCTTGGGGGTGTACGAGGGACACTCCCTGTGTAGCAATGATTTATCTTCTTGACTTTCCAACCATGTATGACAGGATCAAGATGTGGAGAGCACGAGCATACCTGAAGATTAGTGCAGATAAAGAGCATCTACGAGCTTAACACAGAGAACGGTGCCAGGCTAATAAGAGGCAAATCATGGGTGGGCCGAGCAGAATATGTCATCAAACAGGTCTGTGGGCCTAGCAATATCAACATTGGCGAGGAGTGGATACCTGTGCCTACGTCATTCAATGGGATATTATCGTGTATTGTCACACTCGAAAGGAGAAGTAGGGAACATAACTCAGTAGTGGTCAATGCGGAGGTCAACGGTCTCATCTGCGATAACACCGATGAGAAAGATGCAGTCATCTATACAGACGGATCTGTAAGACGACACCAAAGAAGTGCATGGACATTTACTGTACGCTCGGCAGGCAGAATAGTCAAGGAAGACAGTGGTGCATACGTCATGACCACGAGTAGCATGACAATGGAGGCGATGGCAGTGACCAAGGCATTCAAATGGTTAGAGTCTCAAGACTACACCCACGCATGTATACTGAGTGATTCGATGAGCATGATTAAAAAAAGTGGAGGCGGGCTCTGTACGCATGCAATGGATAGAGTCGTTGCAGAAATCCAAAATACGTAAGATCACCTTTGTCTATGTCCCTGAACATGCGGGAGAACGCGGAAATGAAAGAGCGGACATGTTGGCTAGTTGCGCTGTCGTTGAGGACGGTCAACCAATGGATCGGGCGGATATCATCAGTGTCCTCCGAGATGTGGAAAGAGCACAGGACGTCGACAACCACAAATCCCCGTCACTCCATCGGATGAAAGAGATGGTAGTTAAGATGGGCACAGCCAGAAACGAGAAACTTAGTGGTCGTGTAAGAAGACTTATAAACCAACACAGAACTGGAGTCGTCAGTCGCTGGACACTTTGGGACTTGCTGAGGAGGGGATCTGAGCACCTATGGACATGTTCGGAGTGCAATGATGATGACCCACAAATAACTCAATAACTCAAAAACAACGTCACTCTCTTGCACTTTGAACTGTACCTTGTCTTGTGACCTATAGCACACAATTATGCCTTATTAATACTAACAGAACATTCATTGCCAATATTCAATCAACTTAACTATTTCTTTCCGCATCTTCTACTTTCATTCAACCTGTTTGATATTCGTTTCATGTGAAGTGTTTTATTTAACTTTAAAAATACGGATGCCGGAATTTGGAAACGTTTTTCTCTTGAGACGTCATGTAAATATTTTACACATGAAATTCGATTTCAGACTGTATTAGAGGTCCCAAAGGATTTACGAAATTCCAAAATATTTTAAATATTTATCTACTTTTTGAAAAAAAAAGATTTTATCGGACTTAGTAACCAGACTTCTTATATTAGTCACATGACAAAGTGCACGTGCGTAGTACAGACTTGCACGTGCAAGTACAAGATCTTCAAAATTATCCATCACTGAAATGACCTATATAGATGACTAAATGCCAGTATTTGTGCACGCAAATTAAGAAAAGCAAGTAAATGGTATAGGTATATTTTTAATGATTTATAGTGTTTTATTGTGCACATGTGTATTACATCTTTTTATTTTTAAATGTCAGTAAGAAGAATAAAGTAAAGTGCCCCATCACGCCACTCGACGTATAGGGAATATGGTGTTAGTGACCCTAATACCCTAATTTTTATAGAACTTCGGGACATGTTTTTTGGGGTAATGTGGTCGATCAGGATAGAACATGACCACTTGTTCTTTGTAGTCCAGTTCACTAACTACTTAGCTATTGCGGCACCCATTTTTACAAAATATTACTATTATTACATTATGATTATGTTTTTTATAATTTAAAAAAACAGTGTATACTAATTTGTTAATCTACTTAGCGGGTTGATCAGAATTGCTTGACCAGCCGAATATAGGTTACCAGCACCTGACATAGCAATCGAAAATTTGGCTTCAGGGCTCAAGTGAAGGGATTCTATAGCTGAAAAGACTAATACACGTGTGTGACACATTCACTAAGACTTCTGACAGCGCTGTACCACACGGTTTGATATGAAATGATAGTGAGCATTTAACACAAAAATATGAGCTTATAAAACAAATGCATCTACTTAATTATTAGGAATTTAATTTGAAATTGGCCTTATAGAGACGGAAACGGTTACAAAAATTATCATATGTCTATTATATATAGGTTAAATAAATATCTTATGTGGAAGCAAATTATTTTCTGACGTCTCAAGAAATATCCCACTTCAATTCACACACATTTATCGTCTTCTAGAAATGTTAATTTAGATAGGCATTGACTGTAAGGTTTCAATGACACACATTTGTTCTGGAATCCCATGTCCATAAATCAGTATGAATCCCAATAAGCATGCAGCTATGTCTCCCAAATTGTTGACACCCGCCGCCCCCTTTACCCGCTAATCATAAACAGACAGCGCCCTTATGGTCGCCACCATGGTATAATCATGGGAAACTCATCTTCCCTGATTACGATACATACAACAATCAACAATGATTGACGTAAGACTCTCCTGTAGAAACTCGTTTACGTGGTCATAAAATCATCAGGCCTGTTTGGATGTTGTCATTTTATTAGTTCTAACCAGGGAGCAGCGATAGCTCAGTGGACTACAAAGGACAAGAGATAGGGTTCGATCCCAACCGACCGCTTCCGGATTCACCAAGCCATAAATAATGTATTTAAAAAAGTAAAGCACTCCCGTCACACCAAGTGGCGTATAGGGAATATGGTGTTAGTGACCATACATTTTACAGACCTTCGGCACATGATTGTTGGGGTAATGTAGTCGGTATTATGCCTGTGCCGCTTTACTTTCCCAGGAAAAAAATCCGGTACCCATTAAAGGCTGTGTGAACCGGAAGCTGTCGAGTGGGATCGAACCCTACCTCTTGTCCTTTGTAGTCCAGTCCACTAACCACTGAGCTATCGCGGCTCCCAGCCTTAAATGGGTACCGGATTTTTTAAACGCTTAACGTTCTTGCAAGGGCGGACGAGGAAGAGGGTCGATAGAGAGCTCATTTCGTTCTTGGCTGAGAACAAACTATGACATAAAGGTGTTTACCAGCATCATACACAAAGTATTTCGAGAATCTAACATTAATGAATTATTGGGAGCATATCAAGCTGTTCCATTATTAACCTTTTCCCTGGCACAGACCTTTGTTAATATGAGCAGGCAATAAAAATAAGCATATAATCCGATTACATATATAGCTAAAGGGCCGAAACACTTGCTCGACGGGGCCTGCTTCTGATGATCCGACTGATTCCTGCTGTGAAGGTCTGTATAAAGCGTTTCTTATTACTTATATATATATATGAGGAAAATACTATGCAATCCATTTTTGACAATAGAACCAAGAAAAAGAGTTCTTAAATGTTACGTAGAACCAGTCTTAACATATGGATGCGAGTCATGGACAATAGGACAACAGACAAGAAAATCACTGGAGTCTGTACAAATGTGGTTTTACAGAAGAATGTTGAGAATAACCATGGACAGCTAAGAAGAGTAATGAAGAGGTTCTGAGAGAGGTCAAAGCAAAAAGAGAGCTAATTTCCAATGTTAGGAAGAAACAATCATCATTTTATGGCCATGTAATGAGAAGAGAACAACTTGAATATATTGTAACAACTGGAAAAATTGAGGAACGAAGAGATAGAGGGAAGCAAAGAGAAAAAAATAACAGACAGCTTAAGAGAATGGCTTGGCAGAAGGTCAACAACAGAAATGATAAATAGCTGCCGAGATCGAAAGTTGTGGAGAGACATGATCACCTACGCCACTAGGCCCGGTACTTGATGATGATGATATATTTATATATATATATATATATATATATATATATATATATGTGTGTGTGTATTCTTTGACTTAGTTTCAGTCGAAGCCGTGGTTGACGTCGTCACGAGGTCCATTAACAAGAAAGTATCAATTTAGGGAAATCTTACTTACCCTCTGTTATTGCTGAATCTAGTTACAGTAGCTTATTCTTAGATATTTGTTGGTAATGCGCTCTGTACCAGTCGAATACCAGTGGATAAAGGGATACAGCCAAGACTATGACGTTGGATAGAACACACCCTGTGGAAGCCAACTGAGAGTATTACACAACAGACCCTTTTTTTGGAATCCCCAGGGAAAAAGACAAAGAGGAATACCAAGGAATTCTTGGAGAAGACAGATAGAAGCAGAGATGAAGATGATGGGGAAGACAAGGGACGATCTTAAAAGAATGATAACAAACAGAACGACTTGGAAATTGTTTGCTTAAGACCTATGCTTCACAGGGAGCTGAAAAGTAAAAGAAGAAGACAGTGCTCTGTTCAAGATGTTGAACTTGCTGATTGGATATATGTTTTAAACATTAATGCAACATCAACCGTTGTTCTTCGATTCTTATTTTGCCTTCTTTTATTACATTAATTGTCAGTTTAAGGCATCTCATGCCATTAGTTATGATTAGTTCTTTTTTATTTAAAAGAAAGTCTACCTTAATTCTATCATCCATCTCATAAAACGAAATTAAATTGTAATGTAACATGTCCTCTCATGTACTTACTGTACTCTCTCTGCGATCAGGACTCAATCAGAGTAGGATCCCAGACTCCCACATGACGTCAGCTGTCAGGTTAAGTGTGTTGATCGCCCCCACAGACAGAACATCACAATTAGAATCTGCCAGATCTACTCTGATTGAACACCCGTCAAAACGTTGCACTGTGTTCTGCGCCATTGGCCCAGTGCATCCGATTTCAGCCAGGATTTTATTCAGGTTTGCTTTCCTTAGCCTTTGATTGGCCCCTTTCTTCCTGCAAGGCAGCAGATTGTCTTTTTCTGTAGGGGGATTCTGCCCTTAGATGGTCGGCCCTCCCAGGTTTACGAGCACCATCTGCCCGAATCAATAGAGGTGACTAACACAGACATGCACACACAAAGATATACTTACTGTACAGTGTGGTATTAGAGTTATCAAAATATTTTTTTTTAAAGCAGTAAGTAAAACGTTCAGCAACAAAATGAAGATATAAAATAAACTACTCTTTGCTGACCATCAAGCCCCAAACAATTGTCAAATGTAACAATAGTTCAACATCTGTTGCCTTTGAGTAAGGAATGCTGGAAGTTCAATAACATGAACATAAGCATTGGCAAACAAGAAAACTAATAACAATAGGAATATAATAGCAGACGTGAAACATGGCGACAAGTAGAAAGTTACATTATACATTAGTAGACGTCACGTTATACATTAGTAGACGGCACGTTATACGTTAGTAGACATCACGTTATACATTAGTAGACGTCACGTTATACGTTAGTAGACGTCACGTTATAGTAGACGCCACGTTATAGTAGACGTCACGTTATACAATAGTAGACGTCACGCTATACATTAGAGAAACAAACCTCAAAAAAATCTGAGAACACCACTTTCTGAAGATGGTGAAATCATTAAAGAAATAGACATCCGATGTAACAAAGCAAACCAAATATTTGGTTAGCTGCCCTCTATATTTCAACATCAAGCAATGCTTATCGCCATAGATAAACATCACCCACAGAGTATATTCATTCCCACGCTATGCTATGAGCGCCAAACATGGTTACTGACATAAAAGTTAGCCTTCTTGTAGCCACTGACACAAGTTTGAGAGCAGCGCTGGGAGTGACCACAAGAGGTAGAATGAATCAGAAAACTGGGGCTAACAGACTCGTTCGACTTGTTATTGAACCAACCCTAAGCTACATACAGAAACAACATTTAAATTAGGTTGTCCAACCAGAAAGAATGACGTTGGAATCCTTACCATGCAGCCATATATATATATATATATATATATATATATATATATATATAGAGAGAGAGATAAAGAAGATTGGAGAAGAACAAGAGGCAGGCCGAAAGTAATATGGACAGACAACATCAAAGAAATGATATAGCATGAATTAGCAATAGAAGAGATAAAACTTTGAATCTCCCCCCACACCCTAATTGGATCAAGAAAAATACAAAGAAAGAAGGGAAAAAAAATAAAGAAAGAAATAGACGAAAGAAAAGGAAAAGAGAAAGAAAGAAAATGCAGAACGTGAAAGAAAGAAAGAAAGAATGAGAGAAAGAAAGAGAAGAATTAAAGAAAGTGAAACGCCGCGTATGTGACTGTCATGCAGTTTTACCGGAACGTGTTCAGGACAATTTTTGACTGAAAAAAATCCGTCACTGGCGACAGCGTTTTGTTTGAAGCACTGACCTCCTGACATTAATTACAACATGTTTAATATATTTAAGAGTGGATTAAAAAGCTTAATGCAAGAAAGTATGCAAAACCGTTGCTGCCATTTTATTTTTCTTATTATACTGCTCAGAATAAAACGACAGGATAAAACTAAATATAAAAATGTAATTATTGCAATTTTCAAGTAATCATTTCAAGTGTCTATGGTCTGCTGGGATAAAGTCTAGGTGGGACGGAACAACACATTGCAATAATCCTGAACGAGTGAATTTAGAAACAATTAGGGTGACTGCACATAAAACAAGCTTTCGGACAGGACACATGCTTCAAAGAAACGTTTGAGCTGTTCTAAGAAGCTTCTACATTGAAATCATAAGATGTAGTTGTATATGCAACAATGCGCATAATCATTTACTATGACGCAGTAACATCAAAGCGGGTCAGCGTGCCTAGAAACAAAGCCGGAATTTAAAAAATGCAAGGAGAAAACGCCCAACTAGAAAGAACAGTAAAGGTAAAAACTCACATCACAAGCATACTTGCCACGCTTGATGGGAGAATTCTGCGCTAGATTTAGATGTGAGTCTCTCAATACATACAGAGAAGATTAACATGAACAATGTGAGTTTGTCGTCAGCGATCATTGTGATTGGCTATTATTACTATTATCATTTATAATTGAGATGTTACGATAGAGGTGGGCGAGAATGTGTGGTATAGACAGGGAGAGGTAGAGAGTGTTTGACAGAGACAGAGAGAGTGTGTGATAGAGACAGGGAGAGGTAGAGGCTGTGTGACAGAGACAGAGAGAGGTAGAGAGTGTTTGACAGAGACAGAGAGAGTGTGTGATAGAGACAGGGAGAGGTAGAGAGTGTTTGACAGAGACAGAGAGAGTGTGTGATAGAGACAGGGAGAGGTAGAGAGTGTTTGACAGAGACAGAGAGAGTGTGTGATAGAGACAGGGAGAGTGTGTAATAGAGACAGAGAGAGGTAGAGAGTGTTAGACAGAGACAGAGAGAGTGTGTGATAGAGACAGGGAGAGTGTGTAACAGAGACAGAGAGAGGTAGAGAGTGTTTGACAGAGACAGAGAGAGTGTGTGATAGAGACAGGGAGAGTGTGTGATAGAGACAGAGAGAGTGTGTGATAGAGACAGGGAGAGGTAGAGAGTGTTTGACAGAGACAGAGAGAGTGTGTGATAGAGACAGAGAGAGTGTGTAACAGAGACAGAGAGAGTGTGTGATAGAGACAGAGAGAGTGTGTGATAGAGACAGAGAGAGGTAGAGAGTGTTTGACAGAGACAGAGAGAGTGTGTGATAGAGACAGGGAGAGGCAGAGAGTGTTTGACAGAGACAGAGAGAGTGTGTGATAGAGACAGGGAGAGGCAGAGAGTGTTTGACAGAGACAGAGAGAGTGTGTGATAGAGACAGGGAGAGGTAGAGAGTGTTTGACAGAGACAGAGAGAGTGTGAGATAGAGACAGAGAGAGTGTGTAACAGAGACAGGGAGAGTGTGTGACAGAGACAGAGAGAGTGTGTGATAGAGACAGAGAGAGTGTGTGATAGAGACAGGGAGAGGTAGAGAGTGTTTGACAGAGACAGAGAGAGTGTGTGATAGAGACAGGGAGAGTGTGTAACAGAGACAGGGAGAGGTAGAGAGTGTTTGACAGAGACAGAGAGAGTGTGTGATAGAGACAGAGAGAGTGTGTAACAGAGACAGAGAGAGTGTTTGACAGAGACAGAGAGAGTGTGTGGTATAGACAGAGAGAGGTAGAGAGTGTTTGACAGAGACAGAGAGAGTGTGTGACAGAGACAGGGAGAGGTAGAGAGTGTTTGACAGAAACAGAGAGAGTGTGTGATAGAGACAGGGAGAGGTAGAGAGTGTTTGACAGAGACAGAGAGAGTGTGTGATAGAGACAGGGAGAGGCAGAGAGTGTTTGACAGAGACAGAGAGAGTGTGTGATAGAGACAGAGAGAGTGTATGATAGAGACAGAGAGAGGTAGAGAGTGTTTGACAGAGACAGAGAGAGTGTGCGATAGAGACAGGGAGAGGCAGAGAGTGTTTGACAGAGACAGAGAGAGTGTGTGATAGAGACAGGGAGAGGCAGAGAGTGTTTGACAGAGACAGAGAGAGTGTGTGATAGAGACAGGGAGAGGTAGAGAGTGTTTGACAGAGACAGAGAGAGTGTGTGATAGAGACAGAGAGAGTGTGTAATAGAGACAGAGAGAGTGTTTGACAGAGACAGAGAGAGTGTGTGGTATAGACAGAGAGAGGTAGAGAGTGTTTGACAGAGACAGAGAGAGTGTGTGATAGAGACAGGGAGAGGTAGAGAGTGTTTGACAGAGACAGAGAGAGTGTGTGATAGAGACAGAGAGAGGCAGAGAGTGTTTGACAGAGACAGAGAGAGTGTGTGATAGAGACAGGGAGAGGTAGAGAGTGTTTGACAGAGACAGAGAGAGTGTGTGATAGAGACAGGGAGAGGTAGAGAGTGTTTGACAGAGACAGAGAGAGTGTGTGATAGAGACAGGGAGAGGCAGAGAGTGTTTGACAGAGACAGAGAGAGTGTGTGATAGAGACAGGGAGAGGTAGAGAGTGTTTGACAGAGACAGAGAGAGTGTGTGATAGAGACAGAGAGAGTGTGTAACAGAGACAGAGAGAGTGTTTGACAGAGACAGAGAGAGTGTGTGATAGAGACAGGGAGAGGTAGAGAGTGTTTGACAGAGACAGAGAGAGTGTGTGATAGAGACAGGGAGAGGTAGAGAGTGTTTGACAGAGACAGAGAGTGTGTGATAGAGACAGAGAGAGGTAGAGAGTGTTTGACAGAGACAGAGAGAGTGTGTGATAGAGACAGGGAGAGGTAGAGAGTGTTTGACAGAGACAGAGAGAGTGTGTGATAGAGACAGGGAGAGGTAGAGAGTGTTTGACAGAGACAGAGAGTGTGTGATAGAGACAGGGAGAGGTAGAGAGTGTTTGACAGAGACAGAGAGAGTGTGTGATAGAGACAGAGAGTGTGTGATAGAGACAGAGAGAGGTAGAGATTGTTTGACAGAGACAGAGAGAGTGTGTGATAGAGACAGGGAGAGGTAGAGAGTGTTTGACAGAGACAGAGAGAGTGTGTGATAGAGACAGGGAGAGGTAGAGAGTGTTTGACAGAGACAGAGAGAGTGTGTGATAGAGACAGGGAGAGGTAGAGAGTGTTTGACCGAGACAGAGAGAGTGTGTGATAGAGACAGGGAGAAGTAGAGAGTGTTTGACAGAGACAGAGAGAGTGTGTGATAGAGACAGGGAGAGGTAGAGAGTGTTTGACAGAGACAGAGAGAGTGTGTGATAGAGACAGAGAGAGTGTGTAACAGAGACAGAGAGAGTGTTTGACAGAGACAGAGAGAGTGTGTGATAGAGACAGGGAGAGGTAGAGAGTGTTTGACAGAGACAGAGAGAGTGTGTGATAGAGACAGGGAGAGGTAGAGAGTGTTTGACAGAGACAGAGAGAGTGTGTGATAGAGACAGGGAGAGGTAGAGAGTGTTTGACAGAGACAGAGAGAGTGTGTGATAGAGACAGAGAGAGGTAGAGATTGTTTGACAGAGACAGAGAGAGTGTGTGATAGAGACAGAGAGAGGTAGAGAGTGTTTGACAGAGACAGAGAGAGTGTGTGATAGAGACAGAGAGAGGTAGAGAGTGTTTGACAGAGACAGAGAGAGTGTGTGATAGAGACCGGGAGAGGTAGAGAGTGTTTGACAGAGACAGAGAGAGTGTGTGATAGAGACAGAGAGAGTGTGTGATAGAGACAGAGAGAGGTAGAGAGTGTTTGACAGAGACAGAGAGAGTGTGTGATAGAGACAGAGAGAGGTAGAGAGTGTTTGACAGAGACAGAGAGAGTGTGTGATAGAGACAGGGAGAGGTAGAGAGTGCTTGACAGGGACAGAGAGTGTGTGATAGAGACAGGAAAAGGTAGAGTGTGTTTGACAGAGACATAGAGAGGATGTGTGTGATAGAGACAGAGAGAGGATGTGTGTGATAGAGACAGAGAGAGGTACAGAGTGTTTGATAGAGACACAGAGTGTGTGATAGAGACAGAGAGAGGTAGAGAGTGTTTGACAGAGACATAGAGAGTGTGTGATAGAGACAGAGAGAGATAGAGAATGTTTGACAGAGACAGAGAGAGTGTGTGATAGAGACAGAGAGAGGTAGAGAGTGTGTAACAGAGACAGAGGCAGAAAGAGAGTGTATGTGATAGAGACAAATAGAGGGAGAGAGTGTGTGATAGAGACAGGGAGGAAGGGAGCATGATAGAGACAAAGAGAAAGTGTGTGATAGAGACAGAGAGGAAGGGAGTATAATAGAGACAGAGAGAGAGTGTGTGATAGAGACAGAGAGGTATGGAGTATGATAGAGACAGAGAGAGGGAGACAGCGTGTGATAGAGACAGATAGCGGTAGAGAGTGTTTGACAGAGACAGAAAATGTGTGATAGAGACAGAGAGAGGTAGAGGGTGTGTGGCAGAGACAGAGAGAGAGAGTGTATGTAATAGAGACAAAGAGAGGGAGAGAGTGTGTGATAGAGACAGAGAAGAAGGGAGTATAATAGGGACAGAAAGACAGTGTGTGATAGAGACAGAGAGGTAGGGAGTATGATAGAGACAGAGAGAGGGAGAGAGTGTGTAATAGAGATAGAGAGAGAGTGTATGTAATAAAGACAAAGAGAAGGAGAGAGTGTGTGATAGAGACAGAGAGAGGGAGAGAGTATGTGATAGAGACAGTGAAAAGGAGAGAGTTTGTGATAGAGACAGAGAGAGGGAGAGAGTGTGTGATTGAGACATAGAGAGGGAGAGAGTTTGTGTGATAGACAGAGAGAGGGAAAGAGTATGATAGCAGAGACAGAGAGGGAGAGAGTGTTTGGTAGAGTCAGAGAGAGGAAGAGAGTGAGAAAACAGTAAACAGGACATTCGAACAGAGTATTTTCATCAATAAGATTTGAAATTTACATATTTGGGCTTCAAAGAAAAGGATTGGTAGATGAAAGATTCAGAGACAAAAAGCAAGTCAGATGGCCCCAGAAGAGTGAATTATTTATAAGATTAAATTAAAACAGTAAAACCCCACGCTCAGGCAAAAAAAAGATAATATGATAATAATGGATATGTATGAAGCAAGCAGCAAATAAATTGTTGCGGTAAGAAAGGGGAATACATATTTTTTTTTAAAAAAGCAACGTTCACAAAAATAAAGGCAGAGAATAGCATGATTAAGGCCATCTCTAGAGAAAAAGAGAGAGAGTGAGTGTGTCTGTGTGTGTGTGTGTGTGTGTGTGCGTGCGTGCGTGCGTGTGTGTGTGTGTGTGTGTGTGTGTGTTGCCAAATAAGAAGTCACTAAATGTATTTTCAACCGCTAAATAGTAGTTTTTGTTTAATGCAATAAAGCTAGAAACATGCTTATGTGAAGCAACTATCCTGGACGTGGCAGATAACTCTTGCGCAGGATCATTTTAATTAGAGCAGTAACATCATCGAAAATGCCAGCATTATATAGTGGCTACATTTTACGAAAGTAATAATGCAACTTGCTACCTTGAGAAGTTATGGTTATGGAAGGCCGCGGTATCACTACAAACGAATTAAAATTCATAATTACTCAAGCGCCCGTGCCAGTGGAATCATCCAAATTACTATTTCATCTCCCAAACATTGAAAGGTAGCTGTAGTCCGCATTATAGCAGTCTCAGCACACGACAAAAGACATAAGGCGAAACCGCACAGAAGGTGAACACGACCATCTGTTCTTCATCATACGATATCATCATTCATCGTAAACAATCGGAATATTGAAACACGATCAAAACAGATGAAACGCACAGCTCACTTTGTGCACAGAGCACTTAACTCGGTAGCGCCTGCAACAAGCGGATTTGGAATATGAGGAAACTGCAACAAGGAACACTTTACAGACATAGCCTCCAATAGTACCTGCCGCCTATCCACCATATTGACCGGAAGTTCACGTTCTCCTGAAAATGATGATCGTTATATTTAAAAAAAAATGTATAGCGCTTGATGATGTTATGCCATCGCTTGGGAAATGTTTTATGTTACAGCTGAATCTGTCAGAGATGACAATACGTCATGAGACAATGACTGGTTGCCTGTCAGGTTTGTAGAGATCGTCAAAAGATCGTTTTTTGTTTCAATTTATTTGAGTGTATGTGGATATGCATTTATCAGAAGAATGTTGAAAGTTCCCTAGACAGCTAAAGAGAGACCAACGAAGAAATTCTCAAAGAAGCCAACACAAAAAGTGAGCTTCTAAGAAACATCAGAAAGAAACAATCAAGAATAATCGGGCACATCGTGAGAAGAGGAAAGTTGGAATACATGATTACAACTGGCAAAATACAGGGAAAGAGATCGTGGACGACAAAGAGAGAAAATACTGGATAGTTTGGTGTCATGGCATGGAAAACAATCAACGCAGAACTGATGGGATGCACGGTGAATAGAAGATTGTGAAAGGACATGATCGCCTACGTGAACACATGATGATAATGATAAATTTGAGTAGGTAAGTGACAGTAGGTCCTCTCTTTTCAGTGATGTTATTTGACTATAATGGCTCGGAGATGATCTTGGTAAAGAGCAAAACTGAAATTGACGTCCAATGATGGCCAGCAGTTTTGCAGAGATAAGTTTCCTTGACTGAACCGTTTGGGTTACGTTGTTTGTTTCTAGTGTTTTATTTCGACAACTGGAGTGAGAAAGTGAATGTGTCAATATTGTCTTTCGGATAGAAGTATTTTTTTTTTTAATCTTCGCCTATGTAACCGAATACGGTGTGCACGGGGTTCGACCGTATCAATCAGAATTGATCACCTCCATTAGAGAGATTCTGTTACATGATAGATATGGATAAATCGTGATTGCAATTAAACTAATTCCTTTGAAAGAATAGAAAACTATGCCTTCGTGTTTCTTACATGAAGTAGATATCACATAAGATTATGCAGCTACATATATACATATCACACCGACTTACCAATGACATGTTTCTATGTATGAGTTTATAACCAGCCACATACATTTACCATTACGATCATCCTGAGGCTGGTTTTATCATAACGAAACGCGGTTTTCGTCAAACCATAACAACTCTTACAGCATTTCACACGGTCTATAGAATTTCAAACAGAAACACTTAGTAAATATTTCATGCGACAAAAAACAGAAATACTTAGTAAACATTTCATGAGACAAAAGCAGAACCACTTAGTAAACATTTCATGGGACAAAAAACATAAACACTTAGTAAACATTTCTTGAGACAAAAACAGAAACACTTAGTTAACATTTCATGAGACAAAAACAGAAACACTTAGTAAACATTTCATGAGACAAAAAACAGAAACACTTAGAAAACATTTAATGAAACACGAAAACATACATTAAACGCTTACAATCCATGAGACACACAACATATATACATACAACACTACACATCCATGAGACATAAAACAGACATATATACAACGCTACAAATCTATGAGTCGTATAACAGACATACAATACAACGCTGACTAATCCATGAGTCATAAAACAGACATGCATCAACACTTACAAATCTATGAGACATAAAACAGACATGCATAAATACTTACAAATCTATGAGACATAAAACAGACATGCATCAACACTTAAAAATCTATGAGACATAAAACAGACATGCATAAATACTTACAAATCTATGATATATAAAACAGACATGCATAAATACTTACAAATCTATGAAACACAAAACAGACATGCATAAATACTTACAAATCTATGAGACATAAAACAGACATGCATACAATACTTACAAATCTATGAGACATAAAACAGACATGCATACAATACTTACAAATCTATGAGACACATACATATATATACATACAACGTTACAAATCCATCAGGCATAAAACAGACATCTATCTTTTTTTCTTCTACCTTTCAGCTCCCTGTGGAGCACATGTCTTCCACACACACTTTCCAAGCCGTTTTGTTTGTTGCCATTCTCTTAAGACCATTCCATGTTTTCATCGTCATCCTTGCTTCCATCTGTCTTCTCCAAAAATATGTTGGTATTCCCCTTTCTTTTTTTCCTTGGATATTCCAAAACAGCGCCTGTTGTGGAAAAACTCTCAGTTGGCTTCCGTAGTGTGTGTCCTATCTAGGGTCATCGTCTTCATTGTATAATTTTATCTTAGTGATTTTCTCCTGCCGTTTCCATTCCTTTATTCTACGTAAACATTCACTAATGAAGGTATGTATCTTCATGACTGTCATTTTTGATGTTCTCCATGTTTCACAAACATACAACGCTATAAATCTATGAGACATAAAACAGACATACAACGCTACAAATCTATGAGAGACAAAACGTACATGCAACGCTTCCAAATTCATGATACACAAACCATATATACATACAACGCTACAAATATACGAGTCACTAAACGTACATACAACGCTTCAAATATATGAGACACAAAACGTATATACAAAGCTACAAACATATGAGTCACAAAACGTACATACATACAAAGCTACAAATATATGAGACACAAAACGTATATACAACGCTACAAATATATGAGACACAAAACGTATATACAACGCTACAAATATATGAGACACAAAACGTATATACAACGCTACAAATGTATGAGACACAAAACGTATATACAACGCTACAAATATATGAGACACAAAACGTATATACAACGCTACAAATATATGAGACACAAAACGTATATACAACGCTACAAATATATGAGACACAAACGTATATACAACGCTACAAATATATGAGACACAAAACGTATATACAACGCTACAAATGTATGAGACACAAAACGTACATACATACAATGTTACAAATATATGAGACACAAAACTTACATACATACAACGCTACAAATATATGAGACACAAAACTTACATACATACAATGTTACAAATATATGAGACACAAAACGTGCATACATACAATGTTACAAATATATGAGACACAAAACGTGCATACATACAAACATAAACCAAAGAGACGTAATTCATGATTCACTAAACATAAACATTAACAAACACATCGGACAGTTTCTAAAACACGACATACATTGACATACGGCACATCAAATATTTCTAAACACACACAAACTTACCATCAAACAGAATTACATAATAAACGGTATCTTTTTTGAACGAATTTTAAACAAACGAAAGCTCTCAGCAGCTGTTTGAAATATAAACGTTTGGATATTCAGCCAGTTAGATATATTCCATCTAAGCAACACCAACTGTCGCCTTTCCCAGCAAACAGGACGTCATATCACAGTTGGATATTGCTGATCGCATCATTTACACATTTCACACTAACGTTACAGCCACCATGGGGGGTAAGTCACCCAAAGCTCATGCCATAAGGGAAGTAATCCTGGACGGACGAGGAATGAATTCAACCGTCATCTTATGGTAAGCCAAGTTTACTTGCGCAATCCTGTTTGATTGCACTTTTAGTACAGATAATGTTAGGAAAAGAAGGAATATAACAGGATATAAACACGTGATAAACAAATATATCACACTGCTGGATATTATTTTTGTTCTACTGATTGATTAACAATTATATTTCCTGACAATTGTTAGATTATCCATTATAAATCATTATAATAGATTTAGTAAGAGGATTTGATAATGGATATACCTCCGTGTGGCTACCTGGGCCCCCATGGTGAGGGGCGAAATGAATAGAGTCACTTTTATCTGACACCCATGTCGTAAGAGGCTACTAAGGAGGTTTGAAATCGTCGCCTGTGTAGTCGAGTATGACATGCACGGAGCGACCTTGTCAACGGAAATTACCAATGCTGTGATAAGTGCTGGAGTGGATATGGGAAAATTCTGACTGCAACGCAATTGGTTCCATAGTTAGAACAGAATAGAATATTATGAGGAGGTGAACATTTATTAGCAGTTAAACGCTAATCAGGCAGCCATATAGACAATAATACAATATATAAATACCAAATAGCGGGAACAGGATGAATCATTATCGGAACATAACTGACTAGTTATCACGGCTGTTTGCTTTCATCCCTGAGTGACATTTTAGTTGTCATCTTGCAAATTTTGCAGCATTAATGGTTGAAGATGTCATGATTGTGTTACATTCCTCTCATTCTTAACAGTAGTATTCTATTGAGTGGTTTCAATTCTTGACACCACAAACAAAACGTAAAATGTTAACTAAGTAAATGTGTATGCATGAATAGTAATTGAAGTAGTAACACAAAGATCAAAGAAATGACCACCTTAAGAGGTTCGAGATGAATTGTTTCATTTTTAGCCACACAAGTTTGTCAATTTTAAGCTACAGTTTTTCCTACCAATTTTGATTGTAAAAAAAAAGAAAAGATGATTGGGTTTTTTTAAAATCTTCATGGAAAGACATAATAAATGGGCAAATGAACTAAAGTATCAGTGACAAACAATTGTGCAAGATTGGAACTGGCAAGTAGAAGGCAGTGTTATCAATGAAGTCGTAGAAACCGCGACGATGATGTTGCATTACATTCAATACAGACCCGGAAACTTGACCAGTTCACCAGGACTCTTGAAGACAACAAATATCGAAGGAAGTAAATCAGAGAAGATAACTGTAGATACAAAGAGAGGTGCTAATTATAGGAATAGGCAGGTGAACAGGAGGCAAGAACGTCCGATTCCCGTGACACAAAATCAGTCACCCATGTGTGTCTCTCAAGATGCCCTCATCAGGACCCATCCTAAAGCAAATGAGTCATACATCAGGAAAAGCACATCAAGATGGCTTCAGCTCAGATGCAGGAAAAATGTAACACCGGCGAAGACCTTGATTCCAACTTCCTTACTCGCCTCTGACGTCATGCATGGCAGGTGACAGCGGCTTTGTTCTCCCATGGTCGAGGTCAGGACCACGGTAGAGTTGTTTGTCAATGATACTTTAGTAAATTTGCCCATACTTATCTTACCATAAATGCAAAATGCATACGCATCCTCGGGTATACATTGACGGTGATAATGAAAATTGATATTTAAACATCGGAAAACGTGTGTGGTTTTATACCTGAATGTGTCCCCCCTAAAACTATTTATCCGAATCAGTCTGATTTTCTTTGCTGCGAGCATTACTTTACTAAATTATCATTTACACATAAATATATATATATATAAATATATATATATTTGAGTTAACATTTGTATGTTCTGTGTGTGGTGTCACAAATGGACTCAGTCCATTCTGAGGCTGACCACGCTCTGGAACACAGGGAAGTGACCCTTTTTTTTATTTCCTTTCTTGAATATCTAGAATATTATCGCCATGTAGTTAGATTTGTTTACATATCCTTATATATATTTTTTGTGTTTGTTGTTTGTTCCAGCTGAAGGCCTACTTGGCCGAAACGTCGACTTTTGTTTTGTCCATTACCACGTAAAGCTGTCACCATACTCCTTTTGTCTTCTTTTTTTTAGTATTGCTATTATCATCAGCTTTACAGTAACTTCGCATCTTGATGTCTTTACCTCTACGTGTTCCTTTATCAGCCGGTTTGATTGGTGCGTCTTCGTTCACTTAATCGCCAATCGGGGCTTTAGTGCAACGATACTGACGTTCTCTCAGAGACAGAAGTGTAGGGAACAACATCAGAACATATTTAAATAAATAGAAAATGCATGGTTGAGCTATAATAGAGAGACTTACAAGAGAGACATAATAGACAGACATATAAGAAGAATAATAAGAGAAACAACATGCAGATGCGATAGAGAGAAAGACAAGATAAAACTACAGAAAAGAGAGAACAAAATATAAGAAAGAATTAAAGACATGTATAAATGCGACAAAGAGATAGACAGAGATTTACGAGAGAAAGAGGAGGCAGACAGAAATATAAATATTAAAACAGAAGAAATAAAGACAGAAAAGACTTAGTAGATATAGCAATAGACAAACAAACAAGAGAGAAAAAAGGCATATATACACACACAAACATATACATACATACATACATGCACACATACATGCACACATACATGCATACATACATACACACATATACATGCACACATACATGCACACATACATGCATACGTACATACATACATACATACATACAAACATACATACATACATATATACATACATACATACATACATACATACATACATACATACATACATACATACATACATAAATACATAAATACATACATACCAACACACACACACATACATACATACATACATACATACATACATACATACATACATACATACATACATACATACATACATACATACACACATAAATACATAAATACATAAATACATACATACCAACACACACACACATACATACATACATACGTTCATACATACATACATACATACATACATACATACATACATACAAACACATACCTACATACATACATACATACATAAAAAAAGACAATATAGACCTCAACGAGAGAAAAAAACAACTGACATTTAAAAGAGAAAGATAGAAAAGGCATAAGAGCGAGCGAGAGAGAGAGAGAGAGAGAGAGAGAGAGAGATTGACAAGAATGCAAGAGACAA